>CM021101.1:537761726-538011024 GCA_007115665.2 Sequoiadendron giganteum
CCATGAAATACATCTTGATAAAATCTTCAAGAACCTAGTTAACCCTCTTGGTCTCCCCATCTATCTCTAGATGGTAAGAAAAACTAAAGTTCAACTAAGTCCCCAATGCATGCTGCAAGGACATCCAAAGTGTTAAAGTGAACATTGGATCTCTATTAGAGATAATCCTACAAGGAATCCCATGTAATCTAACTATATCCTCCATAAAAATCCTAGTCACTGAATAAGCATTATATGAAGACAAAATAGGAGAAAAGTGTGCCACCTTAGTCAACCTTTCCATGGTGACCATGATGGCATCATGATGATGGGAAGATACTAGAAAATCGACTATAAAATCCATTGAAATGATGTCCCATTTCCATTCTAGAACAAGATGTGGATGCAAAAGACCCATGGGGTGCTAGTGCTTTGCCTTAACCCTATAACATTCCAAACACCTCAAGATAAAATCTGCAATACACCTCTTCATTTTGTCCCAATAATACAGCTAAGAAAGGTTTGTGTACATCTTCTTGACACCTGAATGAGTTGAGTAAGGTACCCAATGTGCCTCTGACATAATTAGGGTATGAAGACCCTCAAAAGTAAGAACATATATGTGACCTAAGTGCCAAGAAATACCATTCAACTCAAGAGAATAACCCAAAAATCTACCCTCCATAGCTTTTCCTGACTCAACCTTTGACTTCACCTCCTAATACCAACTATTTGTAGGAAGCGTTGCAAGGATCTGACTCCTCAAATCTACTCCAAGAGTCACTCTCAAAAGCTCATGCCTATGTCGACAAAGAGAATCAGCCACCACATTCTCCTTACCCTAGATGCACTTCACCTAAAAATTATACTCACAAAGGAAATCCATCAACCACCTCTATCTAGCATTGATATTTGGTTGTGTGAATATTTATTTTAAACTGTGGTGATCACTATGAAATTCAAGCTGATGTCCTAACATAAAATTTCTTCATCTCACCAAGGCATGAATGATGGCAGCTAACTCCAAGTCATGCGTATGATATTTCAACTCCTGACCCTTGAATTTGTGAGACTCATAGGATATCATGCAACCATCTTGCGTCAAAACTACTCCTAGACCCTCCAAAGATGCATCAGTACACACCACAAAGTCTCTGGTAGCATTAGAAAGTACCAAAATGGGTGCACTAGTCAACCTCTCCTTGAGAGTCTGAAAGGATGACTAACACTATTATGATGAAATGAACTTATTTCCTTTCCTCTAAAGGGATGTGATAGGGTGAGCTATCCTCAAAAAACCCCACACAAACCATCGATAATAACTTGGTAAACCTATAAAGCTGCGAACCTCTAAAACATTAGTGCGCTCAGGCCTCTATGACAACTTGGATCTTTAAAGGATCCATGAAAATTCCTTCTCCTAAAATAGCATGCTCCAAATATCTCACCTCTATTTGGAAGAATTCACACTTAGCCAAATTTTCATATAGCTTATTTTCCCTCAGAGATTGCAATACTTTTGTAAATGCTCCCTGTGCTCCTCCATAGTCCTTGAATATATCAAAATGTCATCCAAGAACACAAGGAAAAATCTATCCAGATATGTGCGGAACACTCCATTTATCAAACTCATAAATATAGATGGTGCATTCATTAACCTGAATGACACAACAGTGAACTCATAGTGCTCGTAACAAGTGTGAAATGAAGTCTTATGAATTTCTTCCTCAAAGATACACTGCTGATGATACCCTGACTTTAGATCAATCTTTGAAAACACCTTGTATCCCTTAATCTGATCAGAGATATCATCAATCCTTTGCAAGGGATATCTATTCTTCATAGTCATCTTATTCAGCTATCGATAATCAATACACAACCAAAGATTAGTCCTTTTTCTTCAAAAATATGATTAGTGCTCTCCAAGGAGAGACACTAGGTTCAATGAACCCCTTCACCAAAAACTCCTCTAACTGCAACCTAAGTTCCTTAAGCTCCTAAGTGGTTATTTGATATGGAGCTCAAAAAATAGGTTCTACTCTGGGGACAAGATCTATCCTGAAATCGATATCATGCTTAGGTGGCATCCCTAGAATCTCACTAGGAAAGACATATGTGAACTCCCTAAGGATAGGATAATCATCAAGGGACACCTTTGGACTCTCACCTAACTCCAAATCATTAAATGTCACAACAAACAACTAGAAACCCTGATGCACACATCTCCTTAACTGCATAGCAAAAATTATATGCAAGGAGATGGGCCTCTAAATACTAACTACCTCTACCTCCCTGCTAGAATAATCCAAACACCATACTAAATTATGTTGGAAATCTATCACTACTCAATGAGCATCCAACCAATCCATACCCAACACTATATCATAAGATCCATGGGGTATGATGCAAAGGTCCACCATGGTAAAGAGAATACCAATCTTCAAATGACAACCATACATGAGGGATTCTACCACTACTTTAGTTTTGAAGGCCAATTCGACCTGCCACCTAACATCCTACTTTATTGTTGCCAATCCACATCACTCTACTAAAGAAGGGTAAATAAATAAATCAAAAGCATCAAATTCAAAAATGAGAGAAATACTAATACCCTGCAACACACCTGTGGTCCCCACAATTGTGCCCTGATGCTCTACCTAGTGGCTATCAACCACTAAAAATACTCTATGAGACCTACCTACATCACCCATTGTTGGCTGTGAGGCTATCAACCTCTGACTAAATCCTAATGTGCTCTTTTGAGGAAATTGTCTAGCTATGTGGCCCTTTTGGCCACAAGAAGAACATCTTGTACCTCTACCATATTCCCTACCACTTGAGGGTGCATTGGACTATTGGAAAATACCTCTACTAATTACAGACTATGGGCTCTGAGCTGGCTGATTAGAATGATTACACTTGGTTCACTGCCAACTCTGGTTTTTCTTAGACTGAAACCTACAACCTTGCTAAGACTAAGAATTTTTAGGTTTCAAATGGGAATATTGCTACTGTTTCTCACCTTTAGTGGGTGCATGATGGCTCCTAGAGGAACCCACTACTTGAGACTAGCCACCATGAGACCTGTACCCTGTTGGAGGTGCACTACCAATTCGCACCCCTATATGACCTCCTAGTGCCATGGTCAAATTTTCCTCTACCAAATGAGCCTTCTCTACTACCACCTCAATGGCATTCAACTCAAAGATGTGAAATCCCCCATTGATATGGGCATTCAAACCCCTAATGAAATGATGAATCAACATGGCCTCATCATCACCAATACCTGCATACTGCTTAAGCTCATAGAACCTACACTCATATTTCTCCACAAACATATCCATCTACATCAACTCATGAAACTGAATAGCACTATGTTGCCTCCAGTAATCTAACAAAAAATGAGCTCTTAACCTCTCAAGAAAAATCTCCCAAGAAATTGAACCAATATCCAAATGTAATTTCTATTCCTCCAACCGCCACCATATAGAATAAAAACCCATAAGGTGTATGATGACACATCTCACCTTAGTGCTACTACCATATAGGTGCATGAAAAAATACCTATCCAAATCTATCAACCAAGTCTCTGCCTCTAAGCCACCACTAGAACCATCAAAATTAGGAGGGTGTCCCCTCAAGAGATTCCTCATATGACTTGCTAAAATAGTCTCCTACTCTATTGTAACATTTCTCCTCTTAAGAGACCTTTCTCTTTCCCTATCCACCTATTGATTACCCTCCCATCTAGGGCCTAGGTAGGAAAGGACTTCCTCAATAATATGACACAACTAAGCTCCCTCAAACCTTGGCTGACCCAGATTATGACCCCCACTTTCCTAATCATTTTGAGAGCCCTACTATTCCTCATGATCACCCTCGTGGGAACTCTAAGAAGGGGTGTTTGGGCAGTTAGCCCCATGACGACCACCTCAACCTCTACCAATACCCCGACCTCGATGTCTACCTTTTAGCATCTTCCTACACAATACCACCAAAGGAAAAGCCATAGGTTATTAGGTGAGGAAGAAAAAAGATGGAAAACATAAGCTCAAGAGTCTAATCACTAGGACAATATAATGGGCTCATATGAAACCAAAGTACCCAATGTTAGAACTTGGTCTCTGATACTAGGTGTAATTTCTTGCCAATGAACTGCATAGGACAACACATCTAAGCCACAAAAATGGATTATTTTTAAAGAGATAATAGTGAACTACATAAAATAACATAGCATACGTTCTAATTCTATAGGGTTCCTTGACTATGCTACTAACACATCTAATATCAAGAACTATAATTATTTCATTAATCATGATTTATCTAATAATCAAGTTCATTTTAATCCACCACAATAAATAATTTAAAAATATATATTTCTATAGAATGTCATCCATTAAATACAATGAAAGATCATTTATATTTAACTAACAAGTATAAATACAAATTAAATTAAATGAGATTACATCACAATTCATTACATCATTACATTATTTACAATAATTCTTCCCTAAATACAATTGGGAAGAATACATCAAATTACAATAAATAGTACAATTGATATACAAGTCTAATACATATACATCAAAGACTGTCTTCTTGAACTAGATCATGAACTGGAATACGCTACATAAGGTACAACCTCCATGCACACAAAGAAGCAGCAAGGAAACCCAATGAAGGAAGAACTACCAACCTCCTGACCATGTGGAACCCTAAGGTCGAGTCCCTATTCTAGGAGATAACATAAGGAAACACTACAAACAATAGTCTAGAAGATAGAAGGCTAACATAAAATATCTCTCCATCGAATCCCAGGTAAAATGTCCATCCATCAAAATTCATATACAATGTAATAAATTGAAGTCCAACCACAACACAAATCCATTGATCACCATGAAAAAGATATATGTGAACTATAACCATTACAATAGGATTCCACATAGTTCATATGCCATGATTATTAATCTTGATATACATTACATTGAATACCTACAAAATTCCTATACAACAACTATCTACTTAAATCATATTAATCAAATTATAGCCATATTGAGACACCATAAATGAATCACACTTGCAGCTTTCAAATAAGGTAAATACAATCTGAAAAAAGGTGCACTACTTAGGAGACATAACACACAGGAAAAGAAGGATATTTGTTTTACTAAATCATGAGGGGAGGTGTGTTGGTGTAGCCTCAAAGGGATTTAGAAATTTCAAGAAAATGAAAAATCAATACCAATAGAAAGAAACCACATTTTGTGGCTTTCAAAGAACCCACAAAATTGAATGAAATGCAAGTTTAAGGCATAATGTGCTGCAAGCAACTGTTACACAGGGATGGAATCTCAACTGATGCAAGGATTGAGCCAAGGTCTGAAAAGAAAAAATCACCTCAAAGGGAAGGATAACAATGTACCCAAACACATTGGAAGAGTTTTATTTTTAGCAAAATAAAATGGTTAGGAAAGAAAAGAATTTGACATCATGAAAGGAAGTGAATTGTCGGGTATGCTCAAGGTAGATTCTTCTAAAGTGGTGCCAGAAATCTTAGAATTCATGAAGCACTCAGAAAAATCCACACTTATATGATTTGCTACAACATTAAGAAAATTTTATATGAGAGAAATCGGTTGGGGAAGAGAGTAATTTGACATTGAATAAGAGAAGCAAAAACTGTAGAATGCATATAACACAATTACTAGAAAGGGTTTTAGAAGCCTCAAAGAATGCTATGGTTGCAAGATATATAAAAGTTTTATTTATTAAAACAATCAAGCAAGAAATCAATAGACACCAATAAATATTTTCTCATATATAAAATGGTTACTACGTATGCATATATTTATATATTTGCACTAAATTTATAAACAACTCAATTAAATCGCTAAACAATTAAACAACATAACTATTGTGAGAGGATCAAAGAATAACCCATGAATTTTATTCCTAAAATTAGTTTGATATAATTCCTTCTTCATCAATCCTTCTATGTAACTCCCTTCCCCAAATAAGAAATGGTATTCAATTTCTTTTATCCAAATTTTCTTGTAGACAAAAGAAATATTTTCTTCTCAGAAAAAATTAATCAAATAAGGATGAAAATCTCTCAAACTATCATCGTAGTAGTGATTCCAACATCAAAAAAAGTGTCATAATGTCTGATCCTAAACAAATCAACTACCAGTCTAACAGTGAACAATACGAAGGGAACCACAAGGAGCATTCACATACAAAAGGATGCCATTTGGTTTTATCAATGTAGGTGCAACATTTCAGCATGCTATGGACATAGCCTTCAAGGACCTCATTGGAAAATTCATCATTATTTATAGGGATGATATTACAATGTTCTCAAAGAAAAGAGGATATCACATCTCCAACTTATGCAAAGTTTTCTAGAACTATAGAGAATTTGGTATCTCATTGAACTTGAAGAAGTTTATCTTTGGGGTAATGGAATGAAAATTTCTAGGAAACCTAATTTCATAAAAGGGTATATCCATAGATCTGGAGCGTATACAAGCTATTTTGAAAATTCAACCTCTAGACAACAAAAAGTAGATGAAATCCTTCTTCAAAAAGATCAACTTTGTTAGGAAAATCATCATAGGCTTTGCAGAAATAGTGAAGCTCTTAAATGCAATTCTTAAGCAGGATGCTAAAATAGAGTGGAAACTAGAAGCCAAATAGGATTTTTCTAAAATTAAGTGATCTATTGTAGATGCTCTCATGTTGGTCAACCCATATTATCTAAAGTCTTTCTATATCTACTATTTTGCATCAGACCGCTCTTGTGCCAACATGCTACTGCAAAATAATGATGAAGGAAATGAGCATCCTATTTCCTTTATGAGTGGCCCATTGAAGGATGTTGAGTTGCAATACCATAATGTTGAGAAATAGGTCTATGCTCTGGTAAGAGGAGTCAAGAAATTTAGGCATTACATCCTGTGAAACAAAGTGTTTGTTAGAAATTAGGTGCCATCAACCTTGTAAATCCTTTAATTAATTAATCTCCTAAAGTTATTTGTACATTTACCCATAAGAGGTGAAACCATTTGACCAACAATGGTGAAAGAGACAATGTAAATGTAGTGTTGCCATTACCATTTGTCCTTTTGGAAAAGGACAAAATAGCTAGGCTTCCCACTTTGGAATCTTCTAGAATGAGGTTGTTGGGTCAAAATAGGGTGTTGTAAGAGCATCTATGACATGTATGAATTTTTCATAAGATGCTATGATAGTATGACATGTTCCTTATGAAAAAATATGCTATTTTTGGACCCCAGGTGCTCATGCATGAGAGATGCCTCATGACAGCTATAAGAGCATTTGTAAGAGGTTATTTTTGGTATTTTTTGACCATTTCAAGGAGGGTGACATGGGTTTTTCTAGGTGGTATTGCTTCCTATTCTTTGGTGAAACCATGGTGGTTTTCATCCTCAAAATTGTCTTTAAATTAAGGCCTTGAGCTAGTGTTATTCAATTCAATTTTGTAGGCTTGCAGGGTAGCCGGGTGTTGCCAAATTTTACAGAGACTGATAAGAGAAGTCTATTGATGCATGTAATATTTTAGATTATCAGTAATATACTTGCCTCTCTTTTGGTGGTGGATTTTTTTACCTTCAAGGTTTCTCCACGTAAATCTGTCGTTGCATGTGTTATGATTCTTCTATCTCTCTCTCTCATTATTTCTTCACACTAAGGCTAAAGGTTAATCTACATATTTCAGATTTGCAATCATTTATTTAAGTTCATATTGAAAGATTTCTTTACCTTCATAATCAACATTTGGTACCAGAGCTAATGGTTCTTTTAAGGAAGGGACGCTTTCCTTTTAGAGTGTTGAAGGTTTTTTGTTGTAGTGGGAGCTTTTTTATCGTGGGGTTTGTAGATTTGTGAAAGATTTCATACCATGGCCTCCACCTCTTGCAAGATATTGAGAAGTTCAATGGAAATAGTTATGAGATGTGGAAGTTGAAAGTGGAGGATCTCCTTGAGGACAGAGATTAGTGGTTACTAGGTTCAATGTATAAAAAGCCATCTACTTCATCCATGTCAGATGAAGATTGGTAGAAAATAGACAAGATGGCTTGAGGGACCATTCGGTTGTGTCTCACTGACTCTGTCCTCTTGAATGTCTCTTCAAAAGACACACCATACAAGCTTTGGAGGAAGATAGGTGAAATCTACCAAACTAAGAGTTTGTCTAACAAGTTGTATCTCAAAAGATGTTTATATTCATTAAAGATGAAGGATGGTGATTCTATTGTTGAAAATTTGAATGCTTTTAATTTTATTATATGTCAACTTGCATATATTGATGTTAAAATAGAAGATGAGGATAAATGCATTTTATCAATTTTCTCTTTGCCAGAATCTTGGGAAAATTTAATTGTTGCTATAACTAGTGGTGGTGCAGAGCCTAAGATGGATAATATTATTCCCATGCTTATTTCAGAGGAGATGAGGAGAAAGACCATTCATAGTGACTCCCAAGATGCCTTGCATGTGTGAGGTAGGTCCAAGGAGAAAAGGCCTAAATGGGATATGAAGAAGGATAAATCTAAGGGACGATCTAAGACCCCTGGAAAGAGAAAAGTGAAGTTTTTGAACTATGGTAAATGGGTACATGTGAAGAAGGAATTTATAAACAAGAAAAATAATTTAGATACCTCCACGAAAAGTCCTCTAATAATGGTGATTTTAATTCTTTTATTATTTCAACTAACACAGTTTAGAATGATGCATGGCTTATTGATTCAGGTCCTTCCTTCCATATGATTCCTCATAAGAAGTGGTTTTCTACATACAAATAATAAGATGGAGGATAGGTCTTCATGGGTGATGATATCTCAAAAAATATTGTCAATAAAGGAAAGGTAAAGTTGTGTTTTAGTGATGGGAGGGCCAAAATCCTTGATGATGTTTTACATATTCTAGGACTTACAAAAAGTTTAATTTTGGTTTCCAAGTTGAATGATACTAGAATTCATGTGAAATTTGACAATTCTAGTTGTAGGATGGTAAGGAGAAGTTTGGTGGTTGCTAAAAGATCTCAGATAGGGAATTTGTTTATGCTACATGCCTCTACTTTTTGTAATTCCTATTTTGTAACTAGCACTCAAAATGCATGTATGTTGTGGCACCATAGATTGGGTCACATTGGTGAAAAAGGTCGTAGGACCATACTAGATAAGAAAATAGTAGATGGTATTTCTGATTATTTTGTTGGTAAAAATGATTTCTATGAGGATTGTGTGTTTGGTAAATAAAATAGTTCATTATTTCCTAAAGGAACTAATAAAGCTAATGGATTGTTTGAACTAATTCATTCGGATGTATGTGGTCTAGTGGATAGATATTCTTTGGGGAGATCTCGTTCTTATGTTTCCTTCATAGATGATTACTCAAGATATACTTAGATTTATTTTATGCATACAAAATCTGTAGTTTTCACCAAATTTAAGGAATTTAAGGCATTGGTTGAAAAGCAAACAAATTATAAGATAAAAGTATTTAGATCTAACAATGGAGGTGAATATTGTTCTAATGAATTCGATGAGTTTTGCAAACATGTAGGAATTGTTAAGAAAAAGACTACACCTTACACACCCCAACAAAATGGGGTAGCAAAAAGAATGAACTATAGATTAATGAAAAGAGAAAGGAGCATGTTATGTAGTGCTAAGTTAGATAAATTCTTTTGGGTAGAAGTTGTTGGTACTTCTTAGTATTTAATTAATAGATCTCCTTGTAAATCTCTTGTTGATAAAAAACCTTATGAAATGTGGTTGGGTAAAATTCCTTAAGTTTCACATTTAACGGTCTTTGGTTGTGAGGCTTTTATTCATGTGCCTAAAGAGAAGTGGACTAAATTGGATCCCAAATCTCATAAATGCATCTTTGTAGGTTATGGTGAAAATGTTAAAGGTTATAAAATTTGGAATCTACTTATGATATTTTCTAGAGATGTTATTTTCAAGGAATTTAGAGATAACTCTAAAGATGAGCAACCAAAGGAAAATTCAAAGATAGTGCATTTTAAAACTAAGCAAGAAGATGCACATGTGGAAGAATAGAGAGATGGACAAGAATATGGAGAAGAAGAAGAGATTTCTACATAATATATTGTAACAGAAGAAGTTGAAAAAAATGGGGATTAACATGAGGAGGAACCTCTTACTCCACCTTTGAGAAGGTCCACAAGACAATGAAATCAAGTTGATAGGTATAGCCCACCTGATTCTCATTATAAATTTTCTTTGTTATGTACTGATGATGAACCTAGATCTTTCAGGGAGGCTCTCTCTTCAAAAGAATGTGAGTCTTGGATGCAGGCCATGCAAGATGAGATGATGTCTTTGAAAAGAAGTGACACTTGAGAACTTGTTAGTTTTCCCAAAGGAAGAAAGGCAATTGGTTGTAAGTGGGTATATAAAAATAATTTTGGTGCAAATAGTAAGTTGGAATGGTACAATGCCATATTAGTGGCCAAGGGATACTCACAGAGATAGGGGATTGATTTTGGTGAAATATTCTCTCTAGTTTCTAAGTTATCTTCTATTAGATTCCTTTTATCCATTGCTATTGCTTATGATTTCAAAATAGAAAAAATGGATGTTAAAACTACTTTCTTGCATGGGGATCTTGAGGAAGAAATTTATATACAACAACTTGACAATTTTGTTGTGAAAGGAAAATAACACTTGGTTTGCAGGTTAAAATGGTCTCTATATGGTTTAAAACAGTTACCTAGGATGTGGTATCATAATTTTGATTCCTTTGCATTAAATTTGCATTTTGTTAGAAGTGAAGAGGATAATTGTGTTTATTTTAAAGTTATTAATGATTAGATACTGATTGTTGTCTTATATGTGGATGATATGTTGTTCATCAGTAACAATAAGGTGATGATTAGGGAGCTTAAAACTCAACTTTATAGCACATTTGATATGAAATATTTAGGGGCTACTAAATATATTCTTGGGATGGAAATCACTAGGGATCGGGTTTACAAAAATCTTTGGTTAAGTCAGAGTAAGTATGTTTACACTATTTTGTGGAGGTTTAATATGCAGAACTATGAACTACTAAATATTCCATTTCATGTTGGTACTAAGTTAAGTTTAGACATGTGTCTTGAATTGGATGATGATATTGATGAAATTTCTAAAGTTCATTATACTAGTTTTGTTGGTAGTTTAATGTATGCAATGGTTTGTACTAGACCAGATATAGCCCAAGCAGTGGGAGTTCTAAGAAGGTTTATGTCTAACCCTAGTAAAGAACATTGGAATTTTGTCAAAAGGGTATTTATATATTTGTGAGGCACTTCTAATTACTATTTGGTTTATCATGGTATTGATAATTTTGATAAGTCATTGGACATAAAAGGTTTTGTTGATGTAGATCGGGTAGGTGACTTGGAGAGTCGAAGGTCCACTAGTGGCTATGTGTTTACTTTGTTTGGAGGTGCAGTGAGTTGGCTAAGTAAAAGACAACCCATAGTTTCTTTATCTACCACTGAAGTAAAGTATATGGATGATACACATGCCTCTAAGGAGGTATTTTGGTTATAGAGACTTGGTAATGGTATTGGTTTTGATTGCAGGATAGTGAGGATCAGATGTGATAGTCAGAGTGTCATATGTTTGGCTAGAAATCTTATGTATCATGCTCATACTAAGCATGTTGATGTTTAATATCATTGTGCGAGAAATGGTTGAGAATGGATAGTTCCTGATTGAAGAAGTTGAAACATTGGATAATATTGTGGATTATATTATGAAGCCAATCATCACAGATAAGTTCTCTTGGTGCAAGAAGGCCATGGGCCTTGATCACTATACTTGATTCTATGTAATTGTATCTCTATGGGTGTAATTTACAATGTATGATTTCAAGTGGGAGAATGCTATAATTTAGGTGCCATCAACCTTGTAAATCCCTAAATTAATTATTCTCCTAATTTTTTTTGTACATTTACCCATAAGAGGTGAAACTATTTGACCAATAGTAGTGAAAGAGACAATGTAAATGCAGTGTTACCATTACCATTTATCCTTTTGAAAAAGGACAAAATAGCTATGTGTCCCAATTTGGAATCTCTTAGAATAAGGTTGTTGTGTCAAAATAGGGTGTTGTAAGAGGATCTATGACATGTATGACAATGTTAATAAGATTCTATGATAGTATGACAGATTCCCTATGACAAAATATTCTATTTTCAGACCCCAGGTACCCATGCATGAGAGATGCCTTATGATAGTTGTAAGAGCATCTGTAAGAGGTTATTTATGGTATTTTTTGACCATTTCAAGGAGGGAGACATGGGATTTTATAGGTGGTATTTTTGCCTATTTTTTGGTGAAACAATGGTGGTTTTCATCCTCATAAATCTCTTTAAATTGGGGCCTCGAGCTAGAGTTATTCAATTAAGTTTTGCTAGGTAATAGGGTGCTGCCAGATTTTATAGAGAATGATAAGAGAAGTCTATTGCTACATGTAATATTTTATATTATGAGTAATATACTTGCCTCTCTTTTGGTGGTGGAGTATTTTCCCTTTAGGTATTCTCCACGTAAATCTGTTGTTGCATGTGTTATGATTCTTCTATCTCTCTCTCATTATTTCTTCACACTAAGGGTAATAGTTAATCTACATATATATTTCATATTTGCATTTACTTATTTAAGTTCATATTGCAAGCTTTCTTTACCTTGATAATCAATAGTGTTTTCCATTGTTCCAAACCTAGCTATTAAGACCTTATTGACAGAAAATGAACCAAGAGAAAGAAGAGAAAAATGGGTCACACTATTGCAAGAGTACGACATGAAAATCCAACCCATGAAGTTGGTTAGAGGATAATCTCTCACATGCATGATGGAAAAAATAGAGCCAAATCTCACAATGTAGCAGTATCATATGAAGGATGTTTCCCTAAATGAGTTATATGTTGACATAGTATATTACTTGTTGAATAACAAATACCCATCATGACTACAAGTAGTGCAGAAATGGGCTCTAAGGTTGAAAAATAACATCTGTATGTTAAAGGGAGAGATGTTATACAAGAAAAACCATGAGGATATTTACCTCTTATGCTTAGGAAAATAAAAAGCAGTTGAAGTGTTGAAAGAATTCCATGACATATTCAAAATAGGACATGGATCTGGCCCTTCAATAGCCATTCAGATTCTTTGGGTAGGATACTATTGGATGACCTCATTCAAAGATGCTAACAATCATGTCCAATCCTACCATGTCTATCAGACTGCTCCCACTAGGGAGAGGTATGTTGTTACACTCCAACCAGTTACTAAGGTAAGGATGTTTACTTAGTGGGGACTTGACTTCATTGGTCTAATAAACCCACCATCCTCTATGGGTCACAGGTATATTCTAACTGCAACTAATTATTGTACTAGATGGATAGAATCAATTATGGACTAAGGTAGTACCTAATTTTCTTGAAAGATTTATTATAGATCATTTTGGTTGTCCATTTTCCTTAGTCTATGATAATGGTCTTGCATTTTCTTCCCTTAAGTTTTATAGTTGGCCTTTCTACTATGGGATCGTTCTCAAATTTTCATCAAATTATTATCCCCAAGGGAATGGGTTAGTTGAATCCACAAACAAGAATTTTTTGACTATCATATGCAATTTGCTTGATAATAACCTAAAGGACTGGCACACCGAGTTGCATTTTTCTCTATGGGAAGATTTCACCCATCATAAAGTAGCGATAGGAAATTCCTCATTCTACCTCATTTATGGTTTGTAGCTTGTTTTCCCCATTCACCTCAAGATTCCTATTCTAGAATTCATCAATACTTATTATGAGGAGGGATAATTCCTTGAGGGTCACTTGGTTGAGTTGCTCCACTAAAGGAAGTTTGTAATGAAGCAATACAAAATTTCACCAAACATTAGGGCATATTCAAGAGATGGTTTGACTGTAGAGCCAAAGTTAAGGCCTTTAGGATTGCTGACTTAGTCCTATGTTGGGACAAGGCCCATGAAAAGAAAGGGGGACATGACAAGTTTGACAAGCTCTTGATTGGCCCCTTTCAAATTGCTAAAATCTTAGGAGATAATTCATTTCAATTGAAAACACTTACTAGAGAGGATGTCTCATCACCAATCAATAGGAAATTGTAGACACTGAAAAATGTCCTAAGTCTATGAGCATCATTTTTCCTAGTCATCATCTTTCAATAATTGAATAATTTTAATTATTCAATTATGTTCGATCATATTCCTTTATTAATTAAATAGTTTTTAATTATTTAATTGATTCACCTTCTCATTTCTATCTTGATCAATTAAAATTATTTAATTGCATCACTAATACCACTTTCTTCAATAATTAAATAAATCATTATTTATTTAATTATTTATCTTTTATCACATGTCTATAGTCAGATAATAATAATTATTTGACCTTTTATTTTTCTATAATTAAATAATTAACGAAATTATTTAATTATGTGTCATTCTTCTCCTTTAAATAATTGATCCTAATCAATTATCCATATTTAATTTATATCTCCTCCTTTAATTAAATTTATGAATTTAATTAAATCTCCTTTTTCATTTCCTCCAAATAAATGATTTAAAATAAATTATTTATTTGCCACTTGTCCTTCTCCTCCATTTTCGAATAAATAATTTAAAATAAATTATTTATTT
Organism: Sequoiadendron giganteum; assembly: GCA_007115665.2. Taxonomy (NCBI): domain Eukaryota; kingdom Viridiplantae; phylum Streptophyta; class Pinopsida; order Cupressales; family Cupressaceae; genus Sequoiadendron; species Sequoiadendron giganteum. The sequence continues at coordinate 537,776,412 of CM021101.1, forward strand.
GCCACTTGTCATCCTCTTCCATTTTCGAATAAATAATTTAAAATAAATTATTTATCCCTCTATTTTGGTCAAAGATCCCCTGTCATTATTTCATGTCATAGTCTGCATGTCCTGCATGTCTATCATAGCCGTCGGAGTCATATCTTTTCCATGCATGGCATATTCTGGTTGCATCAATTCTCAACCGTAGATCTTGGCATCTTTCTAGAAACTCAATCTTGGCCATCCATTTCGTAACTTCCCTCTCATGAATCCTCATCCGTTGATCTTAGAATCTTTCTGGAAGATCAATCTCATCCGTCCATTCGAATGGTTGTCTATAAAAGAAACCCTTCCCCTCCATTTTCAATTTAACAGTCATTATCTCCAACTTTCTTGCTTACTATTTGCAGGTATTTGCACAACTTCATCAACAAATCTGAGGGCAATATTGGCATAAGAAGAAATAGGAGAGACAAGAGAAAGAATCAACTTCAAAGGGGAGTGCTTTATTTCATTTGCTTTCATTTTTATTGCTCTCTTTGTTTGTATTCTCTTGTTTAGATTGGGATAATAGTTTAGAAGTGTTGGCTATCACTTTATCTAATACTATTTGATTTTCCCCATCTTACAGAAATCAAGCATTATTTCCTTTCCTAAGCTATCTAATCTCACCTTTTTACATAGTTAGAGTAGGGATTTGCTTTCTATTTTTCTTTCCTTCACTTTCACTTGTTTTTTCGTCCTTTGTTTCACTAAGGATGTTGTTTGATCTAGATGTGGTTGTTGTATTTGGCCTTCTTAAAGGGCCCACTTTTCTACACACTCCCTTTTTTTGTAGGAATAAGTCTTCATGAGTTATCAAGAGTATCTATTTTCTACCATGAATCAGGTTTCCTTGCTTGAACTCTAGCTTGACCTAGAATGGAACCCTTATTTGAATCTTCTCATGCTTACCTCATAAATTACATAACACATTTTAAGAACTCTTGATGTGTTGTACGATGGTTACCATGAAGCCTTAATAAGTGAAAAATATCGTCTACTCTAGTGACCATTTTGGTCTCCAAACCCACTATAAGCTTCATTGCTTATACAGTTGAGCAAAAGAGTATCAAAAGAAAATATGAAAAGGAAAGAAAAGGAAAATAAGAGATTGAAAAATAAGCAACTGTGTGGGTGTACGAGCAAATCTATCAGGGCTATGGATGCCTAGATAGTAATAGAGCAATATTTGTGGGGACTACAGTGACAAATCCATCAAGGCTATGGATGCTTGACCAATAGTAGAGCAATGTCTAAGTTACTTTTAGGGTTAAATTACTTATGTAACTTTCCCTAGAAAATTGATCACTATCCTCTATGGTGTTTGAAGGAATGGAAATGAATTTATTGTGCAGACACTTCTAAGATATTTTGTGACTTGATTCAACTAAGGATTCTATTTTCCTTTGAGCCTTTAGTTTGTTTAATGACACTTGTTTTTGGTCTATGAAACTAGAGATTATGGGTTCTAGGTTAATCCCTACCCTTGGAATGCTCAGGAGGGTTCTCCTAGTAGATTCAACATTTTTGTGCCTATGACACACACACCCCGTTTAGACTGAGGACCCCCCCTTTTTCTTCTTGATATCATCAGGTTGTTTCACTTTTATCTTATTTTGCATGCACCTTTTTTGAGCTTAAGTTGGTCACATGCCTCTAATCTTGCTAAAACATCTTGGCCATGTTCACCTATCCAAATTTCACCAAGTTTTTAGCCTTTGTAAAACTTCCACTATTGGTTTCTATCCACCTATAGCCACCACGTCCATCACCCTTAGCAGAACCACAACTATGAGTCTCCCTCAGTGGATTGACATTTATGCTTCATCATTCCTTGCATCCTTCAACTCACATCTTCCCACATGGTGGGTTTCGCCCTTGTTTTTGGCACTGAGGTCTTCATCTAACATCCTCACCAACTTGGGTTTTTTCATGTCTACTTGCTCACCTACTTGGTCTTGGGCCATACCTACATTTAATTCCCTCATTAATGGTGGTATCGCCTATAAATAAAATCCCCTAAAACTATCATTTTCACTCGATAAATTCAAATTTGAAGAGAGAAGAAGGAGCTTTCACATGTAGAGAAGGATTCAAACATTGAGGCTATTGTTCTTCCTTTTCCATGTGACTAAGATTTACATCTAAACTTTGAGTTTGAACTCTATGATTTAAGTTTGTTAAAATGATAATTTTCCTAGGGTTTTTAAAATATGAACAATGTTAAACTTCTAGATTTAAATTCAAAACCTAGGTTTTCATACCTTTAAATAACCCTCATGAGATTTCCCTTTAGGAGGATCACCCCTTAAAATGCTATCTGGGTTAGCTTAAATAACCACAACCCTTGCTCTATCTATCCCCATGTTTAATTCTTCAAAACCTTGGGTAGGTGGAAATAATTGTTAAGCATTGATGGGTTTTTGCAAGACCCCATTTGTGAGTGTCCACTCCCTCATGGGTGTTGTTAATGGCTTACCATATATGGACTTCCACCCTCAAAACTCCATGACCATATTACTAAAGGGTGGATTAACATTCAGAAAATAGATAAGTCATCGTGCCTTTGCAGGCCCACATTTTTGGATCACCATCTATGAACTACCATCCCATAGTCACCATTGTTCAATAGAAATACCTTTGAATCCTCTCAACTTGCAGTTCCCATGTCCATGAATTTTGTGGGTGTTGGACTCAAGCTTAAGGTGTTTCTAGGGAAAGTACCCTTGCGAAACTACCTTCATGAGTATTTGTGCCACTTTTATCATCACCTGGCTACATGACCTATGCCTTCATCCACCATGTAGGTCTCACATGCTATGATTCCCAAGTGAAAACTTTGAATGAGTTAGTGAAATCCTAAGTCAGTTAGCCATCTGTAGGTTGGTGCTTGTGCACTACCATTCATAGAGAGAAACCATTGTTTAGTTGTTTCTTAATGGTGAGGATTTACCTCCTTCCCTACTTATGGCTCTCGTGCTCTCTAGTTCCATATGAGGTAAACCTAGAATCAAATGATGAAGAGTCCCATGGTATGACTTTTTTCCAAGCCCACCTCTATGGACTGTTGCATGTGAGAGGTGTTACTCCAAAGCTATTACTTAACTATGAAACTTCACCACCCATTTTCCATGTGGACCTCGGGCCTACCAACACTACCAATATGAAAAACAAATAAATGGTAAACTTTAATACATGTCTCTTTGATGGGTTTTCCCATGCAAGTCGTCGCTGTTAGAACAATATCCTCATAAAACTGCTATCTAACAGTGATGAACCAACAATCCTCTACTACCTAGTTTCCATGCACCCAATTCCCACACCTTATGAAATGGTCAAACCCTTGAGCTGAGTCAACCAAATGAAATTTCATGCACACACCAAATATTTTCATAGAAAATTTGGCTAAGTTAGAATATTTTGTAGACTCCATCATGCAGAACTTTGCATGCAGGAAGAAGTTTACGTTTGGCTACTATCGAACAATGAATACTTAATGGCAACCCAATGCACAGCTCCCATGCCTCCAAAATCCTCTTTTCACAAATTAACAAGGCCTTCAAAGCTAAGAAACTTGATGGAATTTAAATGAATTAATCTAGGAGAAAGACCATGTGGGTTTTGCAATGCGAAACTCTGCTTGTGAGATGTTGCTTGCCTGATGATATTCTCTAATAGAAAAGTGAATTTTTTTTTCCATGTAACTGCTTCCACATTCCTTACACCCACAAAAGCATTAAAGATTGATCTACGAGTTTCAAGTGACCCATCACCTATTTTCACATGTTCCTGATTACTTCACATGAAATTTACCCAGAAATCACATCATGCAGAAATTTACTATTGGGTTTTCGGCTATAGAATTATGCTTCCTCAGTGTCATCCCTTAACGATGTTCATCCTAGTGGCTTATGTAGGGCAGAAGCCTACATTGCCAGACCTGTATTCTTCCAAGTTTCCCAAACAAGCCTCAAATGATAAAATAGGGTGAATGTTATGATCTCTCAAGGGTATATCAGTGTATTTAATGATGTATTTGTGTGATTTGACTAATATTTTCCCTTTTGATCTGTCAACGCACTTACTACACCTATTGTGGTAAGATTTATGGAACCTGCTGAGGGGTCATCAAAGAAGCTAGTTGAGAAGATTGATAAAGGAAAAAGACCAGCAAGAACCCCTAGAGGAAAAGAAGAAAAAGAAAAAATGAAGTACCAATTCCATAGAGTGGAGTGCACCTCCAAAATTACATCCAACTAGGACAAGGTCTCTGATTCAGACCTCAAGCATGTCAACATAGATGAATTTAAGTAGAGCATGATGATCAAACCAAACATAGAGGAAGCCTTAAGAATCAAATAAAGTGGCCTCACGAAAGAAACTAGCTTTCCTCCTGCCCTATTTTCTCCAAAACTAGTAATGGCCTGCCGAGAGTGCTACCATACCTAGACAAAGAAGATAGTTGCAAAAGATGGAAGGGTACTAGAAAAATTATCCACCCAATCTGTCAGGAACATTTGGTATCCCAACTTTTGAAAATATGGAAGAAGTGGAAAATGAATTCGCTCTGCAATTATGACAACTAGATCTCATCAGCTATAAAATAATAATAAATCAAACATGGTTAAAGGATAAGAGGGGCAGTATGAGCTAGGTACCCCGGATGCTATACAAAAGTGACTTCATAAAGAATCTAATGAATTGGTGACTCTCCTCAGTAGAGTGATGTTCCTTCCCACTACAATGTTCTTCAATGAGTGGATGTTTTATTTCATCAAGGAGATCATCTGAGGCACTACCAAATTCCACTAGGAAAAGATGATAAGAAACAACTTACATGATCAATTCATGGTGGTGAAGATAACTTCATAGTTTTATATTTCATATTTGGTCTACCTCTTAGCAGCCAAATTCCCATATAAAGGATTGGATTGTGATGGAATACTGAGGACAAAGAAGGGACAACTAAAAGTATATGATTGCTACCCCCAACTACAATATTGAAATTTTAAGAGAGACTACAAAAGAGTCAATGATGCCTTCATTAGGAATATAATCTAGACCTTGGGGGATATTACCATAGAAGAGTGATGCACAACTTTAAAGTAGTCATAAAAGGTTTTGGATAGCTATTCATCTAGTTCCCTAATCTCACCTACATCAGAGAAGATGGATTCTTAGGAAAACCTTACTAGCTAACTTGCTACACCAATGATAGAATCATCTTGTCAAAGCTTACTTGGTAGCTACACACTACCCATACCTTGTTGAGCAACAAGCACCATGATGGGCTCCCATATCTTCTCACATTTGGATAGGGAATGTACTCTTGCCCTATCGCCCCATGTGTCAAGAACTTCAAGGAGTTAGCAGAATATAATCTTGAGTTACATATAGATAGGGGAGGCATGGATCCCCATGACAAACTGAAGAAGCATGTAGGAAATCAATATTCTCACTGAGCTCACACTGAGGACTTTTGGGAAAATTATGACAATGATAAAGAAGTTTGGAGGTGGCATTATATGAGGATGAATGCCTAGTTTGTAAAATCTATTGATTTGTTCCAAGTGCCCACTCAGATTATTGAGTACAACAATATTCTTGATGAAAAATACAATTCTTTAATAAATGTGCCATTTCTAGTAATTGACTGGGCTGAGGAGGAGGTCACCAACCTATATTCTATCACCCAACCTATGGAACAAAGAACTAAGGAATGGATTGATGAGTAGATAATGCAGCTACATGATTAGGGTATAGAGTTGACATATGGGGAGCTTTAAGATGAGCTAGATAGTGAAATTGATAGTGGCACCACTACAAGATCATCAGGTGAGGCTTGCAAGTCTTCTACCATTAAAAGATTGAGAAAGATGAAATACCTAATAGAACGAAAGACCAAGAAAAAATTATATATGAGGAAATAAATAAAGGGGCATCCATGAAATAAGACCAAAAGGATAAGAACTTTTATCCTCAAAATGCCAATCATCCAAGAAGAAGGACCCAAACATGAAGAGGAAGAATAGTTTGATCAACCTTGCTTTCCATTGCCTACCACCTTCATTCCTCCATCCACTGCTACCACTATACCACCCCTTCAACTTCCAAACCATTTCCCATCTCATCTCCATCTACTATGGAAATCTCAGTCCGCCTCACCTCCAATTCACTAACTACTCTAGTGATGGTGTTAGACTCTTCCTCTTCTACTACTTCCCCACTTCCATGCTCCTCATTCTTGCCTCCACTGCCTACCCTTTCGACTTTTATTCCATCCTTTCCAACAACCTCTATGGCACCTATCACCTTGCCAAATTCCTTTTCCACCTACATGCAAAATGTGTGAATCAAACTCTTTGGGGTAATCCTAAACCCCAAAGTTTAAGCATTAATGGCCCATCTTGTGACTAGCTTACCTCTCCCACCACCTCCCATCGAGCCACCAAATAATGGAGGATACTATGAAAATATTTGAAGAAATTGAGAATCTTAGTGGGGAGCAACCCAAAAAAATATATGTATGTATTACTAAGGAGTGGGAGGACATTGATCATGATCACTAGTTTGAGCAACCTAAGGGTGGGTTAAATGTAAACATAGACAAGGTGGCATCAGATGAAAAGTGCAACAAACCCCAAAGGGCAGAGATGCTAATAATCTTGAGGATTGTTATGAAGTTGAGACCTTCAATCAAGAGCCGAATGAAGAACAAATCCAAGAGCACAAGGGAAAACAAGCAAACCTTGAGGAGCATTGCTCTGAGGAATGGAAAATTAATAAAGATACTAATGTAGAAATAATTGATAAGCCTCAACAAAATGGCCAAGATGAGGACCTTAGACATGAAGAAATATCTTTGGAAGGAGATCAAGAAAAGGATAAATATAAAGAAAAGTTTGAAGAAAAAGGTGTTGATTCCATGAAAGATGTCAGGACTGAGCCTGAAGCAACTAAAGGGACAACACTAGAAGAAGAGAATATTGTTGTAGATAATGTAGCATCCATCGGGCCCGACAAAGAGGAGACCATAATATAGGAGGAGAGGCAAGATAAAGGAGAACAAAACACCTCAAATATCCCTAAGCATGATAAAGAAAATCCCTCTAGAGAACAAGAGGAAGGGGAGGAAAGTTAACCCTCAGGAAATCAAATAGAAGTCCCCTCATGGCTAGATAAGCAATTGAAGAAGAAGGCTCCCATAGTTGTTGACCCCAAGGCCCAATTAGAGGAAATATTGGCCAAATCCTAGGTAAAGAATAGGAAGGAGAATAAGCCTAAGATCAGGTCCCACATAACCATCGATGCTTACGGATCAAGGATATTGCAAGTAGCTTCTCCCATTGTAGGTATAGATGCAAGTACTATCTAGGGCTAGGACTATCAAATATCTGCCATCAATCTAGGCCAAGCATCTCATGAGAAAAAGATTTATGAATTCTAGGGGTCCATCTCCACCATTTTGTAGTAGATGAACAAGGACCAATCCATGACGGAAGAGATAACTAACTACATAAAACTATGGACCTAATTAGGAGAAGAAGCTCCAATGGAACCACCTATGCCCACCATTCTATCTAAAGAGGAGGTTGGGAGAATGGAGAAAATGAAGAACTGTACCAAGTCTACCTCACACTAGTTCAAGATGGTAATTGGAACCAGCGATAAGGGCATCAAATGTGTAGCAAAGATGCACAATGAATTTTGGGTGCTACAAAAGGAGGTCAAGGAGGTAATAGATACCTACAAAGAGTTCCCTGAACTATATAGGATAATGTACTCGAAGCTAGAGAGCATCCTCAAACTCTCCTGTGAAACTTGTGAAAAGGAATTGAAGCTATCTAAAGATGATCATGGGCTACCTGAGACATGGATAATGAGTTTTGAATATAGCAAAAAGATTTTGGAAAGGGCCCTGCAAGAATTGGAGGAAAATCATGAATGGATCATAGTGCATCAGGTTGAGTGTGATGATTACTTAAAGCTTATGATAGGTTATGAAATGCCTGCACTAGAGTTATATTGGGAGAAAATTAAATGAGAATTCCATAAGAAGGTAGAGCAAGGGGTAGCAACACATTTTCACTAGACTTCATGGATTTTTCTACAAGAACCTTCACAGAGTCAAAATATATGATCAAAGCTATGCCAAAATTCATTGGGCACCAAGATCAGATGACAGAAGGATTCAAAAGAGTTTCCTTCTAGATCTCCAAATGTGACCTTTTTGAAGAGAAAAAGATACTAGTTGTAATTGGGAAGTTCTTAGAATATGCTACTCTACAGAAAGAAGCTGGAAAACCCATTATAGATGATGAATATTTGTTAAAAAAGATGAAAATGCTAAAAGTAGCTAAAGCATGAAATAGACTAGGAGAAGAAATAGGAAAAAGACAAAAGAGTCTATTTTTATATTGTAAAATATTGGAGGTAGGTTAAACCCTTAACTAGAATGAATCAAAGCCATTCATTGTAAATGAATCTTGTCCATTGATTCTTCTTTTGGAAAACTATAAATAAGGGCATCCTCTCATTTTTAAGGAGAGAGATGAGTTGTGTAAAGACATGTTGCTGCAAAATATATGAGAAAATCATCGAGTTAATGGTTTCTTGTTTGTTCCTCTCCATGTGTTCATGATTCTATCTATAAATAGTTCATATAAGCTTTACTTATTTTAGTTTAAGTTCAATTTTTGCTAGTAGTTTATGTTGTTCTTTAATGGTGGATGTATGCTATAGTGTTCGATGCATTTCCAACTCATAAGTTTAGTAGTTTGTTGATGAAAAATTGTTGTGTAAAGTTAGTCTGAGCTATTTCATTTACAACACTTAACTTCAACTGTTTATGTGCATGTTAAGCATTCATGTTGGAGTTTGAAAATCATAAGTAAGCCTTAGAAGATTGCACTAATTTTATGAGATTGTGGGTTGTCCTTGGTTAAGTAAAATTCAGTTTCGAAGTTTGTCCACTGTAGCATCCTCTACTGTTACTATTCAACTTAGTTGCAGATTTAGGAAAACTTCTAACCCTTTTCCCTTTTGATATTTCTATAAAACATGAGTTAGGAACTAGTTTCTAGCATCATTATAAAGCCAAATTTGATGACAAAAATGAATTTTAGATTGTTTTCTTCACCTTTCTATCATTGTTCATCCACTTCCAGATATTTGAAACTTCACCATGGACCCAAGAAACCTCCATGCTTAGAAAACCATAAATTCCCCTTATGGTTACCAACAAACCACATCAACTAACTGAGTTGCTTTTGTAAGTCGTGACTTGACACCCATGAGACCTTGGGGTGATTTTTTGAAACTTAGTTGTTGGTTTTCACCTTTCAAGAGAGATGGCATACTTCTGTGCTGTCTATGTTGGCAAGACACACTGCACAAATCATTTGGTGTTGTCATTGATGGCAACCCTAGCTAGTAATCCCATCCACATCTCAATAATTGCTTATATCGAAAGTCAGATTGAACATATGTGTTAGCTAAAATAGGGTATCCCACAGAGTTATGTATATTGGCTCATATGCAATTTTTTGTTATCATTTTCTGTTGTAGATCTCAGGGAAGGTATTTTGATGTATGAACTATCTTATCTATGAATAATTGGGGTTCGCATTGATTGTTGTGCAAGTTAGAAGATCCAGTGTAGTGATTTTCAATCTAACAGTGTAGAGAGGTTGACTAAATGAGTGAAGCATGTTGTGGATCTTCGAGACATAATTATTTTTGGTGTTTCATTTTTGAAACATATTTTGGGTCCTCACTATGTTTTGTCTAACATTGGTTGATTTGTATTAAAAATTGTCCATGGATTTGAGTCGACAGTTTGTATATGTTTTATATTTTATTTAAGCCAACATATAGTTGTTATAATCTCTAGTGGTGGATATATATAAGTGATCATTCCTATCATTTTGATATATGTTGCGATGTGATGCAAAATTTAGAAGGAATATAGAATGATTGTGTCTAGTTTCATTTGATCAGAACAAAGATTGGTGATCATAATTAGAGCAGACAAAGTCTCATGAGTAGAAGCAGACAAAATGTGAAGAATGCAAATAGTGTGCCTAACTGAAACTATACTTAGGCATTAGAAGATGCTATCTCATAGCTCATCTACTCCAGTAGTCTTCTAGAAGTGAATATAAGACAGTGAGTCTTCTTTTGGGCAGAAAGCCTTTTGTATTTGAGTAGTGTGTAGATACCGAAAATTGGTCTAGGCTTGTGAGTACACATTCAACATAATTTTCTATGGTTCATGGTCTTGATTAAATAATGTTAATTATTTAATTAAACTTTCTAACACATATTTTTGCTATTAATTAAATACCCCTTTTTAATTAATTCATTATTAATCTTTATTCAACTTGATTAATTAAATAAATCATATTTATTTAATTATGTTGCGAACTAATTAATTCTCCCCCCTTTATCTATCAATTAAATAATTTATTATTTAATTACCCCTTTATCATACTTATTCAACTATAATTAAATATCTTTATTTAATTATTCATTTAACCCCCTTTATCTATAATTAAATATTTATTATTTAATTATTTATATTATCCTTTTCAAACAGTCAAATTAAATAAATTACTTTATTTATTTAATTAAAGCCTCTTATTTTCGAATGTTGAATTAAATTAACATTTAATTCATATTTGATTATTTATGTCACATTCCTCTATCATTCAGTTATCTAATTCATTCACTCACCTTCTGACTCGAGATCTATTTTTGGTTCTCCAGTTATCTTTGAATTCAACACTAGTTTATCTCTGCGAGAAGACTCTCTGTCACAACTAGTCGATTAACTAGTTCTAACTCATATGCATGAATGCTTTTATTAATTAAATATCTTTATTTAATTAATTAACTCAAGTTTGCATTCGAATGCATTATTCTTCAATTTCTAAATTTGAATTTTACATACAAAGTCTATTTTTGGAGATTAAGATGTTGAACTTGTGTTCTAACTCACATTCTAACTCAATCTCTATCTACAGTCTTTCCTCAACTCGTGTTCTAACTCACATTCTATCTGACACAGAACTCACATCGCATGGCATTCATCAATCTCATCCGTCGATGTCTCTTTCAATCTGAGTCGATCGTTCGAAAACCCAAAATCTATAAAATGGCCTGTCATTATCATTATTCCTCCTCCCAAAATCATACACTTTTGAGAAGAGAAAGTATTCTTCAATATTTTTCTTAGACACTCAACGAAGTTATACTTGCATTCAAACACAAAAATTTGAGGGCAAGAATACTGAAAAGGAAAAATGGAGAAGAGCAATAGAGATAATTCGAAGGGGTCAACGCATATTCGGTGAGATCATTTTGGTTTTATTAGTTTAGTTTGTTTTCTCATTCTTTGTTGTTAGATTTTAGATTATTGTCTAGATTAAGATTTGACATTTTTATCCTAGCTTGTAGAAAAATCTATCATTTACATTTGGTGAACCCGATGTGAACACGCTTCAAAATCTACACATATTTTCGTCTTTCCATTTTTCCATTTTTTGTTCTTTTTTGCAGGTTTTTTGTATGGCGCACCGCATTTGTTAAGGGAAATGACACATCTATTAAAAATAGCAATGCATCCACCATCAAAAGCTGCATCTGCGAAGCCACAAACCACATCCGCCTGTCAACAAATTCTTGAACCACATCCGCGAAGCCATGAATCGCATTTTCCTATCAACAAATTCGCTAACCGCATCCGCCTGTCAATAGTTGAACTGCATCTGTGGCTCCAAAAGCCGCATCTGCCTGGTAAAACTTTTTCATTTTTTTTATTGATTTTTGTGCATCCATATTTTCATTTTCGCTTTTTATGTTGTTAAGATTTTCGCTGATATTTGTTCCAGTTGTGTTAAGGAGGAATACCATAGTGTTTGCAAGACGAAGCATAGAAGACCATTAAAAACCTAAGAAAATTTTCTGCAGGATGAAAGTTGAAGACCAATGAACTACTAATAAATTTGCATGCAGGACCTAATGCCTTTGTGTTAATTTATTTATTTAAGCAAGTTTCTATTTGGTAGATAGATAATCATTGTGTGGGATAATAATGAATTTTCTGATTGTTAGATAGAAAATTATCATTTGGATTAAAAAGAACCATTGTCTTATTTGTCTGGTGCTTTTGCACACATTTGTAATCCTTACTATTCAGTACACCAAAGTATCCTCTCCCCTTGTGTAGTCATGCGATCCTGGGTGTAAGAGAAATGGTTGCTGACTCTAGAACTTGGGCCTATCTTGGCGGGAAAAAGTACTCACCCCAAGATGACTTAGACCGATAGCACGCTAAAGCCAAGCGACTTCCAGCCAGTATATAAAAGTGGATTCTTGGGGAAAACCCAAGAATCACACACACTATTCCGACGAGATGGATAGAAATGGACTCTCACCGACATTGGATAGTGTCCCATGAATAGAATGCCCTTATTAAACACCTTGTTGTAGAGTTACAAAAATCCTACCTACTTGTTAGCATAGCAGGGTCAGCCCTGTGAAGCCATCTTACATATTTACGGTTTATGTGTGGAAATGAAATGTATGCCATGGGAGTTTCATGGATACAGTAGCTTGGCTTCCCCGTATAAGTGTGTGACATGGATGGGGAGCCAATGGGGTCAAGCTACTAGTCGTTCGCCATAAATATGCATAGCTAAAGAAATCCAAGTAAGAATTCAACAAGTATTGTCCTAAAAGCCTAGGTTGTAACTGTTTTTTGAGTTTTAACAATCTTTCCATCACAAAAACTAAAAATACATTGATTGATGTGTTTATTTTTTGTTGTATTCATCAAAATCTTGATCAAACAAACAAAGTCAATCAACTACTTTCAGAAAAAAAATTAAAAAAATTCAACTATCAGAAAACCGAGTCGCATTTGTCAGTTTAAACACCGCATGTGTCAAAGCGAGTCGCATCTGTTAGGGGAAACACTGCATTTGTCTATCAAAATATTCATTTTTCATAGTCTACATATCACGAGTCACAACTGTCACATACTGAGTTGCATGTGTGCATGAAAACTACATGTGTCAGTTTTAAAACCACATATGTCAGTTTTCAAACCACATGTGTCTTAGTAAATTGCATTTTTCAGAGGAAAATATGCAACTATTAGAAAAACCTCATCTGTCAGAATTTAAACCGCAACTGTTAGGTGAACTGCATTTGCTTGTCAATAGAAAACATCAAAAACTGTGAGTTGAGCCTGAAACATTATTGTCACTATTTGCTTTAGGTTTTTAAGAACAACCTTGGATTAGAAACTGGTTAATTTTGCTCAAAAACCTTGCATCATTAGGTGTCATATACGTCTTAGTTACCATCATTAGGAGTCATATACGTCTTAGTTACCATCATTAGGTGTCATTTATGTCTTAGTCACCATAAACGTCTTAGTCATAGTCATCCTAAGTTGCATGCATATAGATAATCCCTAGAAAATTGCATATCACAGAATATATAACTTTCCTCGTCATTGGAAATGTTCATGTTTTGATTTGTCATAGTCATTGAATCTAGTCACTTTGGTCCCATTTAGTGAATCTTTTCAGCTCAACAGTCTAGTTTGGAAAATTCACCTTGTCAAACTGTCCTTGTCATACAATTAGGTTCTTTGGTCAAAAAAAAATCGTTGCATGCATTTATTCCATAGGTGGTAGGTTATACCCGTCTTAGACTCATTTATCATCATTAGTCCACTCAGAATTTTGCATATTGTTCATTTTGTAATACGTCATTTTAGATCTTTAGCAACATCCTTATTGTCAAAAAAATCCAAAAACATAGACATAGGTCATATCAGTTTTTAGACATAGTCTGCATTACCCATTTTGAGCAACTTTTTCATGGTCGAAACAAGGTCCAAAAAGAAACAAAAAGCAATGACATACCCTAATGAATTCATCAATCCATTCGGAAACCAACCATCAGGAAGTAAATGACCACACAAGCCCTTGCTAGAAAAACATGTCACTAGAGACACACATGGTTAGATTTACATAGAAGACATAGACGCAGCAGTACAAGATCCTAAATTTGCATCCTTTATGGATGAATGTTTGGCAAATGATCCCCAACGCTATCTAGCAAAGTTACTAGCAGAAGGTGCCAAACTACCCATAGGATTTGATATCCATACCTTGCAAACATAGTCAACACAACCATCCCAAATTGCAACGTCAACTGTCTCTATTCCACAAATTACCGCAACAAATCAACTGGTATACCAACTCAGACATCGTCAATTGTAAGCACAACCCCTTTCAACATCACACAAGGTTTACAATTTACTACGGGGGCAACTTCCTCCAACCCCTTTAGCACCAACAGAATTGGTAAGAGAACCAAAGTTAGCGGAAACATACCTATACCAACTCAGCCCATTCAGACAAGAAGCATTCCTATTCCTAATTAGACAATTCAGACAGGAAGCATTCCTATACCAACTCAAAGCATCCAGATAGGGAACATCCCTATATCGAATCAGAATATTTGGACATGATATATTCCCTCACCCAATCACAACCCATCACAGAACATGGTGTATCAAAACACGTACATTGATCCAAATTTCACAAACACCATGTCCTTGACACAAGTCGATGTCCTTCAAAACCAGATGCAAAATATTCAACAACAGATGGACAACATGTCTATGTCCAGAAAATGAACTATCTCAGCACAAGACCTATGTGCATGTCCATTTGACAAAGCATTGTATATGACACCTTTCCCCCATGGATACACTATACTGGTTTTGCCCAAGTATAATGGGAGAAAGAATCCTTTAGAACACATTAGAAAATTCTCAACAGCATGCATGGACATATCATATGACCCCACATACTTAATAAGACTATTTCCACGAACCCTTGTTGGGATAGGACTGGAATGGTTTTCTAAATTACCATATGGTATACGATCTTGGGGCAAATTAGCTGAAAAGTTTGTCGAACATTTCATTTTTAACATAGACAATGAGGTAAAAATTGCAACCTTGTGCCACACGACACAAGAAGATGGCGAAACCTTTCCCACTTTCTTCCAGAGATGGCGAAGTCTAGCTAGTAGATGTCCAGTTGAAATACCAAAAAAACAAAAGGTCACCATATTCCTAGAGAACATCAACCCCAAATTGTGAAGTGATTTAAGGGTACATTGTTGTACTTCATTCTTAGACTTGGTACAAAACGGCATCATCCTTGAGAAAGGTCTTATAGACAAAGGAGAGATTAAGGTACCAGGTAGAAATCTGGTTGTCCAACATCAAAACACACCAAATGATAGAAACAAATTCTATTCTAGGAACAAGAATGTTACAAATGACGGCATTATTGATGCTAAACACATACATACGGGACAAGTTATCACCCTTAGGGGTTATAATTCTAATCAAGACATGATGAATAGTCCAGATCAACAAGCTAACTATGTCCAAAATTCACAACAACAAAGACCACAACATAGGATATTTCCAACACGTAAATTTACACCTTTAGGGCAACCAATCAAGACTATTTTCAAAGAGTTGATTAAATATAATCTCATCAAACCTTTGGAACCAAGAGAATATGATCCTAGATAGTTCAAACCTTCATGGTGGGATGATAACTCTTTTTGTGACTAACATCGAACGAAAGGACACAACCTCCAACAATGTCGCCAACTTAAGAATATCATACAAGACTTTGTTGAAAACAGAACCATAGAGGTCGGTGGGCAGAAAAACACAAAGAACAGTGATCATAAGGTCTTCACGGACCTGTTACATGACCACACAAAAGGAAAATCCTCCACTTCGAGACCCAAGAATAATCTAGCAATCAATTATAACAATATCAATTTTGACTATGGTAAAGGAACGATCATAAATCACCTCTGAGCCGCAAATGAGAATGTCAATACCTTTACTATTAAGAAGCATCAGAATGTAATAAGAACACATGCATAACTAAGATTAGTATTCTTAGACCTTCTTCTTCTGAGCCACCTACGGAAGCTTCCAAGTTCAAGTACAACCTTCTTGATCAATTGAGTAAAACCCCCGCACAAATATCTATCTTGGAATTGTTGACCTTATCACCTGAGTATCAAGCCATTCTTAACAAAGCTCTATAGAACACAATTGTTCCTATAGACTTAGATGTCAATCATTTCGAAGAAATGGTGGGATATTTGACTAGCTCGCATCATGCCACATTTTCCCAACATGACTACTTGACTGAGAAATCTGATCATAATGACCCCTTGCATCTTGAAGTCTTAATCCATCAAAACAAAGTCTGACGAGTCTTGGTAGATGGAGGAGCAGGTTTGAACTTGTGTACCCTTAAATTTGTTAAGGCATTGGGATTCTCAGAAGACTGCATAGATAACTCTAAGAGTATAGTCATCAAGGCTTACGATGATGAGGAAAGATCATCCAAAGGAGTTGTCACACACCCTATAAGAATTGGCCCAACAATCATGAACACCAGCTTCCAAGTCTTGGATCTCACCCTTCCATACAACTTGTTGTTAGGTAGACCTTGGATACACACAATGAAAGTTGTACCTTCAACATACCACCAATGTCTTAAGTTCCCCTATAATGGCACCGAGATCACTATTGATGGTGATCCAAATCCTTTTCAGCATTGTACAAGCCTAAGGGATATTCCACCATGACAAGTACCAGTTAACCAAGAAGCTTCATCATCCACTTTATCCCTATATGTTGACCAATCACATCTCACTAAGTCCATTTCATTCAAACCTCCATCAACCACTCCTAAACTTGAGATCCAAGACAAGGGCTGTGGCGAATATAAAATAAAGGCATCATACTGTGTCACTCAATTGATTCCACCAAAGGCATATGGCGTACCAATGGTAGAAAGAAGACAGTCGGTGGTCACATTTCATGTTCCCCCTACAATGACATTGACCAAATGGGGAGAATTAAGTGACGAAATTGTGGACAAGGTGATTAATGGTTATATCAAGAAGAACATGAATACCCCTCCCCATCTATTCAAATAGCTAAGGACCAGTATGGAAAAGGCTTTAAGATAATGCAAAATGAAGGCTATGATGGGCATAGTGGGTTAGGACTCTATCAAAATGGAAGGACGAAACCGATCATTGTCTACCCATGACCAAAATATCTAGGGCTAGGGTGTCAAACACTTAGAATTGGGTTTCCTGGTACTTCGTCATCATTTCAAGAAGAAGTGAGTGATTATAGAGACATCGAGACATCTCATGAACCACTTCCCCCAGTTTATGACAAACCCCCTGTTTACAATAAACCTCTAGTTTTTGATGAATCCCCTTACTCAAGCGATGATGAATGGGATTCCCTTTCATCTACCCGTACCATGAACATAGATGCTCTATTTGGAGAATTGGACCTCAACATGAAACCTGTACCAAAACCATCTACTCCTAGTCCTAAGAAGCACTTGTCTAAACAAGAATGGGAAGAGAACTATTATTGGGAAACCCTTGATCATGCATCTTGGGCACCTGATAAACCATCTTCTGACAATACCGCCCTTACTATAGTCCCACATTAGAGTATACCTGCACCTAGGAAGAAAAAACAAGAAGGATTTAGTCCAAAAATTCTGTGACCATGTCAACCATTCCATATTCACCTTGTCAGCAACTACCTTTAAAAACTCTGATGATGGCATACCCCTTGTATATCCCGAACTTATCGACTGGGATCAATGAGGTACACCTATCATAGATACATTTGAGAATGACGAAGAAAATGATGAGTTCATGGGACTTAGTGAAGGTGTACCAAGAGGGGATCATAAAGCTGGTTTCACCATAGACTTGGACGATAAGGCATACTTTGGGGAGTCTATTTACACCTCTAGTCGCAAAAATGAGAATGAAAAGAAAAAAGACAATGAAAAAGAAAATGATGAGTCCCTAGGTGAAAACCGAAAGGCACCTTTGGATGAAGAAAAAGTCAAAATAAAGGACGTATCCGAGGGCGAAAACCTCCCAGAGGAACCCAAGGATAGAGGTTTAAATATTCTCCCCATTGAACAGGAAAGGTCTCCTATGCTAGTAGAAGAATCTATGGAAGTCAACATAGGTACAAAAGAGAATCCTCAGAAGGTATATTTTACAACTTCACTAACAGAGACAGAAAAATCTGAATTTAAGGAATTCTTCACAAAGAAACAGATAAACTTCACATGGTCATATGCTGACATGCCTAGGCTGGATCCAGATCTAATATTGCATCATTTACCACTACAGCCAGGTATTAAGCCAGTCAAACAGAAGTTAAGGAAAATGCATCCGCAAATTGCTCTATTGGTCAAGGCAGAACTTAAGAAGCTCTTGGATGTAGGATTCATAAGGACAATAGACTATGCAGATTGGATATCAAATCTTGTACTAGTGACTAAACCAACTAGGGGCATTCACATATGCATAGACTTTAGAGACATAAATAAGGAATGTCCTAAGGATGACTTTCCTTTGTCGAATATCGACATGATAGTAGATCTGACAGTAGGATACGAGATGCTATCCCTCATGGATGGTTTCTCGGGATATAACCAGATTAAAATAGCAACTGAAGACCAACATAAGACAACTTTCACATGTCCATGGGGAACATACTATTGGAATGTTATGCTGTTTGGCCTTAAGAATGTAGGAGCTACCTACCAATGGGCAATGACTACGATCTTCCATGACTTTGTACATACTCTCATGGAAGATTATGTAGATGATATTATAGAAAAATCAAAAACAAGGGAAGATCATTTAAATGTTTTAGACAAGATATTCCAGAGGCTTGAAAATTACAATGTTAGGTTAAATCCGAAGAAGTGTGTCTTTGGAGTGAAATCAGGTAAACTGTTAGGGTATATCATCTCTCGAAGAGGCATTGAAGTAGATCCAGAGAAGGTAAGAGCTATCAAATGTAAACTAATTAATAAATTAAAAGAAAAGTAAAGAGCAATTGTATAAAAATATACATATATTATATAAATATATAATATATAGAGAGAATAAAATGCAAAACCAAAGAATATATAAAAAATTATAAAGATTAACAATTATATATATATAATTATAAGTCTGTGGAGAAAGACTTGGGAGAGGAAACGGTGGTGGGGATCACGGAGTTGACTGGTGGGGAAAGCATTAGGAGGAGATCGGGGAGGTTGGCCAAGAACAGAAAAAAGAGATTAATAATTGAAAACTCGGAGGTGGAGCAGTCTAACAACAAGGGCTATAAGGAAGATGATTCTGAAGATGAGAGTGATGAAAATGCCTCCTCCAGTCAGTATTGGTCAACTCAGAACCCTACAGGGGAGATTACAGTCCATTGGGCATTTCATAGTACAATTGGTAGATAAAATCCACCCCTTTCAGCATCTACTCAAGAAAGGAGTACCATTTGTGTGGACACATAAATGTCAGGAAGCCTTCCAGAAAATTAAGGACTATTTGCTTACTCCACCAGTCCTAATGCCACCTACAGAGGGAAAACCATTGATATTATACATCTCAGCAGCACAGTCAGCATTAGGGGCTCTTCTCGCACAACACGATGATCAAGGTCATGAGAGAGTCGTCTATTACATCAGTCATACCTTAGTGGGCTATAAACTGAATTACAACAACATAGAACATGCCTATCTTATGGTAGTCTTTGCTACCCAAAAACTTTGGCACTATATGCTCAATCGACAAACAATGTTAATTGCAAAGATTGATCCACTTAAATACCTCCTAAGTAAGGTAGCTTTAACATGCCAATTGGCTAAATGGGTCATGATACTTAGCGAGTATGACATTCACTATGTCGAAAGGAAGGCTATCAAAGGATAGGTGATTGCAGATCAGTTAGTTGATGCACCTATGAAGGCAGATCATCCATTGGTTGCATACTTTCCTGATGAGTTTCTCTTTAATATTGATGTTAACACTGAATGGAAACTGTACTTTGATGGCTCACATACAAACCGTGGTTTAGGAGCCGGTATCTTATTTGTTACACCTCAAGGTGATACCATTCCTAAATCATTCAGGATTGCTTTTGCTTGTACCAACAATATAGTAGAATATGAAGCTTTAGTGACTAGGTTAAAAATGGTAGCTCAATGGAAAATTAAAAGCCTAAAGGTCTTTGGTGACTCTCAACTAGTAATCTGACAGGTAAATGATGATTACGAGACTAAGGATGAGAAGCTTGCACCTTACAAGAGAATGGATGATAGTTTCAAATAGTATTTCAATGACATAAATTTTCAACAAATATCGCATATCTAGAATAGAGCTGCAGATGCTATGGCAACTGTGGCTTCCTTGTTGGATATTCCAAGTAATGTGCCTAAGTTCGAGTTTCTAGTTGAACAACTATTGGTCCCCGCTTATGATGTCCCTGATACTGCGATAGTGTGTACCATTTTTGGTCCTACGTCTCCTTGGTATAAAGACATATTTGACTACCTCACTGACCAAACCCTACCCCAGACTTGTCTAATAACCAACGTCGAACCTTCATCCAAAAATCAGCTAAGTACACCATCATCAGTGAAACCCTGTATAGACGTACCTTAGATAATGCCTTAATGAGATGTCTCAATGTTGAAGAAGCACAAACAAATTTGTGAGTGGTACATGAGGGTATATGCGGATCTCATTCGAGTGGTCCTACTCTAGCCAGCAAGATTATGAGACTAGGTTACTATTGGCCTACAATGGAGAAAGATTCATATGTCTTTGTAAAGAAGTGTAGACAATGTCAAATACATGGAGACTTGATAAGAGCACCAGCACAAGAACTTTGTCCAATTACTTCACCATGGCCCTTCACCCAATGGGGACTCGACCTCATAGGTAAGATACACCCTCCATCCTCCAATCACCATAAATTCATCATCACTGCCACTGAATACTTCACCAAATGGATTGAAGCTATTCCCATGACATACATAACCAACACACAAATATCTAAGTTTATTCTAAACTATATCATTTGTTGGTATGGTGTACCACAATCCATAATCATAGACAATGGCCGCCCATTCAAGAATCAAGAAGTATGATATTTATGTGAAGAATTCCACATCAAACACCATTTCTCCACCCCATATTACCCACAAGGTAATGGCCAAGCCGAGGCATCTAATAAGACTATTGTTAGAATCCTTAAGAAGACTGTCAATGACGCTGGTCATGACTGGCACCTATAGCTTAACCCTACCTTATGGGCCTATCGCACAAGCATCCATACCCCCATCAGCGCCACTCCATATTCACTTGTATTTGGGTCGAAAGCTATCTTACTTATCGAGGTTGAAATACCTTCTCTTAGGGTATCCTTGAAGGGTCATACTGACGATGAAGAGTACCATGTCTCTAGGTTACAAGAGCTAGAATTGCTGGATGAGTGAAGATAGAAAGCATTAGATCATTTACAAGCATATCAGAATCATCTTCATCATAGCTACAATAGAAAGGTTCTCAATAAACACTTTGACATTGGTGACTTGGTATTAATGGAGAATCCTAAGAACCAAGCAGAATGAGAGAAACCAAGTAAGTTTGAACCTAACTAGTTGGGGCCATACATTGTCACAGAAGCTTTTGGGTCAGGAGCGTACCAACTCTCTACTCCTAAAGGAGAGCCGCTTTTGTCACCTATCAACAGTCTGCATTGAAAGAGGTTCTATGCTTAGTCTCTAAGAATATGTGTCTTAATCTTGAAAAATACAAAAAAATGAAAAAAAAAAAATGGTTACCTTGATGAAAACTTGGCAAATAGGCGTCTTTGTAACACCAAAAAAAAATAAAAAAAATTGAGAAAATTAGAAAAAGTAAAGAGAAATAAATCCATCCAATAGTGAAAATTGCTTCGGTGGCGCTATGGATAAGTACCATGGTGAAAACCTAGAAAACAGGCACCATGTGTAGTCAAGCTCGCTTTTTCATCTACCATCATTCTAATCAGACTTTTCACCATCACTCATAATAAATGGTTGTCTTATCCATAACCTTGGAACAATTGGCATCTAGTGTCCATTCCATCACACTATC
The DNA here is from genome assembly GCA_007115665.2 of Sequoiadendron giganteum. Taxonomy (NCBI): domain Eukaryota; kingdom Viridiplantae; phylum Streptophyta; class Pinopsida; order Cupressales; family Cupressaceae; genus Sequoiadendron; species Sequoiadendron giganteum. Next base: position 537,798,543 of record CM021101.1, read on the forward strand.
CACTCCATCTTCCTAATCTTATTCCTGACTGGGGGAAAATCCTTGTTCTATGCCCTAACACCTAGTACATAATGTCACACCATCGAAAATATCTTGAAAAATCCAAAAACATTAGAAAACTTCAAAAATCCAAAAATAAAAAAATAAAAATAGAGTCAAAGTCAATCATGTCAATTCAATCATGTCAAGTCGGTCATGTTAAGTCAGCCATAGACATAGTCAAACTATGTTGCCTCTGCGACTGGGATGTAGGCAAGGCCATCAATCGATGTGCCCTTGAGGCATTAGGTCTGTCAGTCTAGGTTTGTCATGTATCACACACACATTTAAAATCATGACTCTTTGTATATTCAAAGTCATTGGTCGTGTCGAACTATGAGGTCTTTGCGTGTACAACGTAGGCAAGGCTAATCAATTGATGAGCTCCCGAGACCACACTAGGTCAATCCAATAGGGTTCATTCACAATCACTATCACACAAGTTGCATGTCATAGTTTAAGGTATCATCTCATGTCATACACTGTCTACACACACACACTTTTATCAGTCAAGGAATCAAAACAAGTCATGCATCAACAAGGAAAAACATCTCAAACTATCATCAAGTTAATATCAAGCACATTTTCAAAATGATCAACCTATGTCTTATGCAAGATATGTCTTTCTTGTCAACAGATGTCATCAAATTTGTCATAGTCTCATGTGTCTTGTCACTTCAACGTCATCATACTCCAATGTCTTATACGACACGTGTCTTTCTGAAACCAGGCTTTGTCATGCCTTATATAGAAGTCACCAAGTCAAAACCAGACTCAACGTCTTATGCGGTATGTGTCATTCTCTCACATTACGCTGTCATACATCAATATCAAACAATCCACAAGATCAAGTTTTGGTGAATACATTTATTTGGCTTTATGACTTTATATCTTATTTTTGTCTTATCTTAGTATCAATTTGTGAATTAGTCCGGTTACTAGCTTTCTCAAGCATGCCCCTTGAACGATTTAGAGAAGCAACGATGTCTCAGGACTCTTTTTCTTTGGCTGCTATTTGTCAACTGTCTTTTTAAACATTGGTTTTTGAGTCATGTTACTATTTTCCTCAAGGATGTCCAATCAAGGATTTAGAGGAGCAATGATGTCTCATGACCCGTCTTTAATTTTTCTGTTGTCTGTGGTTTGTCTTGACAAAACGGCTGGGGCAATATTGTCCTTAGTATGAGTTAAGATACTCCTTGTCTGTGACTATTTGTTTTTTTGCAGTTGGATGACTTGGTACACTATGGTCTATCTCATATCATAGTGTGTACTATCCATCTTTGTCATGTCCCGCCCAATGATGATAACAAGCAAGTATAGCGTATTTAGTAATATATCGAAGATTATGTCTTTTTCTCAATCAATCAACCTTCATTATATATTTTCTTAATCAAACAACCTTAATTATTTCTTACTAACATTCTGAGTTTCTTTCATCCTAACATTTCTCTTCGATGACATAATGATAAAGTCCTGTGACACATTAAAAACATTAGATTATTTGCATTTGCATACATTCTATTAGAATTTTACATAGTTGCATTGCATCCGAAATCATGACATAATAGGCATTGCATCATCATAACATACATAATGTAAACATTACATGATACATAGTACCATCACATGTAAATAAAAATCATATAGAACATTTTCATCCATTATCATAAGTACGTTAAGACATCCATAACATCATTATAAAATGCATTAACTCATAACATATAGAAACATTTATTTATAACACATGTACATACATCATCTAGGAAACATAATCATATAGCAATAAAGCATCATCCATAGAATAGAATTGCATATCATGTAGAAGCCGCCAAAATCATATATATATATATATATATATATATATATATCTCAAAAATAGTGTGTCACAGTACAATGTCTGAATGTAACCATAAATAAAACATGAGCTCGCATGATCTCTGATAAAAAATACAAATGTCTACATAAGTCCCTGTCATCATGTCCCGCTACCCCTGCTATCACGTGGTGATGGTGGTGGAAAAAGACTCGGAGGTGCTCTTTGCGAAGTGGAAGGCCTCTCATATGGACCTATCCTCGATGGTCCTATCATCCCCTCGGTACTCTATGTCCTCGAACTCTGAGTCTGACTCTTGCTCTGACTACGCACCTCTAAAAATGTAGGACCTCATCTATCTACTGGCACTGCTGCCTCATAAAGATCTCTGCAGTATGTAGCTCTCTCCACCACTCTGATCAACTCTCATACCATGCCATCAGATGAGGACCCACTGCAAAGGAGTCTAACCTCTGTGAACTGCTGCTCTATCTCATGTCTCCGTGCTATAGCCTGGTCTCTCTCCATGAGCACTGTCCCTCTTTGTACAAGCATATTCCCTCTCTGCATATGCATTTTCCCTCTTTATGTAGGCACTGTTTCTCTCTAGTCTCATCACCTCAAACTCTATAGTCATAAGTTTGAGTCTCTCCCCCAAAGCCTCCCTATCACCATCTCTAGGAGCATCCTCATCTCGTCTCCCCTCTACAAGCCGATCTCTGAGCTCTCTCTCCTGCTCCTCCATCGATGCCTCCTCCTCAACATCATCCTCAACATCCTCCTCTCCATATCCTACCAAAATACCTAGAGGGTCTATAGCCACATCCATATCTACATCCTCTGCAACATCCTCTACTCTAAAATCTACCTCTACATGCTCCTCAACCACTACCTTCGCTGTAGCATGCTCACCCCTAGCCTATACATCCACTCTCCCTCCAATGTCTGCCATCGGTACATCAATTGCTACTACCTCCTAAATAGGTGCATGTCCACCTACCTGACCCCCTCTCCATCCTCTCCATCCTCGTCTCCCACCTCTACCTCTACCTCTGTCACCTCTACCACCAACTCTACCCACTTTGGCACCTCCACCTCTCTGTCGTCCTCTCGGCCCTGTGCCCCGTCTCTCGACTGGTGCTGGCTGGTCAGGATTTGTATAAGGAATCAGGTGATGAACTGCCCACCATGCATCATATGTAGCCGTAGTCCTTAGATTTTCTAATCCATCTCTCCAACCCCAACGTAATGGCTGTAATGCCTATATGTCTACTTCCGTAGTAGCCATTAGAATCATGGGTCCCCACCATGGAAGCTCTCTTGACGACCAAGCAAACTCTGCTCTACCTCGAGGCTCATCCTGAACCTCTCCAAACTATCTCATGACCCACTCTGGTAGATGCCTCTCTATAATATGCACACTCGAAACAGTCCTCCCAATGAGATACTGTGTTTGTCTACAGAATAGTAAGTGTCTCTCATCATCCAGCCACTCCTCACAATCCATGTACGGTCTCCATGTAAACTGATCTAGAAGGTCCAGTGTGTGTCTCCAATACCCTATGTCCCCAACATGTGTTTGAGTGATTTGTCCTATATATCGAAACACATAAGGATGTCTCTTTGGTCTCTTTACAGTAACTAGTAGTCGAAAGACAACTATCCTCTCCCAAGCCCACACCATTAGTAAAGTAGTCCCACAACTCAATGACTATGCATCTCTATAAACAATGTCGTGCAGATGAAAATATAGCATCCCGAGTAGACATGGACCCCTGCATATCTCGTCTCACTCTCCAACATACCCACCAACATCTCCCCCCATCCCACAGGAAAGTCATGACCTCATCAGTCTGGTAGAACTATCCCCCCAATCAATGTACATAAGATGCAGTCAATCTTGTCATATCTATCTACTAATATTGGCCACCTGATCTCATAATGCTCGATCCTAAGCATCCTAATGTCATCTACCTGATAAAATCTAGCAAGCTCTATCAGTCCTTGCTGGGTATCATACATAACCCACTCACCTCTAATCAGCAATCTTAAAATATTGTACACATCCTCTAATGTGATAGTGGCCTCCCTAGTCGGTAGGTGGGAAGATGACGTCTCTAAGTGCCAATGCTCGCATAATGCCGTAAGCATCCCTCTGTTTTTCGAATCGTAGGCATCAAGAGGCAATAACACAAACCAACTGTAGAAAGCAATCATATCTCTCCACTAGTCAGGTTATCTCTCAGATTGTATGTATCTAGATGTGACTCCCACATGTATATAGGATCTAGGACCACTTGCATTTAAACCATGATGTCAAGAATTTTCAAACTTTACTTAGAATTTTTTTTTCAAAAATTTTACCAATCAAATGCGGCTCACATTATAGATGTGGTGCATTTTTTCAAATGCATTGCACAGAGCCTCACATGCGGTGCATATTGCATATGTGTTGCATATTCTCCCAACCCCAGTCATCCAACTGCACATGCAGTTCACTAAACCACATGCGGTGCATTTTTAACAAATGCGGTGCAATTTTATCATCCTGCCTAACTTTAACATATGTGTTTCACAACAGCATATGCAGTCCACAACTACACATGCGTCTATTCCTAATGCACATGTGTTGCATAACTACACATGCGGTGCATTCTAATTCACATGCATTCATTCCCTAAACAACCAAATCTAACACTAACGAGTTTTTGCAAATGCATCGTTTCGCAGTCAGATGTGGCGAATACAATGGCATATGCATCATTTGCGACACACCGTATTTGCTTAATTACTTTTCTCATGCCTATAAATACATGCAAAATTAACTTTGACAAGTTCATTTTTGGGTACATACCGGTGGTCGTGCATCAGCTGGCCTCCTGAATGTTCGGATCCGATAACATCGATGTGCAGTGTATGGAATAGGCGCCATTTCGTCAACCAGTCAATGCAAAACCTCCTATTTTTCTATCTCTTCTAGATGGAAATGAATTAGGTTTAACCCTAATTTCTATTTATAGGTGGAATTCAAATGGCATTTTCTCAGCCCTAATCTATTGGCTGTGTAATCTTTCAACTTCCAATGACTCGTATTCATCCGTATCACCTCCAAATTCAATTCCATCGACTCCATAGCATTTCTGACTAACAAATTGACTTATTGGGAATATTTCCTTATTTTTTCAGAATTTTTCAAAAATTGTCAATTTTCCCGAGGGGGCATACCTTAACCTGTTTCATGCTGGGGCATGATCGGGGCATATTTTATTTGACACGACATCGTACCAACATTGTATCAAAGAGGGGCAAACTGTAGATACCGAAAACTGATCTAGGCCTGGAAGTACGCATTCAACATAATTTTCTATGGTCCGTGGTCTTGATTAAATAATGTTAATTATTTAATTAACCTTTCTAACACATATTTTTGCTATTAATTAAATACCCCTTTTTAATTAATTCATTACTAATCTTTATTCAACTTGATTAATTAAATAAATCATATTTATTTAATTATGTGGTGAACTAATTAATTCTTCCCCCTTTATCTATCAATTAAATAATTTATTATTTAATTACCCCTTTATCATACTTATTCAACTATAATTAAATATCTTTATTTAATTATTCATTTAACCCCCTTTATCTATAATTAAATATTTATTATTTAATTATTTATATTATCATTTTCAAACAGTCAAATTAAATAAATTACTTTATTTATTTAATTAAAGTCTCTTATTTTTTAATGTTGAATTAAATTAACATTTAATTCATATTTGATTATTTATGTCACATTCTTCTATCATTCAGTTATCTAATTCATTCACTCACCTTCTGACTCGAGATCTATTTTTGGTTCTCCAGTTATCTTCGAATTCAACACCAGTTTATCTCCGCGAGAAGACTCTTTGTCACAACTAGTTGATTAACTAGTTCTAACTCATATGCATGAATGATTTTATTAATTAAATATCTTTATTTAATTAATTAAGTCAAGTTCTCATTCAAATGCATTATTCTTCAATTTCTAACTTTGACTTTTGCATACAAAGTCTATTTTTGGAGATTAAGATGTTGAACTTGTGTTCTAACTCATGTTCTGTCTAACACAAAACTCACATCGCATGGCATTCATCAATCTCATCCGTCGATCTCTCTTTCAATCTGAGCCGATCATTTGAAAACCCAAAATCTATAAAATGACCTGTCATTATCATTATTCCTCCTCCCAAATCATACACTTTTGAGAAGAGAAACTATTCTTCGATATTTTTCTTAGACACTCGATGAAGTTATACTTGCATTCAAACACATAAATTTGAGGGCAAGAATACTAAAAAGGAAAAATGGAGAAGAGCAATAGAGATAATTCGAAGGGGTGAACGCATATTCGGTGAGATCATTTTGGTTTTATTAGTTTAGTTTGTTTCCTCATTCTTTGTTGTTAGATTTTAGATTATTGTCTAGATTAAGATTTGACATTGTTATCCTAGCTTGCAGAAAAATCTATCATTTATAGTGAGCTCTAGACAGTGCACCTGAATGCATGTACATTCCTTTTGTAAACACTTATATCGAGTATACACAGATTATGGATTGACCTCCAATGTGGTTTTTCCCCTAACACGGTTTCCACGTAAAAATCCTCGTGTTATGATGTTGGCATTGCTTTTCTTATGTTCTTGCATCTTTCTTTTGGTTCAATGCTCTAAGTGGTTTAAAAATCAAGTTAATAGTTAGATTTTGTAGAACACTGATTCAACCCCCCTTAGTGTTCCTTGATTCCAATAATTGGTATAAGAGCCTAGTTCCTCAAAAGAAGTTTAAAATCTTGGGGAAGATCCAGGAAGGTGATTCAATGGATTCTATTAGTTTTAATCAACAAATTTTGGTAGCACTAGATGATCTTGATCAGTCCAAATCTGAAGTTAGGGAATTGCAATCAAGCCTCACGAATGCTGAGCAATTCATTCAATCATTGAAAGATCAAATAAATAAATCCAAGGCAAAATGAAATTAACTCTGTGATCAGATCAAGTAGAAAGACATTAAAAGCATGGAAGATGAACACCTAAGTCAAGCCTTAAAGGAAAAGACAGAAGAATGTGAAAAGCTCACAAGAGATAATGTTGTTCTAAAGCATGAGACGAAATCTATTGTGATGAGGATGACCAAGGAGATTAAAGATAGAAAGAAGAATGAAGATAATATTACTTAGTCCTTGAAAGAAATATCTAATGAATGTAGCGGATTCAATCCATTGGATCTTGAATTGAAACAATCCAAGAATAATGGAGAAGAGCTTCAAATACATTGTAGTTCTTAGGGATGAACTTAATACTGCAAATAAATACAAGGAGAAGTTCAAGATTAGCTCAACTAAGCTTGATGAACTGATTCAAAGTTAGAAGATTGGAAATGACAAGCAAGGTCTTGGATATGATAAAGGAGAAAACTCTGGATCTGGTCAAAGGACATTTAGGTTAGGAAATAAAATGAACAAATCTAGAAGGTATCCAATAAGACAACCCAATACTCAAAAAATCAATTGATACTATTTCTTTTGCATTAAATTTGGTCATATGGCTGCTCAATGTAGAAGTAGAATAAATTCAAGTGGTCCATCATTTTTTGGTCAATGTTTCAATTGCAATAAGTATGGTCATAAGTCAATTGAATGCAAAAATATAACAAACAACTCTTTCAATAGAAATGTTAGATTTTATGTCTGCAATAGATTTGGACATATTGCTAACCAATGTAGATCAAGAAAAAATTAATGGAATAACTGGTTTGGACAAAGAAATGTTGTATGCTATAACTGTAACAAATTTGGTCACATTGCAAGATTTTGTAGAAGGAAGGGTCTAGTAAACAAGGGGAAACATATGCAAAAGGATGATAAGGGAAAAGAAAAAGTTACCATGGATGACATAAGGAATCAAATGAAGAATACATGGGTGAAGAAGAGTGCTTCTGATGTAGGAAAAGGATCAGCACCATAATTTGGTACTAAAAATTCCTTTGGGAATTAGTCTATGGCCTCTGGCCTAGGGGGATCTATCAAGAAAATAATTTTAACCCCTTGTCGGTAGTTGGTACTGGAAAATGGTAAATTGCAGTGATTGTGTTAATGATCTACATATCTTTTGGGAACATTTGTGAAGAAAATTTATGCAAAATTAAAAGACCTAGGGAAAAGCATTTAATGTGAGAAATTTTTTGGTGTTTGAATGATATAAAGGTTACTTCTATTCCTCATTTGTCACTTTTCACTTTGAGAAGAAGAAGTTTGGAGAGATCTACAAGCGAATTTAGGTGAGATACAACTCTGATGGTGATTCAACGATCAAAACCTAATTTGGAAAAAACGTATTTATCTGTGAAACTTGTGAATTTGAAACTTTTGTAAATAGCTACTCCATTAGTCATTGACATTAAGGATAGACCCTTCCCAAAATTCAAATGGAACCTATTCAAATTTTTTGATACAAAACCATTAGGTGCATTTTCTTTAGTTTCGTATGGTGTTTTGCACATTGAATATATTAGGGCATACATTCATGTGAATATTGATGAGTTAGGCAACTCCAAATTGTTAAATTTGTACATAAATCATATTTAAGACTTTGGAGGAGAAGAAATTCACACAAATTGTGAATTTTCCCATGTTCAACAAAAATGAATGGGCTTAGTACATACTAAGTTGAGTGCATGTCGAGATCATGTGGTTAAATCACCATTTCAAAAAAACAATAGAAGTTATAAGCATAGTTACTAATCTGAATTCAACCGGTGGGTTACCAACATTGAAATTTGTGAAGAACCAAATAGTTACTGAGGAAATCAGTTCCAATTTCGACAAAAGAGCCATGATGACATCATTGAATCTAATGTAAAGTTTGCTTCTATGGTCATTGGATATAAGATCTATCACTCTAGCTGGGATAACTTTGTATCTGGTACTATAATCTATGTAGCTTATCAAATGGTCAAGGAAAATACAAAATATGACTTATGTGAGTTAATCTAGAGCCAACTAATTGAAAATATTGGCAAAATCAAGAAGGACAAGAAGAACATTTCCAAGTATGGAAATCTGCTATTTTGTCAATTCTTCTACTTCATGAATGAAGTTTTGGCAGTTGGTAGAGTGCAATGGGAAAGTTACAAACCTGTAGTTGTTCAAATAAGGGATATGTTATAAAAAAATGGAGATATCTAAGCAAGGAAAACTATTATTTGGGGCTACTTCAAACACTTTCATAGTGCAATGGGAAAGTTAAAAACCTGTAGTTGTTCAAATAAGGGATATGTTATAAAAAATTGGAGATATCAAAGCAAGGAAAACTATTATTTGGGGCTACTTCAAACACTTTCATAGTGCAATGCAATCTAGGGAAAGGATTCCTAAGTCTATTATGGAAAAGTATAGTGAAAATATTTGCTTCATGGTTGCCATTGATCAATGTTTGATCGAAGTAGAAAAACCTAGAATATTTTGGATAATTTCTTTGGGATATGAGGTTGAAGAGCACATTTTCCAGTTGTATGTTGAAAAATTGTTGAGTAAACCTTGGGATTCGATAGAAGAAAGGTTTGGTAGATTTTCAGGGAAGGATATGCAAGTGCATAACCAATTGAGAAAGCCTATGATAGTCAATAGAGTGAGAAAGGAAGTTGCAGCTTTTGTAGAAAGCATTTGTATATCAGTTGAAGTTGTGAGGGAAGCTAGGAAGAAAAGAGAAGAAGTTGGAAAAGGAGAGCCTTCTAGAACTGATTCAGCTAGTCTGGCAACATCCTCTACTAGATCTAGATCTATAAGGAGCTCTACACCCTCATCCAATCCTACAAAGAAATCAAGTCATGTAAAATTTCAAATCAAGACATCCAGAAGAGAAGGAAAAAGGAAGAAGGATAAAAGCACAAGAGTCTATGTTGTTATTAAAGATGATGGATAAATTGAATCAGATAAAGAAGTAAGAGAAATCAAGCACAAGGGCACAAAGGCATCATAATTCTATAAGGACAAGCCCTCTGATGAAGAAAAAGGCAAGAAAAAGGTGAAAATTGAAAAATTAGGTATGACTATAGAGGAAGTGGAAAAAGCATTAGTTAAGGATGGTAATCTCAAAACACTTTCTAAATGGTATGACACTTTTGATAGTTTCGGTCAGAGAACTCTTAAAGAAGCTACAATAAAATATTTGGATATTTTCAATAAGACTCACATAGAAATAATTTCAAGGTTACCTAAAGGGTTATATGAAGTCTTAGAAATTAGGAGAGTGAATGCAAGAGATGAAGAAGAATGAATGAGAGAATGCATACTTTCTAATCTATGTCCGGTAATGTCAATAGAAGAAATGAATAAAATCCTCAATGATGCTAAAAAGGATTTTAATAGAAAATCAAGGGTGAATAAGCTTATGATCGGGAAGACTGAGGAAGTGGAAAAAGATACTAAGGAAATTCTTAAGGCAGTTCTGTTGAAGAATAGATATATCATTGTGTCTAAAGAAACTCATGTTGAAGATGTTCCATCTAGTTTTGAAGTTCAAGATGTTCCGGTTAATATTGAAGAAATAAAAGAAGACACAATTGAGGACACTTGGAATCCTATAAATGTGGAAGATACTGAAATTCCCATAGAGACTGAAGCTCCTAAAGATATATCAGCTGAAGAAGTAGAGATTTCCCAAGTCAAGCAAGAATCTAAGATTGAAGAAAAGAAGGCTGAGACAAAAGAAGTTATTTTGGAAGCAAGAGATACTGATAAGGCAATGAAGAAGTTCTTAGAAGAACAACATGAGGATTTTGACCCTGAATTGGTTGAAGGTCCTATCAACCTGACCACTCTATCTCCTATTCAAAAGCTGAAGGTGGCATCATTTGCTCAGACCAAGGCAAGGGAAGAGATACTAAAATATCACATTAAGGACAATAAACTGCTAAGTCTTGCATCTAGTATCTTGGAGAATATCATGCCCACACATGTCAAGGATTCATTTGATTCTCCATCCCGTCAACTAAAGAAACTTATCAACTCTATAAGTACTCACTTTGAGTCTCTCAAAAAATCAGTTGAGGATATGGTTCTGAAAGAATTTGATGCAAACAAGTTGAGTAGATTGAAGTGTATGATTGCTAATGATAAATAATTATTAGCTACCTATGAAAATCATATTCAAGGTGCATTATCTAAGGGTTTAAATATTTATAAGTCATGTTTATCTTTTTCAAAATTCACTGAGGTAGTCATGTTTATCTTTTTCCAAATTCACTGAGGTACTCATGTTTATCTTTTTCAAAATTCACTGAGAAGAAAATTAAGGAATATGAGAAATAGTTAGCAGATATTTCTCAAAACTTTGATCCTCTAACCATTTCTATGAGGGTGATCCCACAAAGCTAGTTTACAATTTCTAAGAGGAATTGATTTTTGCTGAAATCACATAATTTTAGAAAATATAATGATTTAAGCTTTAAAAGTTCCATTTTAAGGATTCCAATTGAAGAGGGTTTGATCAAACCACCCTAGATCAAACCCCCTTGGATAGAACCTCGCTAGTTTTAAACCATAACTATAAATGAGTCTCCTTTACACCTATCAAAATGCTGATAAAAAATCACTTTTGATTTACCTTTTGGGGGATCAAATGAATTCATTTAAAATTTATTTCAAATTATTATGGTAGTCCTTGAAATGATCTATCCCACGAATATAATTTTAATATGTTTTGGTTTTATTATATATGTGTTTTTTAAGTTTTATTAAACATAGGTTTTTCACCGAAAATCAAGCTCTCTATTTTGCACATGTGGAAAAATAGAAAATTATCAGAATATTTTTTTTTAAAATATGTTTGTGCTGGGTATTGATGTCCTTGATCCATTAAAAAAAAAAAAATTAATTTTGATACATATTAAAAAAGTTATGTTGTATATAGTCTTCCTATGTCTGAATTGCAATTGGTTTGACTTCGAAACTCTATTAAAGAAAAAATATTGATTAAAAAACTATGAGACCAAATGAAGGTGCTAGATATTGTAGTTACAAATATAAATTAAAAAAAAATAGAATTTTATCCTTCATACAAAAAAATTTATGTTGTATACGATAACCGTCACTTTTTAAAAATGATGTTTTTTGAAAAAAACTAGTTTTCGTGGGAGGTGGAAAAAGAAGTGCAATCTTATTCCAAAAATTTTTAAAAAAATATTTTTAGAATCTAAAAATAAAACGTGATGAGACTCTAGTTTGCATCATCTTCAAATTCCTCACGGTTTAGCCGCTATAGGTGCCCGAATGTGAAGATTTAGTTAAAAATAATAATTTTAGTGTCTAGTTTGGCCAAAAATTGTAAACCACTATTGTGGGATCACCCATGAGTAAGCATGAAGGTCAAGTCATATCCCTACTTGAAAAAATAAAAAATTTGAAGCATGAAGAAGATCATTTTTTTGAAAGGATATGTGAACTTAGAGGACTAATTGGTCCTAAAATGGAGAAAATGCTTAGTGCATTAAAGGAAAAAGGGGAGATTGTTGGAAAGAGACACTGCACAAGTCATCTAGTGTTGCCATTGATGGAAACCCTAGTTATTAATCCCATCCACATCTTAGTAATTTCTTATACCGAAAGTCAGATTGAACATATGTGTTAGCTAAAATAGGGTATCTGACAGAGTTATGTATATTGGATCATACACAATTTTTTTAATCATTTTGTTTCATGGATCTCAAGGAAGGTATTTTGATGTATGAACTGTCTTATCTTTGAATCATTGGGGTTTGCATTGATTGGCGTGCAAGTTAGAAGATCCGATGTATTGATTTTCAGTCTAACAGTGCAGAGAGGCCGACTAAATGAGTGAAGCATGTTGTGGATATTCGAGACATAATTATTTATGGTGTTTCATGTTCGATACATGTTGTTTTGGGTCCTTAGTATGTTTTGGCCAACATTGGTTGATTCACATTGACAATTGTCCATGGATTTGAGCCAATAGTTTGTATGTTTTTTATATTTTCTTTAAGTCGACATACAATTGTTATAATCTCTAGTGGAAGATATATATAAGCGATCATTCATATCATTTATATGTTGTGATGTGATGTGAAATTTAGAAGGAATATAGATCAATTGTGCATAGTTTCATTTGATCAGAAAAAAGATTGGTTATTTGAATTAGAGCAGACAAAGTCTCATGAGCAGAAGCAGACAAAATGCGAAGAATGCAAATAATGTGCCTAACCAGAACTATACTGAGTGATTAGAAGATGATATCTCATAGTTCATCTACTCTAGTAGTCTTTTGGAAGTGACTATAAGACATTGAGTCTTCTTTTGGGTAGAAAACCTTTTGTATTTGAGCAGTGAGCTCTAGGTAGTGCACCTGAATGCATGTGCATTCCTTATGTAAACACTTATAGTGAGTATACTCAAATTATGGAATGACCTCCACCATGGTTTTTCCCCTAATAGGGTTTCCATGTAAAAGTCCTTGTGTTTTGGTGTTGTGGTTGCTTGTCTTATGTTCTTGCATCTTTCTTTTGGTTCAATGCTATAAGTGGTTTAAAGATCAAGTTAATAAAGTTAGATTTTTTAGAATAATGATTCACCCCCCTTCTCAGTGTTCCCTAATTCTAACAGTCTATGTTGAGAAAGTTCAAAAATACCCATCAACATGTACCAAGTTTCATAATTAATCAATGTTTTACTAATGTAGCAAATAGGATGCTCCTTGCCCTTATCCTCTAGTTGGGCTAATAACATGGTAAGAGAATGGGTTCATACTGATATGTAAAGGATAAAAGGTTTCCTTGATTATTTGATTGCAAAATAGGGAATTAGCTATATATTGTTTCAAGCTCTCAAAATATTTTTGACAATCCTCACCCTATTTAAATTTTGATTCTTTTTTGAGGATTTGGATAAAGGAAAGAGTTTGGCTTGTCAAAGATGCAACAAAATTGTGAATAGCTTTAACATTTCCTTGTAAGATACACAATTTTAAAATATTCTTAGGAGGTAGAATTTTTATTAAAGCATCAATCATGTTTGTTTCCACCTCAATGCCTCTATGTGATACTATAAAACCCAGAAAAAATCCACTATCCACACTGAGGACACATTTCCTCGAGTTTATCCTCATGCTATATTTACAAAAATATTCAAAAATATTTTGGGGTATTTTGACATGGTCTTGAAGTTTTATAGACTTAGCCAAAAATACCATAAATGTAATCATCCAAAATGTTGTGTATAAAATCATGTAATGTGAGCATCATTTCTCTCTAATATGTGGATCTAACATTCTTTAATCCAAAGGGCATTAGAACCCAACAAAACATTCCCCAATGTGTGGTGAAGGCTATCTTATATTGATCTTGAAGGTTAGTGTAATTTTGATTGTATCCTAAATATGCATCCATAAATGATAATGAGGCATGCCTTATAGTTGAATTGACTATCATGTCAATATTAGGAAAGGGAAAATCATCCTTTAGAGATTCTTTATTAAGATATTGGAAATTTATACACATCCTAATAAGATTATCAAGATTTTCTACTACCATGATGTTAGAGATCTGAGGTGAATAATCAATGGTGAAAATGAATTCATCTTGTAAAATCCTTTCAATCTCAACCTGAACCAACAAATATATCTTAGGTTTCATCTTTCACATCTTTTATCTCATTGGTTTAGGATTTTCCCAAAGAAAAATGTTATTTGTGACTATCTTAGGATCAATACCCGACATATCTGAATAAGTCCAAGTGGAAAGATTTAGGAAAATCATGTAATAAAGTTGTGTAATCTTCTTGTTCATCCTCATCAAGACACTTTCCAATTTGAATCACTTTTTTTTCTCCATTTGATGGGTCCATTGGAACATCTAGGGTATCTCTCGCAAGTAATTTATTAATTTTTTATCATCATGAGATGTTTTAGTTTCATCTTGTTTATCACATAGTTCATTTTCTTTTCCAAAACATTCCTCTCTACTCAAACAATAAAGAACTATTTGATTATATTCATAGGAGGGTAAAGTTCCATTTATTTCCGAAAATTGTCCTAGGGACATCATCATCTTGAAACATATCCAATGATATATTCTTGCATGTAGTGCCTATTAGTTGAAGGTGCACCAATTTCAAATTTGTTTCAGGAGAATCTTGCATGATGAAATTGATATTGAGGGAGGGTCTCTTTGATTCTTTTATTTCTTTTGGAGGAAAATATCCAAGACCTCTTGTTGTATATTGTGTATTAAGCTATATAGGAACTTGAATTCCTTGTTCTTTCAATCCACATCCTTTTCCATTATATCCAAATTGTTTCAAAATTCGGTAGCCTCTGCCATAAATACTTTCCATTTATTTTATGGATGGTGGTTTTCCAAAGTCATTTTCATCAAAGGTAGATGTATAATCCATGTTTCCATCATTACTAGAAGTTGTGGACTCTTGTGTCTTGGATTTTTCAATATTGTATTTTTTTGATACCACCACTACATCTTTCTCTTTTTGTTTTGGTTTTTTTGTTATCTTGTATTCCCCTATGAATATAGGTGTGAAATCTAATGACCCCCAATCATCATCCAAAAAAATTTCACCAATGGAAGACACTCATATTTCTATACTTCTTGCACATGTTCTACTTTTGATGTTGGTATCAATGTTCTCAAAGGAATTTTTATTCCTTTTTTAGTTTTTAAAAAACTTTAAGATTTTGGATCACGTTTTATTGTATAAACCTTGTTGTTGTAAGTCTATTTCAACATATAGTGTAATGTTGAAGGAATTACATATTTAATGAATCTATTGTCTACAGAAGAGAAAATTATATGAATGTTCCTAGGGCATAACATGGATAAGAGTTTTTAAAGTAACATATCTGAATTTGACTGCTAATGTTATCACTCCAAATGGTTGCTTCACCACATTATCGAATCATTAATGGAAAAAGAATATAGTTGAATTTTAGTCTTGTTCACTCCATTTTTTCTAAAATATTTACACTACACATATTAATCCCTGAACTATTGTCAATAATGGTATGCCTAATCCCAACCTTGTTATTAATAGCCAGAATCATCAAAGAATCAATTTTCTTTCTATATTTCCTCTAGATGTAACTCAATTTTATGAAATGTAATATTAATATTAAATAAATTGATACCTTGAATTTGTTGGATGTTGTGGTTGTATTGCTGATATGTGGTTTTCATTGATGTCAACACTATTAGTATTGATGTCTTTAAGATTGTATATGTCGAGGATGTTGAGAAAATTATAATAAATATGTTACAAGTTGTCTGTGAAGCAGTGAAGATCACTGTGTTAGAAAGTTCAGTATTTTGATGGTGAGGTGTTGTGGATTAAAGGATTTTTTTGCAATACTATCTAGTTTCTACTTCGTAAGTTCCAGAGGTGTGCATGAAGCTTTGAGAAAGTTATAATTTTTTGTATTCCAACAATTATTCTACTACTATAACTAGTGTACATGGAAGAAGATAATATGTTTTTGCTAATTTGATTTATTGCGTATGTTCTTGAAGTGTTTTTGGATGTTTCTAGAAAATGTTCTATCTATGTTGCACATCTACATTAATCATTGTGCTCGTGATCTGAGATTTTCTCTTGTGTGGTCATGGCCGACAAGGTGATTGAAGCATGTTGTGGATCTCCGAGGAAGAATATTTGAAGGTGTTTTGTGTTTGATGACTTTTTTTGGGTCTCTACTATGTTGTGTCTAACCTTGGTTGATGTGCATTAATAATCTTTATTGTTTTGGGCCAAAAATTTGCATTCATTCTATTATTTTGTTGAAGCCAAAATGAAGCAATGTAATTTCTTGTTGTAGATATATATAAGTGATTGTTTCTTCATTTGAGATGTGTGTGAAATGTGAAGTGTGTGATTGATATGTGAAAATAAGGTTCACATCATTAAAAAGTAGAGCAGAGTGTGAAGAAGAGTGAAGAAGAGTGAAGAAGTGTTCATGTGCTTAACCAGAACTATACTCAGGCATTAGTAGATGCTACTTTCTCAGTTCAAATTATTTAGATAGATTTAATCTGAATGTTTTATGTAATAAAGTGAGTCTTCCTTTGATTAGTGAGCTCTAGGAAGTGTGCCTGAATGCATGTGCATTCCTCATTTATTCTTCTTATACTTTTAATAGGGTATAACTTGTGGATTAACCTCCACCATGGTTTTTCCTCTAACAGGGTTTCCATGCAAAAATATTGGTTTTATGTATGTTTCTGATGTGTTGTTGATTCATTATTTTATGGTTCTAAATCAGATCTAAGAATAAAGTTTAATAAGTTAACAAGTTTGAAATTTTGAGACAATTGATTCATCCCCCCTCTTAGTTTTCTGCCCTTATGTTCCTAACAATTACTATCAAAGCTAGTTCCTTGGAAGAAGTTTAACAACTTGAGGTGATCCGAGATGGAAACATATAAGAAGGATAGTCTGAGATTTGATGGAACAAATTATTCTTTGTGGAAGACTCAAATGGAGTGTCATATGAGATGCATTGGTGAATCCTACTAGAACATTACAAGAAATAGGTATGTTATTCCTTAGAATGATCTTACTACTATTGGTGAGATTAGGGATGTTGAATATAATATCAAGTCTAAGGAAGCATTATTGAGTGCTTTGACTGATTTTGAGATGAAATTTTTTATGGAGCTAAGGAATGCTTATGAGATCTGGAAAAATCTAGAAACCTTGTATGAAGGTGATGCAAATGTAAATATTGCTAAGCTACAAAGTCTGAAAGGGAAATATGAAATTTCGAAAATGGGTGATGATGACAATATTTCTACTTTCATGCAAAGAGTGAATGAACTTGTTTGTGACATCAGATGTGTTGGTGGATAGTTAGATGAATCAGAGATTGTTTCTAAAGTGCTTAGATCTATGCTTGCTATATACAAAGTTAAAGCTATAGCTATTGATGAGCTCCAGACTATGAAAAATGTAACCAAAGATATGCTGGTTGGTTAACTTACTAATTTTGAGCTGATTGAATTTGGTTATGCCCCTCCTAAGACAAAATCTTCATTTAAAGATACTACTTCTAGGAGAGACAAGAAGAGATATGATCCAGGTAAAAGTTCTTTTAGAAAGGTATTCAGATATGAGGAAGAAATGAGATAGATTGAAGAAGAAAGAAAAATAAATGAGCTTGAAGCACTTATTTTCAAAAGGGAAGCCAAAGGAGAAGGTAAGTATAAAGGAAAGTTTTCTATAAATTTTTTTTCTTGCAATAAGATAGCTCATTTTGCATCAAGGTGTCTAGAAAGAGTTCCTAAGCCAAGACCTTAGTAGCCTAGATTTCAAAAGAAGTGTTATTATGCTACCGATGAAGGTGTGACATATGATGAATCTGAAAAAGGGAATGTAAGTGAAGATGAGTTTGTATTTATTTCTATCAAGGAAAATAATCCTATGTCTATTGAATCTGCTAGTTGTACAAATGTGGAGAAATCTCTAGTTGCTCAAGTTGAAGAAAAAGATGAATGGGTAATTGACAGTGGATGTTCACATCACATGATAGGTGATAAATGTAAATTTGTAAGCCCAGAAAATTATGATAGTGGTGTTGTAATATTTGGTGATAACAATGGTTGTATAATCTATGGCAAAGGATGTATTTATTTTGATGGTAAACATAATACTGATGATGTTCTTTATGTTGAAGGTGTGAAGCATAATATTTTGAGTGTTTGACAAATGGTTGATAAGGGATACAATCTTCAATTCAAAGATGGAAAGTGTACAATATTGGGAAGTTCTAGAGATGTGATTGCTTCAGGTACTAAAAGAAAAAGGTAACATATTTCATCTAAATGTTACTAGTAAAATTTGTTTTATTAGTCAAATTGATGAAATTTGGTTGTGGCATAGAAGAATGTGTCATGTAAACTTTGACAATATTATCAAGATAAGTTCCTCATAGGCTATGAGAGATCTTCCTAAGTTGGTGAAGCCTACTAATGTCATATGCAAGGAATGTCAGTTAGGAAAACAAACTAGAATTTCATTTCGAAGAAAACATCATTGTTCAAATTAATTGTTGGAGCTTGTGCATACTAACTTGTGTGGTCCTGCTAGAATCAGAAGTCTACAAGGTTATAGGTATTTCATGTTTCTTATTGATGATTACTCTAGGATGATGTGGGTTACTTTCTTAAGGGAGAAATCTTAAGCTCTAAAGAAGTTCAAGATCTTTAAGGTTATGGTTGAGACAGAGATAGTTCTGAAGATTAAGTGTCTAAGATTAGATAGAGGTGGTGAATTCACTTCTGGTGATTTTGATTCTTTTTTTGAAGAACATGGGATAAAGATACAATTATCTACACCACGGACCCCTCAACAAAATGGAGTTGTGGAAAGGAAGAACCTAAAGTTCTAGATGCTGCTAGGACTATGATGTTGGAAGGAAATGTCCCTCATACCTATTGGATATAAGTTGTGAGTATTGTTCTTTATATCCTCAATTGGGTACAAATCAAAGGCAATACTGGTAAGACTCCTTTTGAGCTATGGTTTGGTCACAAGCCTACTATTAAATATTTCAAAATCTTTGGGAATAAATGCTATATCATAAGAGATGAAGATATAGGAAATTATGATGCTAGAAGTGATGAAGGAATATTTCTTGGTTATTCTACTAAGAGTAAGGCTTACCGGTGCTACAACAAGAGATTGAAGAAAATGGTTGAAAGTGAAAATATTAAGGTTGATGAAGACATTGCTAGACCCTCCAGAACCTCTGGATATGATTTTGGTGATCAAAATGATAGTACAAACAAGATTCAGACTTCAAATAAAGTTCAGATTGTTCTGGTGAATTAAGAAGATCAAGAAGAAGGAGAGACTAGTGAAATCAAAAAAGAGATATCACAAGAGCATTAAATTCAAGAACACTCTAAGACTCCAAGGTATGTGAGACTAAATCATTTAGAAAATCATATTATAGGTGATAAGAACAAAGGTGTCTAGACTAGGAGAAGAATTATAGAAGAATATTGTTTGATTTCAAAGGCTGAGCCAAGTAATGTCAATGAAGCATGCAAAGATGAACATTGGATTCTAGCAATGAAAGAAGAACTATAGAAAATTGAGAAGAATAATACATGGATTCTTGTTCCTAGACCTAAAGACAAAAATGTAATCAAAACTAAATGGATCTTTAGAAACAAACTGAATAAACAAGGTGAAGTTATCAGAAATAAAGCAAGAATGGTATGCAAAGGATACTCTTAGATGGAAGGAATTGACTTTGAAGAAAAAAATTCTCCTATTGCTAGAATTGAAGATGTGAGACTATTTCTTGCTAATGCTGCTTACAAAAACTACAAATTTTAGTAGATGGATGTCAAGTTATCATTTCTAAATGGTGAATTAGAAGAAGAGGTGTATATTGAGAAACTTTATGGATTTCAATTGACTGATCAGGGATATATGGTATGTCGGTAGAAGAAAGCATTGTATGAACTCAAACAAGCCCCTAGAGCTTGGTATGCCAGATTGTATAAGTATTTACTAAAGCTTGGATTTAACAAAGGTACTACTGAAAGTAATTTTTAATTTCAAGATTGATGATGATAAATATTTGTTTGTGGAAGTCTTTTTTGATGATATCATTTTTTAAGGAGATGATGGTTTGTGCATGAATTTTTCTATGAGATGTAGAATGAGTTTGAGATGTTAATGATTGGAGAGCTAAAATTCTTTTTGGGATTGAAAATTACTCAGTTAGATAAAAGAATCTTTATATCTCAATCCAAGTATGTGAGAGAACTACTAATGAAATTTGGTATGGAAGATTCAAAGTCACTCAAGACACCCATGGTGACCAGATGTAAGTTGACACACGATGATGATTCTCTAAAGGAAAATTAGACTAGATATAAATCAATGATTGGTGGATTCCTTTATTTGACTCACACTAGACCAGACATCATGGATGTTGTATGCATTGTTGCAATATTTCAAGCTGATCCTAAGGAATCTCATGTGACTAATGTGAAGAGAATTTTTAGATAATTGAACGGAACAGTTGATTTTGGCCTATGGTATCCTAAAGATGATGATCTTACTTTAAGTGTCTTTACTGATGCTGATTGGGAAGGAGACATGAATGACAAGAAAAGTACTAGTGGTGGCACATTTTTCTTGGGAAAGAAGCTGATTTCATATTATAGTAAAAAGTAGAATATCATTTCTTTGTCTACTATAGAGGCAAAATATATTGTTGCTGCTAACAATTGAACTCAAGTATTGTGGATGAATCAGATGTTGAAAGATATTAGAGTTGTGTATGATGAACCTATTGCCATATTCTGTGATAATTCAAGTGTTATAAATATTTCTAAAAATTTGGTGTTGCATTCAAAGACCAAGCATATATCTATCAAGTACCACTTTTAAGAGATAAGGTTAGTGATAAGGAAGTCAGACTGGAGTATGTTCCTACTAAGGAACAAATTGCAGACATCTTTACTAAGCCTTTTCCCAAGGATACTTTTGAGTATCTAAAAGGGAAGTTAGGGGTGATTATCCATCCTAATCAAAACTAAGATGCAAGACATTGCATCAGTCTGTGCACTTCATAGTCATATCTTGATTCAAATTGATGTTATGGTGGTTGTTACTCAGGGGGAGTAGTCAGATGATTCAAATATGTGGTTTAGATCTTGTGTATATTTTCCATTGATGTCAAATGGGGAGAAGAAAAATGTGAATAGCTTTGGAAGAACCAAGGGGGAGATTGTTGGAGAAGACTTAGTTTTGTTGATGGTGTTTTTTACATCATCTGTTGTCATCAATGCCAAAGGGGGATATTGTTGGATGTTGTGGTTGTATTGCTGATATGTGGTTGTCATTGATTCCAACACTATTAGCATTGATGTCTTTAAGACTATATATGTTGAGGATATTGAGAAAATTGTAATAAATATGTTATAGGTTGTTTGTACAACAGTGAAGATCAGTGTGTTGGAAATTTTAGTATGTTGATGGTGAGATGTTGCAGATTAAAGGGTTTTTTTGCAAGACTATCTAGTTTCTACTTTCTAAGTTTCAGAGGTGCACATGAAGATTTGAGCAATTTATAAGTTTATGTATTCCACTATTTATTCTGCTACTATAACTAGTGTTCATGGAAGAAGATAATATGTTTCTGGTAATTTGAGTTGTTGTGTATGTTACTGAAGTGTTTTTGGATGTTTCTAGAACATTTTTATCTATGTTGCACATCTACATTAATCATTATGCTCATGATCCAATATTTTCTCTTGCGTGTTCATGTTTTTCATGTTCATGGCTAACAAGGTGATTGAAGCATGTTGTGGATCTCTGAGGAAGAATCTTTGAAGGTTTTTTGTGTTGGAGGACATTGTCTTGGGTCTCTACTATGTTGCAGTTGACCTTAGTTGATGCGTATTAATAATCTTTATTATTTTGGGTTGATAATTTGCATTCATTCTATTATTTTGTTGAAGCCAACATGAAGCAATGTAATATCTTGTTTTGGATATATGTAAGTGATTGTTTCTTCATTTGATATGTGTGTGAAATGTGAAGTGTGTGAGTTATATGTGTGAATAAGGTTTAGATTATTCAAAAGTGGAGAAGAGTGTGAATAAGAGTGAAGAAGTGTTCATGTGCTTAATTGGAACTGTACTGAGGCATTAGCAGACACTAATTTCTTAGTTCAAATTCTTTAGATGGATTTAATCTAAATGTTTTATGTAAGATAGTGAGTCTTCCTTTGAGTAGTGAGCTCTAGGTAGTGTTCATGAATGCATGTGCATTCCTCATTTATTATTATTATACTTTTAATAGGGTATAACTTGTTGATTAACCTCCACCATGGTTTTTCCCCTAACAAGGTTTCCACACAAAAATCTTGGTGTTATTTATGTTTTTGATGTGTTTTTGATTCATACTTTTATGGTTGTTAATCAGATCTGAGAATAAAGGTTAATAGGTTAATAAGTTTGAAATTCTAAGACAACTGATTCACCCCCCTCTTAGTTTTATGCCCTTGTGTTGCTAACAAAATTAGGGTTACTACATCATTTGGATGTGTACTAGGATGGACCACAACTTATTGTAAGGAACTTTTAAGAATTCCATTGTAAGTCAATGATGTTTGAGTTAGGTCGCATAATGAAATCTTAGCGGGAGTATTACAAAGTTTCTCTACAAGATCATACTCATTTCCATTATGCTGAGGTAAATGAGGTGCACTAGGAAAAATAGGTTGTGAAAGTGGTATCAATGTGGGAATAGTTTGTGTTTGTCTTTTTTTTCCATTATTCTATGTGTTATGTGTATGAGAAACTATGTGGTAACTTGGTTTCTACAATACATTACCACTAGGGAGTTGTCTTGCAAAATTTAAGATAGTTCCTAAAGGTTTTAATTTATTTTGAGGTGGTCCTACGATAATCACTAGTTGTTTTTGAGCTAGAGGTTGTTATGAAGGTGGGTAAATAATGATATTTGAGGTGTGATTGCATCAAATTTTTTTGTTGATTAAGAATGTTGCAAGACTTAGTGGATGATCTAAGTGAGATAAATTCCTCAAGGGATTCATCTAATGTAAGAAATTCATCATAACTAAAGGGATTGATAGGTATACAATTCAATTCTATAAAGAGATCTAACTTGATTAGATGACTAAAATTTATCCAAGATTAATCACTAATTTCCAATGCACATTTAAACTAACTAAGGTAAGAAAACAGGTTTATAGACCCACTATAGATCTAGAAACTAGATTGTAGACTGAAAAACTAATAATAGACATAAGTTGGTTTCTATTTTTCAAAGATATTTTTGGAGGTCAAGGATGGCCAAGGGCATCTGGGTCTTAGTAGGGCTTTCTCAAAAAAATTAGTTTTAGAACTTTGATTAATAAAGATTAACTGTATTATAGTTTACAAACCTAGGTTTAATATTTCTTTTTTATTGTTTTGTAAGTTTTTAGATTGTGCAATATTTTGTAACAAACTAGGGTTTTTAAATGTTTGCAAAATTAAAACTAATCTACCCATGTTATGCAATGATTTAGAAATGCAAACAATTGCTCTACAAATCTGATAATGCTAAGTATTGAAACATAAAATTCTTTCAAAAATTTGAATAAACAAAGGAAAATGAAAACTTTATTTAATATAAAATATTAAATTGTTTCAAAATTTAAAAATAGATTTTTACCAGCAAAAATATAATGCAAATATAGAGACAAAAATGTGTGTAAAAGTTCACTAAGCCACCTATAGCAAGACAAGGATGCTTAGGGGTGTCTAAGTCCATGGAAAGGGTTCAAGAAACATAAAAACTAAATGTTTAGATCACTTATTAAGTTTACTATGGGTGATCCCACAATAGTGGGTTACACTTTTTGGCCAAACTTAACATTGAACTCAACTTTTTTAACTAAATCTTCACTTTCAGACACCTATAACTGCTAAACCATGAGGAATTTGAAGATGATGCAAACTAGTGATTAGTGATATTTTTATCTATAGATTCTAAATATATATATTTAAAAAAAATTGTAATCAAATTTTATTTCCTTTCCCATGTCCTTCGATAACTTATTTTTAATAGTAAACACCATTTTTAAAGAGTGATTTTATTCTTTTTGAATTTAGATTTGTAACTATGATATATAGCTCCTTCATTTGGTTTCATAGTGTTCTATTGAATTTTATTTCTTAATTAAGTTTTCAAGTCAAACCAATTATAATTTAGATATAGGTTTATTGTATAATTTTTTTTTTTTGTATTTATCAATACTTTTTTTTTTATCAAAGACATCAATATTGAAAGAGCATAGATATTTTTAGGTTTTTTTTAATCTAGTATTTTTCTACATGTGTAGAACAAAGAGCTTAATTTTTAGTGAAAAAGCTACATTCACAAGAACTAAAAAATAAATATAATAATAAAATTAAATATATTTAAAATTACACTTTTTGGGAAGCTTATAATAAGGACAACATACAAAGCCTATATTTTAAATGAATTCATTTGATCCCCCAATACGCAAATCAAAAGTGGTTTTTTATCAGCATTTTGATAGGTGTAGAGGAGACTCCATTATAGGTATCATTTAAAACTAGTGGGGTTCTATCCAAGGGGGTTTGATGTAAGGGGGCTTTGATCAAACCCTCTTCAATTAAAATTATTTAAATGGAACCTTTTAAGGATTAAATCATTATACTATCTAAAAATATATGATTTAAAAAAAAAACGATGTCCCAGATTGTGTAACCCGTTATTGTTGCAATACCCCTATGTCTATTTGTAAAGTGGTTCTATAGTGACTATAATTCAAGAATTTTGCAATGTAAACGAAATGAAAATATATGAAAATGTGTAACAAAGAGTGTCAATTTTGAGTGCAATTTTAAATGGAAGAATAATATAAATGATTGAAACACACCCTAATACAATCTATGATACATTTTTTGTATTTTTATGAGTTTTATGATGTAGATATGAAACCCTAAATGAAAGATGGAAAATAATATAATGCAAAAACTATATCTAGGTTAGATGAATGCAATTTTTAGAAAGTATATGATGTCAAAATGTTAGGTTCACCAAAATGGAATGTAGAAAAATGGGGACTTAATTTCCTAAATGCAAAAATCTTAAGATCAATTCCACTTTTATGAGGATTTCATTAAATGCAAATCAACAAGGTACACAGATAGAATTTCAACCTACAAGATGAATCAATTAGATCTATATTTGATCTTTTTGACTCTCAATAATGGATTCAAAATGATTTGGAATGATTAGTATAATTAAATTAGATGACCTAATATGATAAATGTTATATTCTGAAGATAAACATACAACAACAATGATTTGTAGGTTGATCTATGAGATTCTTGATGATGTGTACCTGTCACCAAAAGTCTAATTCAACATTCCAAGAAGGACTTAGTTACCCATAGGTGAATGGGTATTTATAAACCCTACTAAAACTTCAAATTCTAAATAGTTTGTAACCCCCTGTCTGTTCTTTTTTCTTGTACTTGTAAATATTCATAATCGGATTTAGACCTATAATAAATCTACAAAATAAATTGTTTGGGTGGTGATATGGGGATTTTCCTCATTCAAACACCTATTTTGGTAATTAAACCTCAACAAAAAGCACAATTTCTAATAGAAAATAGTGTTTGATCCCTAACTTTATGTTTGTTTAAGGTTGTTATGAGCTAAAATATAAAGAAACCCTACACAAGTGCATTAGAGTGTGATTCATATATGAAAATGATAAGATTCAATTAGGGAGAAGTCAAAACACCCCAAGTAATCTGAAATTAAATGATACCTCTCTTTAGGTTGTATTAGGAATGAGGCTTTAAGATGAGAACATTAGGAAATAATTCATTATGTTGAAGGAAGTGCCCAAATGCATCTCACAATTCTATAATCTATCATGTTCTTCGATAGACAACAACCTTCAATCATGTGATAAAGATAGATAAAATTTGTAAAAAGGGCTTGAAGGCTTGCAATCTTAAGTAATGATGCAAGAAGACTTAAAAAAATTCTTATTTTAATGTTATCTCTTATGTTCTAGTTTTAAAACATTGAAAAGACTAGGTATTTATAGGCATTTCTCTAATTTCCCAAAAGTTAGATCCCAAAATCCAACATTTGAAATTTGAAATTTGAATGTTAAAATTCCACCAAAAACTCATTAAAGTGAAGTCCTAGCTAAGACAAGGGACACATTCTCCCATGGGCAATTGATTCCTGGCCCAAATTTCTAGGACACACTTGATTGCATTTATCCAATGCTTGTAATTTCTCAAAAAATGATAAAAATAGGCCTTGAAATGCATAATAAATGGAATTAGGGCCTATTTAGGAGGGGTTTAAAATGTATGAATTCAAGGGTCACTAAAATAGGTCCAAACTAAGAATCAAATTATATAAAAACCTACAAGGGAGTATATTTTCTATGCTATAGGTGTAATAACATTATGTGTCAAAGTTGGTAAGGATATGTTGCAAACTCCTATCCATATCATGCCCCATGATCTTTCATACAATAAATTCTCTTGTCTAGAAAATAGATTCATGAAATGGAAGGATTTCCTTCAATGCTTCCTCATCTAAAGAAATATACTTACAACCATAAGTTTTACATGATAAAATTTGTAATGCCCCGCCATGAAACCCTAGAGGAAGTTGCAACACAATGCGAAAGCATACAATTTTTTTTCTTAAAAGTGCATTATTAACAAGGAAGATGCACAACACTTCGCAACAACTTCTAAGGAAATGCAACAAATATTGCTTCAATAACCATAACTTACACATTACTCAAATAAAGCATCTAATTAAATTATAAATCATACATTTTAAAACCACATACATACAAAAAATTTAAGATACCAACACATAAAATATGATATTAAAAATTCTAGATTACATTAATTTACAAGAAGGATTACAATACTCATTCCCAAAATGAGGACGTTCATACCTAACTATTACATTAATTACAAGATTCCTCCTCGAATACAAGTGAGGAGTAAAATAATTACAAATACCAATTGAAATAAAATACAAGCATAAAATAAACACTGGATCCACTGCGATTTCTCCACTGGAAAACCTCGCCATCTGAAACTAAAAATCAAGGGGAACCCAACGACATAGGGCACACATTCCTCCAAACCATGTGGTACCCAAAGGCCCACCCCCCATGCTAGGAGATAGTAACAAGGATACATGGAAAATCCCTACAACCTCTAGACTTAGGTCGACTCATACTGACTCGACCAAATACATGATTCTAACAAATAGAAGGTCAGACTGCTTCCAATTAACACAATGCATAGCTCAAAAAATCCCACATACAGTTAACCTAGGAGAAGTGTCACACAAGATACATGAATTACCCATTAGATCTTTCCAGATCTTGGCCCCCATCGAGCTTCACCCTCCTACTATCCACACTTGGCACAAAACCACTCCAACAAGGAGGAAACAAATAACCAAACCACTCTATCCAAAGGAGGGACAAAACAACCTCGTTCATGGAAATCGAGTAACATACTGAAAATGACAACCACATTTCCGAAAGGAACTAAAACAACTAACTTCACAACACGACAACCCCCATCCAACTAAGAACCTCAAGAAGACTTACATATTAAAGACACACTTAACCCATTATTTCCCAAACATGTAACTAGAAGAACACATAGGCAATCAACATGATAAATAAATCTAATATTTGGATTTACTAAATCCATTCACATTCAGTGATAAAAGGATTACTAAAACAAGCTACTCAACCTTCTCTAATTAAATAAGAAACCCTTATAAAGATGAAGGAAATTCAACTATCTAAACTTCATTTCCACGATTATTTAATAAAATAATATTTTTCCCCTATTAACCAAAATACCCATTTCTCTAATAAAATAAGCCATACATATAAATCATTCCTTTTTAAATCTCCAATATACAAATTGCATGCAACTATATATATAAAATAAAACATTAAACACACATTTTAATGCATATACTCATGCAAAACATATTCATACACATCTATATCTATATACTTAATTATATAAATAAACTAATATACACATTAAATATATATAATATATATTACAAAACAATAAAATTACTCCAATCAAAATTGAACATATTAAAATAATATTTAATATCTAAATACTACATATATACAAAATATATATATAGCATATAAATTATATATATATAATATATTATATATTAAAACCCCATACATCAAATAAAATCCGAAATTCCCAAAATATATAACAAAATAGTGGAAACCAAGCAGCAATATCCATTAAGGGCCCCCAAGTATTCTTGGGGCGGTTGGCACAACTGACACCCCACATATGGTGCGGCCAACAGCGTTGTGGGGGTTGCATTGCCATCGAGGTAGCGCTCCCTCCACATTGTGGAGGGTGCTGCCCCATGGAAGCCACACCCTCCACACAATGGGGGGGTTGTGGGGGTTGCATTGCCATCGAGGTAGCGCTCCCTCCACATTGTGGAGGGTGCTGCCCCATGGAAGCCACACCCTCCACACAATGGGGGGGGGGGGCGGTGGGATAGACAAACCCCCCACCAACATTCGATTCACAAAAAGAATAAAACATAAAATCATTCCCTGCGATTTATAATTTCACAATCATGTCGTACAATGACAGCAAAATCATTGTTAAATATTTCTAAAATAATAAAATATATATATATATCATGTATATATAAATGTGAATGTTTATATATAAACAATATATATATATATATTCACATATATGTATATATAATATATATATATTAAGAATTTCCATCAATAGTTTAAATTGGGAAAAAAAAAATTCTAAAGAAAGCCATCTACAGGTAAATGTTTGGAAAAACAATTTTCTTTGGGAAATTTGCACAATATCAACAAACGTTTCCCCAACTTTATTAGAGGGTTTTTATTTTTAAAAGAAAAGTTACACAAACTTAATAATAACAAAATTTAACAAAATTTTACAGGAAAATTTATACAAATTCCCTAAAAAACCCTAGAAGATTACCAAAATCACGTTTCCTCTAAATTTAAACAAAGGCTTTTAAAAATAAAAATAAATTCCTAATTCACATATTGTTTTCCTCTGGGTTTTTCCATGGCAAATATATAATACAAAATCCATACAATTTTCTAAAAAATAATTTAAAGCTTCTACTAATAAAAAACACAAAATCTTTTTACTCAGGCAATCTTTCAATTTCTTTTTAACCAATTTAAACAAAGCTTCTACATAATTGAATTTTGTATAGACAATCTTTCTTAATCAACTAAATAAATAAATAAAAGCTTAAAAGAACCTATTTTCTTGAAGCATGAAGAAATGAAGGTTGGAGCAGAACCTCCCCTTCAGAGTTCAATTTCCAAATCTTTTCCCAAAATCACCATTTCCAAGAAGATGTAAATATACAAAAGCCACCAAAATTCCTGAGAACCCTTTTTTAAAATTTTCAACCAAACAATCTTTGAAAAATATCCCTCTTTTCATTCTCGTGAAGTAACTTCTTACCTCATTCAATTATGGCAAATATTCTCTCCGAGAATAATTTCTCAACAAAGAGTGATTAATAAATTCTTCTCACATACATGTCAAATTAAAAATATATTTTCAACAACCACATATATTTCCTCTAAAATATTTACAAGTCATTTCTACTTTTTAATAATTTCAAATCACAATTTAATTTCCAATTAAATTTAATCAATTAATCTATTTTCTTAATACATAAATTTAATCAATTAATTTGTTTACTTAATAAATAAACTTAAACCCAAGGATTAATTTTTTTTACTAAATAAATTTAGTTTAATTAATTAAATTAAATTAAAGCTTCCAACAATATTATTTAAAATTAATTAAATAAATACCAACATCATTTAATGCATAATTTAACATTTATTTTCAAAACATAAACCTTGTAGAATTAAATAGCAATAAACAAGACAAAGACACATCAAACAACAACCGACGACACACTATGGCTAGGGTGTAGAGTTGACATAGGTAACCTAGCTACTATCTCCCAATCAATATACCATTGGGTCGACAGGCTCAAACCTGTGAAACTAGGTGGAGTCAATGTCATGTACCTACAAACCTGTATCCAAGGCATCAATAACACATGTATATAAAATCATCATAAAACACAACATGAAGAGGAAATCATGGAATCGTAGGGCACTTGCAAGTGAGTGATGCAATCCCGTCCCCTTCACCAATACAGTATCACCAAACTGACACTTCCATCATTAATAAAACTCATGAGAAATAATCATGTCATAATAAACAAACATTATACTTAAATTAAAGCATGTCATGTATAAAATCAAGGAAAGTACATCTCATAACACACATAGTTCATGTCGCTCGATAAGAAATGATAAAATAATAAAGAATCATAATCTAACATAAAAGAAAAACAAAGGGGTGTTACAAAATCTGATCCAAAATGTAAAAATTATTTACAAACTAAAATAGCAATGAATAATCCTCTTAAAACATTGATACCAACTTCAAAAGTGGAACCTTTACAAATTGAATACAAAGATGAGTTCCTTTCATCCATGAAATTTTTTATGAATGATGATTAAGGATCATTAGATTGTACACCTACTTTAATGAGGGAATAAAATATCACACCATCAAAATTAGAAAAAGAGAAAGAATCCACAATGGTATCAACACAATTTATCATTGAATAATAAAAAACATCCAATTCTACAACTTATAGCAAAGAGGAAAACACAAATTACACAACCACTTATAATGAAACTGATTATGAAAAACCACTTTTTTAGAAATCAATGGAAGCCATTTATGGAAGAAGTTATCAAATTTTAAAATAATTTGTCTCTAATGGAAAATGATGTGGTGTAAAAGAACAAGGTGTCCATGTCTCCAGAGATCCCAACACATAATAAACAATAAGAGGTCTTGGCTATTATTCTCCAAAACTAATGAAAAATAACAAAAATACCTTCACTTAATCATACAAGAGACAAATAGTATTAGTTGATACTCCTCGCCATGTGGTAGTTGTAGTATCACAAGATACTCACTACCATGAATTTGGGTATAAACTAGGTTTTATGCAATCATATTTCATTTTGCAAGGACCAACACATCATCATTCATTTTCGGTTTATATTTGTCCCTACACTTGGGAAGCAAGGGGTTAGGTAGCCTTGTGTTAGGCGCATTCCTTCTAGAAAGGGATCCCTTTGTTTCTCCTTAAAACATTAGCATTGCAAGTAAACTAACATTTTAGGGGGGCATGTAGTTTCTCATTCATTGTTTGCATGAGAAATAGTCCCTTTTTAGTGACAATCACATATATCTCTTAGAAAGTGTGACCTTTCGAATCAAAGTGTGGCCTTCTCGATCTATGTTAATGTCTCTTTTGTGGTGATGTTGGGCTTGATGTACTGTAAGCTTGTGATCTTTATTGGCATATGCCATTCCCCTTGGTGGTAATTCTATTTCAAGTATTCTCTAAGGTGTTGGTGTTCTATTCCATGACATGTCCTCTCTTGGTGGTGATGTCATGTGTGATATTCCTTAAGGTGTGACCTTTCATCTATTGAGCAAAGCCCCTTTGTTATTTTTGTAAATAATCTTTTGTAGTGGTATTGTT
This sequence comes from Sequoiadendron giganteum, assembly GCA_007115665.2. Classification (NCBI taxonomy): domain Eukaryota; kingdom Viridiplantae; phylum Streptophyta; class Pinopsida; order Cupressales; family Cupressaceae; genus Sequoiadendron; species Sequoiadendron giganteum. The sequence continues at coordinate 537,830,672 of CM021101.1, forward strand.
ATAAAAACCCTTGAGGTTTTGGCCTTACCTTTGTTGAATATCCATAATACTAAGAGGGAGTCGAATACTAATGAATCTTTAATATGAAAAAAAACCAATGCATCAACACACATGAACACCAAGATTTTATGTGGAAAACCCAAAAATGGGAAAACCATCATGAGGATTACCTCACAATATATTATATTCAGATACAATATATTATAGGGCTCACTTCCAGGATACACTATCCTTGAAGGCTCACAACCTGAATACAAAAGAAGGCTAACCACCAAGATATAAAAGTTATGGCTCACTACCAAGAGTGTCAACTGATAGAATACACATTCTATGTGCAGTGTTCAGTTCCAATGAGTCTTTGAATATGAAGTACTACCTCTCACAATAGTCACTCACAAATCTATTCTAATCCTTAAATGATAAAGCATTTATGCTCAAATCTTCACATATCCCTTGATCCTTTTCACACTTCACTACACCTCTCTTCCTTCTCCTTCCATAATTAAACCTTTACACTTCTTACACACCCTGCACTGCCGTACCTTTCCTATTCAAATAATCTTATATATATACAAGTATATCTCATTTATCAATTAGGTCAACCTAATTAGATGAAATAAAAACAATAAAAAACACTCTTGATGGAACCATATATGATTTAAAACATTTTTATCCATGTAGTGCATCATATCAAGTCACCATAGATCTATAAAAAGAATCCACAAAGTATATCTAGTCTTCTTAATGTGTGTTATACGTTAGGTCAGCCAAGACTAGGACTTAACGAAAAAATATCCAAACCAACATACAACCCTCAAAGAAAACATCTTTTGGATCTAATATTAGATCAATTTCTCATCAAACTACCATGATAGAGACTACCATTAAAACTACAACATTAGAATGTTGTCCTTAAGAAAATGTGGAGTCTCCCACACTGATATGTGAAGTAGAGAAACACTTGTAGAGTACAGAGCTAAAAAATTTCAATGATAACTTTCTACTCACAACATAAACTTTCTCAAGATCTAGGATATAGTTGTCTAAATGAAACATAATAACATGGTTAAGATATTATAGTCATATGTTTTTTTACAGTGAGTTTTGGACTCAAAAACCAATGCACTAGTTCATCTAAAAAGAACACTTCTAGTAGAGAACAACGTCTGGTAAACTAAGTAAGCTTCTCATAAAATTGTCACCATGTTGACATCAATGAAAACATAGATATAGCTAGATCAATCCACATGCACTTCATTCTCATGTTGCAAGGCTCCATGATTCCAACAATCTCCCCCTTTGGTATTAATGGCAACATGCATGTCAAAAACATTTTTTTGATATAAAGCAACTAAATAATCCATCTTTCAAAATAGTTCATCTCAAAAATGTTTTTCCTCCATCTATCTCTATCTCTCCAACTTTGACATCAATGGCAAAGGATGGGGTTTGGTATATATGTGTATGGATTGATAACTAACCAAAAAGATATGAACACAAATATAATTGTATTAACCTAAAGATGAGGAACCTTTGAGATTCTTTATGGTATCCTTCCATGAATCTTTTCCTTCTTCCCATGCATCTTTCACACTTACAAGAGTCTTATGCAATAGTTCAAGCTTAGTCAAATACTCTATACCAGTTGTTAAATTATTGGGACTAAGATTAATATTTGATAGATTACCTACTATTAAGAGCACTAGATATAGGACTGTGCTCGAGTTTTACCATATCTCTAAGTACAACAAACTTCCTAATCACGTTTGTTCTTTGATCCTACAAGGAAAATATTTTTTCTTGAAGCTACAAAATGTAGGATTGTCTTTGATTATTTCTATCATCTACCAAACTATACATATCTTCTTGAGTACTCATCTGAGTTTCACTCTTCCTTATATCATCTCTTACATTGAGTGTACTATTAGACCAATTTAGGAAGAAAGAAAGCATTTCCTGAGCCTCTTCCTCACAAACCTATACACTCTAAAATTCCTTCACATATCTTCATTGCAAATTTGCACATTTCTGCTTGATATCTTCTAAATTTTCTTCTACTAACCTAATTCCAACATGCACTTCTAGTCTAAAGATATAGACTTTCAAAGAATTAATCATTTTTCTAAGATTTTCCACAACTGATATAGATGAATCAAAGATGGCATCAAGGATTACCTTCTGCAATTATTTTAAAGCTCCTTGAATGTTTATGCTTTCATGCTCATGTTGAGCTCTCTCTAATTAAATTTATTTTGTGACTTCTTATTTGACAAAACTTTTTATCTTCTTCTCTATTCTAGTTGCACTACTAGAGGCTTCTTCTTCATTAGGATTCTTAGGGATATCCAAAAGAATTATTGCATAATGATCAATCTAAGTGTCAATCACTTCATAATCTAACTCAGATATCCACACCAATATGGATTCAATTACTTCCATATAATAAAAATCTGTAGAAACTAGGAAATTAATACATCCCATAATCCTTGATCTTTTGTTCATATTCATTTGAAATATTCCCAAGAATGTAGAAAGATAAGTCTCTTGAGAATCTGAACCACCAAGATTTATCATGAAATTCCTTATCTAATGGGAAATAGGTTCTGCATTTTTCCATTCTATCCTTCCTATTATTGATAACTCTTTCAATAAGTAAAAGAGTAAGCAGACAATCAAATTCCCATACCAGGATTTATTTTTCTTTCTCTTCTTGATTTCCTTCAAATTCTTCAAAAGATTTATTCAAATTAGCTCACACAATTCATTATCCATACCTCTTCTAACCATATCAATAACAATTTGAAAAACAGTAGAAGAAACTATGAGGTCATTGCTAGGTAAGCAAACTTTGTGACCAATAACTATCACAACATACCTAATGACTGGATCTTCAATTATTCTCAAAACAAGTTATTTTCCTTCGATGTTCACACCGGTCACCTCATTTATGTAACACCCCACCTTGCAACCCTAAAGGAAGTTGCAATTAACTACTCAAACAAACTAATTTTTTTTTGTTTAAGTACAATTAATATGCAAGTTCACTACCAATTTCCAACAACCTCTAAGGTTATGAGATTGAGATAACTTAATAACCCACAAACAACATAAATGAATCCATAACATTTATCTACTTAAGATATTATGAATGCATACATTCCATACAAGATAAATTACATCATCACAATAAGGGATACCATAGACTACAAACAATAATAATTAAACAATAAGATTACATCTCTCATTCCCCGAATGAGGTAAATCTAACAAGCATGATTAAATATTACATTTTCCACCTCGACTAGAAATGAGGGGTAATAAATTAGAAGAGTCATCTGAAATGAATAAAAGCATGCAAAGTAACTGGATTCCATGAGCTCTCCATCTAGAAATCTCGTCAACATGAACAAGAAGAAAACCCAACGGAGTAAGGTGCATGTTCCACCCAACCAAGTGGTACCCAAAGGCCCACCCCCCATGCTACGAGATAGTAACAAGGATTCATAGCCAAGACCAACTACCTCTAGACATAGGCTAGTACATAAGTGAACCAAATTGACATAACCATTCACATGTACAAAACAAGTACAACTCTAACATGGTCACATTGCTTCCAGAAATAAAACAGATCGAGTATGTTAAGAAAACCATACACACAAAATCAAATACCAACTATTGTCCTAGATAGAGTGTCACCACACAACTTGTCATGGGATATCCTCTGGGAATATTCATAGGCTCCGACCCCCACTATGGGTTATCCTGGTGGCATCAACCGAATCCCGCCCCCCATACTCACTCATGTGGGATCAAATACCTTTCGTAAAGACAAGATAGATGACCTTGCCATTCCAGGCCTTCCCACTCATCCCAAGCCTAAATGAGCACTTGTGTCTATGAGTGAGGAAAAATTATCTTGATTAGTGTGAAATACTACATAATCTTCTAAGTATTATTTTAGTTATGACTTGATTAAACCACCTCCGAAGGTTATCTAGTTTACCTCTTTGGGCTCTAGCACCTAACGGAAGCCACTCTTCTACTTGACAACACACAATCAAACCAATTACCAAGGGACCCCAAGTGCACACAAAATAGGTATTACAACCACTCCAACTCTAGGAGGAAATATAAAAAGAAACTCACTCCAACACTGGAGGTAACAAACATAACAAAGCCCCTCCTTACAAGGAGTCATAAATCACATAATCCACTCCTTCCACAGGAGGCACAAAACATCCCCATTCGTGGAAACCGGGTAATAACATTGACATAAATTCATGCACTACCCAAAGGAATTAGCAAACGGTTGACATAACAAAATGACAACCCCCATCCTCTAGGATCCTCTGGAAGACTTACATATTATAGACACTTAACCCATTTCCCCAAACATGAACACAAAGGAAATAATCACGAAAGAAATTGCTAGGAAATAAATTTTTTGGATATACTAAATCCATTTCCCTTTAACATTCATTCCACAGTAAAGGAAAACAATTTCCCTAACAAAATAATTAAATAAAATATTTCATTGTCATTCAATTACTAAGAAGGAAAAACTAATTTTAATAAACAATTCAAATCCATGATTACCTTTACAAACAACATAAATCCACTTCCTTTAATAAAATTCAATAGTTATTGTCTCAATTAGACTAATTTAACAATATCTCTTTTAGACCAAGCATGAAATTTAAACCAACATTTAATTCCTCAATTACTTGTAAATAATAAAATAAATATTTACTTTGTCGATTTAAAACATACCATTTTCAAATCATCTATTTCTTCTTTTCAAAATAAATCATTTAAAAATCAATTAATTTCTCTATTAAACATAATATCTGTAAATCAAATATTTGTTCTTTCCAAAAATAAATATTATTTTAAAATAAATCTCTTACATTAACTATTGCATATTGATTTAAAATTTCCCAATTGCATTTAAAATATGCTATTATTTAAACCCACCTTTTAATATATATATATAATATATATATATTAAAATTAATACACACAACTATATGTATATATATAGTTTATTATTAATATATATTAATATTTTTATATTATACAAATATAATAATAAAATATTAAATACATATTTACAAATCATATATAATAATATTTTAATATTATATTAATATAATATTAAATATTAATTATATATATTATATATATTATTTTTTAACAAAAATAAAAAATAAAAAAAATAAAAAAGTCAAATACCTTTTTGCCTCGGGCCACGGGCACCATAGATATGGGTGGTTGGCTATGTTTACACACAGTTGACCCCATTGTTGGGGGTGACTGTGTGTAAACACAGTTGACACCCCCAAAGGGGGCGGTGACTATGTCTACACACAACCGTCCCTTCCATGGGTGGCAGCTATAGGGGGGTATGGGGGTCGCGATGGGCATAGCTCCCCCACATGCCTCCCATGGGGGCATGGTGGGGTGAGCCCCCAATGACTCCCCCAAATCCTCCCTCATAATTTTTTTTATTATTATTATTTTTATATATATTTAGAAACCTGTGGATTTTGAAATCTATACACCACACATGGGTATCTTTTAAAATAATTTTTAACAACATAACCCCCCCTCAAAACAAAAATATAATATATATGTATATATATACATATATCAGTATATATATATATATATAAATTTAATTATCTCCACATCAGATTTGCAAACTAAATTGAGAAAATAATTTTCAAAAAAGGTAATTTGCAGCCAAGAACACAATTTTTTTTGAAGAGATTCATTTTCAAACAGAGATTTTGTTTCAATTTCAAACAAATTTTCACATGGGTTTCTCTTCCAATTCAACAAAGTTTAAATATATAAATTTCTTTCTCAACCAACATATTAATCTATGAATCTTTTTCCAAAAAAAAGAATCAATTTAACAATTAGAAAAACCTAGATCCAAAAGCTTGAGAGGTTGATAAAAATGGTGCAAAGCCTTCTCCTCAGATGCAAGATCCTTCTCAGCAAATCAATAGACTTCTCCACAATTCCAATCCAAAAACCCACAAAACAATAATCCTATTCTTCCTTCTTTTTCTTTTTCTTTCTCCCCCAATTTTCTTTCAATTTTTCATGCTTAGCAAAATTCCATGAAAATTTAGGAAATATCTATTCAACAACCATAATAAATTTTTGAAAACAGAAATAGAAAATATCTCCAATTTCAATTTTTGCATTGAAAACTTTCAAAAATGAAATTTAAAACCTTTTTTTCAAATTTTCCAACTTAACCTTTTCAATTTTCCAATTTCAACCAAAATATCAATAAATTCTAAAATGAAAAACTTAATTTATTTCCACTCAATTAATTTATTTATCAATAAAATAAATCTAATCCAAGATTAAACTATTTTATTAATTAAATTAAATTAATTAATTAATTAGATAGCATCTTCCAACATAGTAAATAGATTAATCTATTAAACAACCTAATTACATAATGCAATTAATTACCTTTTTCTAACTTGCAATATAAATAAAATCAAGGCATACTGAACCATATTAAAACAACTGGACCGGACTAAGACCGATGACACACTATGGCCAGGGTGATGACTTGGCACATAAAACCTAGCTACTATCTCCTAATTGAATACCATTGGGAAATGGACACGCTCAAACCTGTGGAACTAGGTGGAGTCAATGTCATGTACCTGTCAACTTGCGAACAAAGAGTATATCTAACATGCATATATATCATAATAAAACACACCATGAAGAGGAAGTCATAGAATCACAGGGCACTCACAAGCGAGTGGTGCAATCCCGTCCCCTTCACCAATACAGTGTAACTAACTAACGAGTCTAACATATTAATTTAATCAAAAGCATAAATCATTATTAATTTGAATATCCACTAAGCTAATCCAAAACATGCCATAATGATAACATTAAAATAAAATACCATCACATCAAAATACATCACCACATCATGATACAGATAGTGATCAAACAGTAACTGAGTACCATAGTCAAATTATTAACAAAAAACACAACATAAAGGGGAAGAACACAGTTCGATCAAAAGAGAAAAACAGAGGGGTATTACAAATTCTCTCATGTTCATTCATAGAATTTGATTTAGGAACTGGTCTGAAGGAACACACAATAGTTACATATCTGATCGCATCTCTGGTAATTAAATGTGCTTTATCAATCTAGAATGATTCATCATGAATCCTACTCAAAACTATTCAAATATACTTCCTATCGAATTCAAATAGAGTGGATTTCTGCCATACATCCAACTTCTTCTAAACTAAGATTTTGTAAGCATCATGATTTTCTTCCAATTAATTCTTCCATAGGATACATTTTAGAATTGGTGACATTTCCTCAATCTTACTATAGATGAATGCATAGATACCTTCAGAGGGAAATACTCTAGGAGGAATACAAGAGAATGCACCAACTGATTATTTTGATATATTTTTCAAATGTTTCTTAATTTGACTTGCAATCTATCCAAAATATTCACAACCTTCAAATTATCCATTACATAAAAGGTGAAATATTGTGTAAGCATAATACCTTTGTAATTTCCAACAAAGAATAGGATAGATGTCAAAATTTTGGTAAACACTTTGAATCCACTTCGATCTCTTCTTCTAATTTCAAACCTTGAAACTTTGAATTGCTCTGGTTTCACCAAAATTATTTTGCATGTTTCTCCAAAAATACATATTCCTTGATACATATGAATTTATTTCTTTCATTTTGAATTCTTTTGCAATAAATACTTCAAATTGCAGGTAGATCACCTCAAAATTTGTGTGTGCTTCCATCCTTTCAAATTCTATAAACTTCATTCTTCACACATGTGACTAAATAATTCCATGACTTCATAATTACACTAAATATACTTCTATCATGATGTGACATAAGTATCAATGAGGGGGGTTTATTATATTTTTTAATAATTTCTCCCCCTTTGTCATTGTCAGACTTCAAAAATTGATGGGTGTATCTACACCAAAAGTTGGCACAAATAAGATTGGTGATTTTGATTCAACTTGCTTAAATTATCCTTGCTTTCTCCATATTCTTTTCATTTCTTTTCTTACTTATTCTAGATCAATGATTGGTTCATGATTCTTTGCTAGATAGTTGTCTTTTCTCCTTCTACAATAATTAGAAAAACTTTCCAAATTGTTGCAATCACAACAAACATTCTTTCTTTCATACTTTCTTTTGTTCAATCTATATTTTCCCTAATTAGCCTTATGTACAAAAGTATTGCACTTAAAGAATTTTCTAGAGAATTATAGAGTATCATTCATTCTACTTTTGTAGTCCTTTCCCTTATGACCAAATTTATTGCAGGAATGACAAGCACCATTGAAACAAAAGTACCTTTGAGCATTAGGTTGTCTGATGAGAGTTCTTTCAATATTTCTTCTTAAGTTCTTGATTTTTCCATCTTTGCACCAAGTCTTCTTGTTAGGAGATTGCTTCATTTTTGAACTCTAACCTTATTCAAATCCTAAACCACTTTTTTCCATTGCTGGTCTCTAAGAAATAATCAAATAATCAAGAATTGTAGAGATTTCTTTAAATTTATTCTCAATTTTTTTTGGATTTTCTATATCTAATCTCAATTTTTTTGTTTCTTTCTTGAGCTTGAAAAATTCATCCATCTTCTCTTGAATTTCAACCTGCTGACAAACTTCAATTGTTATAATTTCTTTCAATTTTTGTAGCAGTTCAGTGATCTCATCATGTTCTCTTCTCAATTGATCACATGATTCTTCATATCTACTCCTTAGATCCTTGATGCAATCATTTTCTTCCTTTAACTTATTTATCATATCTTCAAAAAAAATTTAATATCTAGCAGAGATCACTTCCAGAGGAAAAAATTTTGTATATTCAAATTTTGGGACCTTCTTCAAGCTATTAGGCTCCATCAAAGGAACCAAGCTCTGATACTAATTGTTGAATATATAGAATACTAAGAGGGGGGTGAATCAATATTCCATAAGCCTAGTCAAATAAAATTCATCTAAACATTATCACAATTCTGATTGAATTAGTAAGAGAGAACATGAAAAAAATCAATGCATCAAAACACATGAATACTAGGATTTTACATGGAAAACCCCAAAAGGGAAAAACCATAGCGAGGATTAGCTCACAATATATTATATCTAGATGCAAGATATTATAAGGATCATTTCCATGACACACTGTCCTTGAAAGGATCACAACCTAAATACAAAATATGGCTAACCACCAAGATACAAAAGTTATGGCTCACTACCAAGAGTATGAACTAATAGAACAGACCTTCTATGTGCAGGGTTCAATTCCAATGAAGCTATGAATAGGAAGTATTTCCTATCATAGTAGTTGATCAAATTTTTTTTCTAATCCTCAAATGATAAAGCATTTAGGCTCACATCTTCACATATCCCTTGATCCTCTTCACACATCACTAAACCTCTCTTCCTTCTCCTTCCATATTTACACCTTTACACTTCTTACACACCACACACCACCATACATTTCCTCTTCAAAGAATCTTATATATATACAAGTATATCTTATTCATCAATTAGGTCGGCCTAGTTAGATGAAAGAAAAACAATAAAAACCACTCTTGTCAGCACCATATATGATTTTAAACATTTTTATTCATGTAGTGCATCATATCAAGTTAGCATAGATCTATAGAAAACATCCACAAAGTATATCTAGTCTTCCTAATGTGTGTCATACGTTAGGTTAGCCAAGACTAGGACTTAACAAAAAAATATCTAAACCACCATACAACCCTCAAAGAAAACATCTTTCAAATATGATATTACATCAATTTCTCATCACACTACCATCATAGAGACTACCATTAGAACTGCAGCATTAGAATGCTCTCCTTAAGAAAATGGAGCTCATCTCCCACACTAATATGCAAAGTAGAGAAACACCTATAGAGTATAGAGCTATACTTTGTCAATGATAACTTTATGATCACAACACAAAAATTCTCAAGATCCAAGATATAGCTTCTTGAATGAGACATAATAACATAGTTAAGATATTAGATTCATATCTTTTCTTGTGGTGAATTCCAAACTCAAAAATCAATGCACTAGTTCATTAGAAAATAACACTTCCAATAGAGAACAAATTTTGGTAAAGTAAGTAAGCTTATCATATAGTTGTCACCATGTTGAAACCAATGACAACATACACTTCATGCTTAGGTTGTAAGGCTCCATGATTCTAAAAACCTTGTCATCATTTATACACCTCCTTAGGAAATTTTGTGCACCTCCTCAAGTTAGTTTTGCATTTTCTCTTCACTTTTCTCACAATAACTAAACTTAGTGTGGAATTGACATAGCATATTGATCACTTGTGTCACCTTATAGGATTTATTAGTGAGTATAACTCTTGGTATGGTTGTTAATGGGTGCACACCTAGTGTATTTCTCATTTTACTACTTTATCATGTGTACACACCTAGTGAATATCAAACTTCACTAGACCTAGTGTGTTTCTCATTTGGTCACCTTGTCTTGGGGGCTCACCTAGCGAATATCAAACTTCACTAGCTTGTGCTACCTTTTATTTTTAATTCATCTAGCTGACACAAGACTTTTATTTTATGTGAATCATGAATGCCTTTGGTGTGGATCCTAGCATAACACAACTTGCAAGCCCATAATTATCCATACAATCCTTTTAAATTTTGTGATTGACATCATGTATGTCTGTGTTTGTTGTCTTGCTACATTTCATACATGTGTGTGTTCCTTTTTTTAATGTTCTCTTGTAATGGGATCTTGGATCCTGGGGGCTTGTGCACTCCCCCCTAATCCTTTTCCATCATATCTTTTCAAAATTTGGATGATCAAACCCCTCTTCACATATATTTTCTACTTTAGTCTAAGTTTCAACATAAGTTTATACTCTCACTAAAGTTGGGTCTAAATGTAGCATCATAAACAATCACTGTTGACAATTTCATACTATTTTTTTGTAAGATAGGATGGATTCATTGCACATGGTTCCCTTTGTTATCAAGAGATCACTATGGAATTAACTTCCCTAATCCACCTCAACATAAAGGAATTGGGAAAGACTAGATATGCGCTAACTTGTATAAGAAACTACTTTATACTCCAAGAGAGTGAAACTTCTAGAATTTTTCCTCAACAAGAGGAGCTCTTGGCCAAAAGATGACAACGTAGATTCAAGACACTAGCATGGCTCCCTGTCATCCAAAGGGCACACTAGCATCCCAAGCACTGAAGAGCTTAGGAACTCAAGTGGGTAGAATAAGGTCTCACTTACTAACTTGAGTTTGAAGTGTATTGAATGAAATAACTAGACATAAATTAGAAACCTAGGATGAGATACAATGAGAACTTAGAGATAATTCATCTTCAACTAGATGTTTGAGTCTTCACTCCAAGCTCCACTTTACAACCTATACATAGGAGATCGAGGGGAAAATTTTGGGGCTGTATAGGGGTTTTCCTTAGTTAGACCCCCATTTTGGTGTTCCCACCTCCATGAACAACCAAGTTGGAAAGGAGTGTAATCAAAGAAAAAAAGTGTGTGGTGAAAGAAAATCTCACTTTAGGATTAGAACCCACACCACAAAGTAGCAATTGAAAAATTAGAAAGGAAGAGTAAGAGAGAGAGAGAGAGAGAGAGAGAGAGAGAGAGAGAGAGAGAGAGAGAGAGAGAGATTACCCACAGGCCTAGACCCTCTCTAGAGCACATGAAGGCACCTTTGAGAACTTTCTTAAGAGTTGTAGTTGTTGGAGGGACTTTAATCTGGCATGGCTTCTCTTGTGAGAGAGCTACTATCAAGGATGAAGAGATCTCAAGAGTGAAGAAAAATGTAGAGATCTTAACTGAATCACTTGAACCCCCAAATGAGAGTGAAAGAGGGCTTTTTTTTGCATGCAAGGGTGGCAAAGATCCGTTACATCTAAATTTTGACTACTAGGACACGTGTCGAGAGCGTCAAGATTTGAGATTCCCCATTTCAAACTCGAAAAACCACCAAGGTGCTAGCATGCCACACAGATGTCTATGCATTATGTAGGCATCCAAAACCTATATTTTTGGGAAACATGTTGTCAAAATTTTTTTGCTCTACCACTAGTCACAAGGATTCAAAGTCACAAGATTCCAACTCATGGGATTTTTTCCATTAATGTTTTAAGGTGTCATAAATGCTGGGGAAAAGTGCAAAAATGTGGACTTTCCCCTAGGTGTAATTTTGCAACATTACATTTTTTCCCCACTTTAGTGGGCTCGATTTTGGGAAAAAACAACCACACTAAAGTAAAGAAGAATAATTTCACCCCAAGTTTGAATTTTATGGATTTGTGTGTTAGGAGAAGGGTCCTTAGAGGCCACCTAGGTCAAGCCATCTGATACTGAAGATGCACCTAGCAACCAAGCTCAACAAGCTACAAGAAAATGGTTGCAATAAACCACACAAAACTTTAACCTACAAAACTCAAATTTTAGGTCAACTCTGAAAATTAGAAGAGGCTACCATGACAAGAAGAATGGTCAAGAAAAAATAATTGATTTGGAAGAAAAATATGGTCAAGGGGTGACTATATGCCTCCTCCTAAGTTTTCCCCCATCTTAAAGGGGTAAATTCAAGAGAAACTAGAGAGCCGCCGATTCTAGGAAAAGTGGGCCCCGGGGGGCCTATATATACCTAGGTGGGCCCCTAGAAGGGTCATTTTCACTATTCACTACGAGAAAATTGTTGAATTTTATGAGACAAAAGTCAACAAAATGTCGTGAAAGAGGGAGTATGAGGCACCTAGACTAGAGTAGCTATGGGAAGACATTGTTGAGGGTCATGAGGTAGACCAGATAGTTATTGAAACCTCATATTTTGTGATTTTAAGCCCTTTTCTAGCAATTTTTTATTCATTGAGCTATGTAGGCATCCACTTTGGGCACTCACATCCAAAATGTGTGTTTTCATCTACAGTATTCACTATCATCTCAATCTTGTGCTATCATCCTTGGGGTGTCCATGGTAGATAGGGATGTATGCACAATGCACAGACGTCTATGCAGTACACATAAATCTCTAAGAATTTTTTGTTTTCAAATTAAGATTTTGTGTTCTAACTTAGAATCTATTTTCCATTTTTGCAAGAGTATCCAGAGATTTATGAGCATCCTAGAGGGTGGGCTTATTGACTTGTTGATGAGTAGAGGGATCACCTCACTGCTGAGTAGGTCAGTCTCTGACATGAATTCACAATGCCAAAGACCCACCTAATGAGAGGATGTTTACAATGTTCATGGAGCAATGGGACACCACCACATCATCTTTCCAGTTACCTACTGGGGAGATGACCATCACACTCGAGGATTTCTATCAGATCCTTAGAATACCCATCTGCAAATGGTGGGTGGACCTTGATGATACCTGATCGACACAAAAGTGGATGGAGGGAGTCCTCTACTACTTGGGATGGACAGACGGTGGTGAAAGCACATGCCATATTTACACACACTGGTATGACTAGGTGAGGACCACTACAACACCAGGTGATGGTCATGACTATTGCATTCTAGATCATGATCAATGGGTAAGGATCTCATCTACATGGGGGCCTCATCTATACTATTAGAGAGATGGTAGTGTATAGGAAATTTTTTTCTTGGGGGAGTAGTGTATTAGCACACCTATACTAGGAGTTGGGTTGGTACATCCATTATCAGTATCATAGCCTTACTATGTGCATAGTTTTGTAGGTGTGGGATTTTTCCCACATCATATGCATGAGGTTGATAAGTTTTCCCCAGTGATGGTTGTATCATGTGCCCATGCCCCATTGGAATGATGTGATGGGGTAGTGGAGACACAAAGACCTATAGTTTTGGTGGTTACAATTTGATACACTCACACTAGAGTAGGTGAGATGGTGACCCCAACATTACTTCAGGTGGGTGGATGATGGTAGATATCTAAGGAACCTCCAGTGGGACCATTTTCTTATAGGTCACTAGATTATATTATTTTACCTTATTACTAGAGTTGGGCCATGCGAAAGCATGGTTGTGTACAAAAACTTCCTCTATATTTTCCCACATATACTAGGGCTTGTAGGAGTGTAGCTAGGCCTGGGGATCACCCTTGCCCCACCATCATTGATTTTGTACCCTCAGATAATGATGAGTCTAATAATGATCTGCTACTGGGTAAACCCACAAAAGTGGTTTACAATTCTAGTGAGGAAGGAAAAGTTGCAAAAAATGACCCCATGCAAAAACAATTGGTTTTTGGGGGTTTGAACAAACTTCTGGTTTGAGTGAACCCAAATGGGGTTCGATAGAACCCCCCTTTGAGTGAACCCATTTAATGTCGAGTCCCACATTTCCTAGAAAAATAAGTGAAAAAAATGCTTGTGGAAAGGGGGTTCGAATGAACTAGGGTTCAAATTCAAGTGAACCCCTAGGGGTTTTCTTGAACCCCCCTTTTCCCCCATTCTCCCCCTCTAGCACCAAAAATCTCTAGAAATTTTCCCTTCAAAGCTCAGGTTGAGGATGAAAATGGAGGAGACTTCACAAACTCAACTGGATGATGGTAGTCCTTAAAATGAATATAATTTTAATATGTTTTGGTTTTATTATGTATTTGTTTTTTTAGTTTGATTAAACATAGGTTTTTCACTTAAAACCAAGCTCTTTGTTTTGCACATGTGGAAAAATAGCATATTATCAAAATAAAATTATGAAAAATATGTGTGGGCTAGGTATTGATGTCCTTGATCCAGTAAAAAAAATTGAATTTTGATACATACAAAAAAAGTTATGTTGTATATAATCTTCCTATGTTTGAATTGTAATTGGTTTGACTTCGAAACTTGATTAAGGAAAAAATATTCAATAAAACACTATGAAACCAAATGAAAGAGCTAGATATCATAGTTAAAAATCTAAATTCGAAAATATTAGAATTTTATCCTTCATGGAAAAAAAAAATGTTGTATACGGTGAGTGTCACTCCTTAAAAATGTTTTTTACTAAAAAAAACTATTTTTTGAAGGAGATGGAAAAATAAGTCGAAATTGATTCCAAAATTTTTGAAAAAAATATATTTAGAATCTATAGATAAAATGTCACAAATCACTAGTTTGCATTATCTTCAAATTCCTCATGGTTTAGCAACTATAGGTTCCCGAAACAGAAGATTTAGTTAGAAAAAAAAATATTTTACTGTCCAGTTTGGCCAAAAATTATAAACTAGTATTGTGGGATCACTATGCTCATAGCACCAATAGATAATGTTGGGGTTGTTGTGGATTTTGCATGGTGCTGGGATAGTGACCATCCATGACAAATTTTCATCTAGGGTTCCCCCAGGGGGGATCTAGGCCTACAGAGGGATGTGCCACCCCCACTCCCATAAGAGAGGTGAAGATAGCGGGAGCAGGTCGAAAAGGAGGAGGAGGTGTCACAATAGAGGCTAAGGTAATAAAGGAGGTCAGACCCCCAACTAGCTACCCTTGTCTAGGTTGATGCCACTAGCACCTACGGTCAGCAGTGGTGGCCTTGGCGACATTGACAGTAGCCACCAATTCTAGTGGCATGGGTCCCAACATCACTCCTCACCCTAATCCCACATTGTAGCCAGGGGATCTAGGTATACAAATCATGTTTTTACATTTTAGTGCTTTTAGTTTCTTTTATTTATGATCATATGTATATGCCATGTGATAGTGATTTCTCTCCTTCCTTTTGTGGTTGTAGAGGATGCACATGGATGGACTAGGCTGATGGTTTAGTGCATATCAAAGGTGTCCCCTAACATGCCTATTCAGGGGACAGTTCTCAAGGATTATCAATCGATGTCTATAGGGAAACATGCCCACATTTTCAAGTAGGTAACACATTTGAGGAACGCATACAAGGAGCATGGGGTAGAGACTGTAAAGTTTACTATGGAGGTGACCACCATTCGAGGGTAGTGCGACTAGCTATCGAGGGAGTTACATAAAAAAATTATAGAGGTAGACACAATAGTGATGAGGGTCAATGCCACTGAGTAGGTGCATGAAACCCTTTAGAGCCACATCAATGACTTTGATAGGTAGATGATAGATGTGATCTCGACAGATGTTTAGCAGCTCTAGTAGGAGTTGACATAGGCATTATTCATGATATGCTCTTTGCAATGAGAGATCAGGGGGATGTGGGTAGCAATGTCTGCATCACACTCACATTGATCCTAATCCACGACCACCATGCAACCTCACCCCAGACCACAATAGTAGCAACTAGAGCTAGAGGGCTCTAGGAGCCACACACCATAACCCTAGGGCTTCCTCATTTTATATATCAGTTTTGCAATGATACATATATACATTTTTTAGAAATCATTTATATAGAAATATATTCAATAGCCACTCATTTTTGCAGCAGTGACCCGATACATGTACATGACATTTGATACACACATACATTGTAACACTTTTCCACATAACCCTAAAGGAAGTTGCAACAACTACAAAAGCATAAAAAAATATTTTCTTTTAAAGTGAAATAATAACATGAAATTTGCACTACACTATCACAAACATCATCTAAGAAACACAACTAAGGTTACATTTGAATCCCATAACATAAACATTAACTCATTCATAGAATATAATTAAGTTACTCATGAATTTAAAGTACATGCATTCAAAGCATTAAAATTGCATCACATAGGATAAAAATACATTAAGATCCAATGGGCTGACAAAAAAATACAACCCCCAAATCTAAAATAACGTGCAACTATAAGTCTTACTAACTCTTCTAAACAATTTTCCCCCAAAATGAAAAAAGAAGAAAATTACATTTTAAAGTTCAATTTAATCAGAAAATAAACCTATCTTTTGGATTTCCTAAATCCAATTTCCTTCAGTAAAATATAGTAAAATATTATGGCCCAAAATAAACTAATTAAATAAAAAACCTCTTAGAGACAAAGAAGAAAATCAATCTATCTAATACATCAATTACCTCAATTACTTTTAACAAAAATATCCATTTCTTCTAATAGTTTATTTCATTTAAATCTTCTAACTACACATTTAATACATGCACCTTTTAAAATAACTATACATTTATTTAATGCATATACATGTCTATATATATATATTTATAACCCAACAATATTAAATATTTATATAATAATAATATATAAATATATATATATATATATATATATATATATATATATATTTAGATATAACATATACATATATATAATATATATAAATATTATATACCTAAATATATATTATATATTATATATATAAATATACTTATACCATATAAAATTAGTATTAAAAATACCACATTGAAGTTTTTTCCATAGCCAAAATTTTTAGGTGAACAATTTTTAAGAAATCACATATGATATACTATGGGCGGGGGGGGGGGTGCTACCTGTAGACAACACCAGTGCCAAGGTATGGGCACCGGCTGGTTCACAACCGACTCCCATCTGTGAGGGCATTGAATGCTTATAGTGTTGGTTCCCCCTTCCATGGGATTGGTTGGGGCAGTCACCGATTCCCCTCAATAATCCAACACAATTTCATCCAAATTAAAACATAACCCTATGTCTTCAATGAATCCGCATACGAGAATTTTTGCCTATGGACGAAAGCTCTCAAGTTTTTTTTTTGAAATAAATAAAATATTCTCAGAAGATTTACCAAAAATATAATTGCATATATATACTTATATATGTATATATATATATATATATATATATATATATATATATATATATATATATATAAGTATATATATGAATTCTTCAAAATGATTACTCAATTGGAAAAATTATTTTCATAGAGATTTTCTCAACAAGAAGATTCACAGTTTTTTTAGAGGGAAACAATTTCCAACACAGGGGTTTTTCAACTTTCCCAGATAACAAATTTATAGAAGAATTTCTATAGAGTCTAATTTCTTCCCAATTTCCACATCCCTAATGTTTTCTTTAGGGTTCTTCATTGACTTCAACAATTCCAATTTAAAATTTGCAATAGTTTCAACATAAGATTTCACACATGATATTTTCAATTTTAACAAAACTCAAAAGCTTTAAAATTTGCACAGACAATCTTTTCTTTTCCAGACAATAATCTAATCTAAGACACTTTTCCAAAATGAAATTAACTAGAATAATAGAGGAAATTGTATTCCAACACTAGAGAGGATGTGAATTGATGTAGAGCCTCTTCCACATAACCAAGATTCTTCTAGATCAACCACAGCTTCCTCTAGAAACAAACAAAATTCCAAAACACAAGAACTTTCTCGAGACTGTATTTTTCCCAAAAATTTAACAACCGCACACAATAACAAAACTTAATTTTTAAACAAACTTCCCCCACAAAATATCCTCTTCCCCCTTTCATGAAGAATCTTCTCACCTCTTATGGTTACAACCATTAATTTCTCTGTGAATAAATTTTCCCAACAACCCTCATCAATATTTTCCAACACATGTTGAAAGAAAAATATCTTTCTAAACCAAATTGCACCAAATCCTCAAGATATTTCAAAAAAAATTAAACATTTAATAATTTCTAAAATACTTAGCATTTCTAATTTAAAATTAATTGAAATAATTTAATTAATTAATTAATTAATTAATTTAATTACCATCTTGGGTATGTGCAAGATCATGATGGGCCAAAAAGTGGCGATATGATGGGTATGTGGATGATGAATTTTTCTTACCTAAAATTGATGAAATGAAAAGTTTTTTAAAGGATACTGTCAGCTTTCCACCAATATAATTTATGCTTTACTTTGAGTTTAATAAATAATTATTAATCATTTTCTATTCGAATTACGAATAAAGTCTTGATTGATAGGCTGATTGAAAAACATCTATAGATTGTAAATGGTATCACATTTTTTGAATCCAAAGAATGTGTCATATTATATTCTTTTCATACTATAGGATTAAAAAAAATAAAATTGAATTTCATGAAGTTTTGACTAAGTTAAGGTGGTCAGACATACGAGTTTTTTATATTTTTTAAAAGTTGTAATAAAAAATTCATAATTAATTATTTACTTGGAAAAAAATTACAAAAAAATATGCATCACATCGGGACATGAGTCCTCTACTTATATCTAAAATCTTATCAAAAAATATTATCATTTTATTATTGTTAGGGTGGTTAGACAAACACCTACTTATTTTTTCCCTGAAATATAAGTACTATTGCATTGAAATTTCAAAATTTCACCAAATAGATTTTTTTTAAAAAAATAAACCTAGTAGTTTAGAAACTAAAATAAATTTGCTAAAAATTATATTCTTACATATTTTTGAAATAATATAGATAACTTATTCAAATTTTTACGTCAAGTTGCCTAACTCTGATTTTTCTGAATTTTTTGCCACTTAAGGGCCCGTTTTCTCCATGATGATCCTGCACATACCCTCTTCTAACATAATAAACCAGATTAATTTAATAATCAATTAAAATATTTAAATCCATTATTTACCTTTTACAAAATTTGCAACATAAATAATTTCAAGGAAAATTTGAACAAAATTTAGCAAACAAATCGAACTAAAATTGATGACACACTATGACCAGGTTGGTGGCTTGACATAGGAAAGCTAGCTACTATCTCCCAATCGACAATACCATTGGGAATTGGATACACTCAAACTATGAATCCAGGTGGATTCAATGTCCTATACCTACAAACCTACAAACAAGGCATATATCAAACATGCATATATATATCATAATAAAACACATCATGAAGAGAGAATCATGGAATTGCAAGGTTCTTGCAAGCGAGTGGTGCAATTTCATCACCTTCACCAATATAATATCACAAAAACTAATGATTCTAACATCAATAAACTACTCATGAGCATATAACAACATTAATTAAAATAATCATTATGTTAATCCAAAGCATCTCATAATGATAACATGAAATAAGGTACCATCACATCATAATATAAAATCCGCATCACTCTAAATTTAGCGACCAAATAATAACCAAGCATCATAGTATAACATAGTCAAGGTGATAATAGAAAACAAAGCACAACAAAGACACACACTTTTTGATCAAAAGAGAAAAACATAGGGGTGCTACATCCTCCCCCCAAGGGTCAAGCTTTCTCTTGGAAGCCTACAAACAAATAGGGATAATGGTCCCTCATCCTAGCCACATTCTCCCAAGTAGTAGAAGTATCATCCCTAGAATCCCACTAGACCCTCACCTGCTTAATATCTCAACCCTTGAGGGTGAGTGTCTTGCACTCCATGACAACCATAGGCTCCAAAGCCAGTTGCCTATTCTCTACTTGTAGAGCATTCCAATCAATCAATAATATGAGAAATGTCTAGATGATAAGGCTTGAGAACTGAAACATGAAACATGCCATGTATACGCGAGAGACTATGTGGTAAAGTAAGACGATAAGAAACTAGACCAATCTTCTTAAGAATCTCAAAAGGCCCGACAAAGCGAGGTGCAAGCTTAGAGCCCTTTCCATAACATAGTGGACTCATTTTTAGACGCATTCACAAAAATACTATGTCTCCTACAACAAATTTTTGATCCACCCTATGTGCATTCACATACTTCTTCTTCCTATCCTAAGCTGTGACCAAATGCTCTTTGATTTGAACAACCTGCTACTCCACATGTTGTAACATCTTAGGACCCAAAAGAACTCTATCCTCTAATTGATCCCAACTCAAGGGAGTCCAACATGGACGCCCATACAATGCTTGAAAAGGAGGCATACTGATAAAACTTTGATAGTTATTGTTGTAAGAAAACTCTACCAAATAGAGATAATCCTCCCATCGCATCCGTTGGTCCATCACATACATGCGTGACATGTCCTTGAGGATTTGATTGACCCTCTTGGTCTGTCCATCTGTCTCTAGGTGATAATTTGAACTAAAGTTCAACGATGTCCCCATCACATGTTGTAATGATGTCCAAAGAGCTGAGGTAAACATAGGATCCCTTTCATAAATGATCCGACGAGGAATTCCATACAACATTACTATATCCTATATGACACTCTCACTGCAGATGACACATTATAGGATGAACGTATACATGAGAAGTGTGCTACCTTCGTCAAACTATCAATAGTCACCATAATGGCATCTTGTCATCAAGAAGAGTTGGGTAACCCAACAATGAGATCCAATGAGATCATATCCCACTTCCACTCCGACACTAATTGCAGCTACAAAAGCCTTATCGAATGCTAGTGTCCAGCCTTCACCTATTGACACTCTAGACATCTCGACACATAATCAACAATATCACGCTTCATTCCTACCCATAAATACAACTGCCACAAATTGTCATGCATCTTCTTCACCCTTGGAAGAGCTGAATAAGGTGTTGGATGTGCCTCTTTCATGACTAAGGTGCAAAGATCACCAGAAGATGAAACATATATGTGTCCCATATGCCTCAAAAAACTATCTAACTCAAGAGAGTATCTTGAGTATTTTCCCTCAAGAGGTCTTCCTGCCTTTGACTAAACTGGTACCTCCCTCTCACTAATTATATTACCCTGATCTTCACCCTATCTCAACCCAAGGTGAGCAAATGTATCCTCTAAAAACCTGAATAATTGTGCACCTTTCGATCCTTGGAGGATCTTGATGCTGATCTCTACCCCCTAGGGCATTCTAAGATGCTTGATGCTCCTCACAATCAGAATCATGTGGAACATGAGGAGGGGAATCGTGTTGACTTCCTCCACGACCTCGACCTTTACCTCATCCTCATCTGGGAGGCATGATCCTACATATACACACCAAGGTATTATACAAGGTAGACACATAAAACCTATGCAACTAAAAGCTTAATGGGTTCATCATAATCCTAGAGCACCCACTGTTTAAACCTGGGCTCTGATACCATGTGTAACACCCTGGCACATAACCCTAAAGGAAGTTGCAACCACTACGAAAGTGTACAATTTTTTTTTCTTTTAAAGTTCAATAATAACATGAAAGGTGCACTACACTATCACAAACATCCTCTAAGGTACACAACTAAGGTTACATATGAATCCCATAACATAAGCATTAACTCATTCATAGCATATAATTAAATAACTCATGAATTTAAAGTACATACATTCAAAGCATTAAAATTGAATCACATAGGATATAAATACATTAAGATCCAAAGATTACATTAATTTTAAATAATGTTTACAATAATCATTCCTAGAATTAGGTAGATCATACATAAGTGGGTGATCCCACAAAGCTAGTTTACAATTTCTGAGAGGAACTGATTTTTGCTGAAATCACATATTTTTAGAAAATATAACGATTTAAGCCTTCAAAAGTTCCATTTTAAGGATTCCAATTGAAGAGGGTTTGATCAAACCACCTTAGATAAAACCCCCCTAGATATAACCTCTCTAGTTTTAAACCATACCTATAAATGAGTCTCCTTTACACCTCTCAAAATGCTGATAAAAAATAACTTTTGATTTACCTTTTGGGGGATCAAATGAATTCATTTAAAATTTATTTCAAATTATTATGGTATTCCTCAAAATTATCTATCCCATGAATATAATTTTAATATGTTTTTGTTTTATTATGTATGTGTTTTCTTAGTTTTATTAAACATAGGTTTTTCACCGAAAAACAAGCTCTTTGTTTTGCACATGTGGAAAAATATCAAATTATCAAAATAATTTTTTTAAAAATAATTTTAAAAAAAATATTTTTGTGCTGGATATTGATGTCCTTGATCCATCAAAAAAAATAAAATTGAATTTTGATAGATACAGAAAAAGTTATGTTGTATATAGTCCACCTATGTCTGAATTGCAATTGGTTTGACTTTGAAACTCTATTAAGGAAAAAATATTCAATAAATAATTATGATACCAAATGCAAGTGCTATATATCATAGTTACAAATCTAAATTCAAAAAAATTAGAATTTTATCCTTCATATAAAAAAAGTTATGTTGTATACGGTGAGAGTCACTTTCTAAAAATGTTGATTTCTAGAAAAAACCAGTTTTCGTGGGAGATGGAAAAAGAAGTGCAATCTTATTCCAAAAGTTTTGAAAAAAATATTTTTAGAATCTACAGACAAAATTTGATGAGACTCTAGTTTGCATCATCTTCAAATTCCTCACGGTTTAGCCGCTATAGGTGCCTGAATGTGAAGATTTAGTTAAAAATAATAATTTCAGTGTCCTATTTGGCCAAAAATTGTAAACCACTATTGTGGGATCACCCAAGTGTTATAAATTACATGAGTCCTCCTCGAACATAATTAAGGAATTATTTAGAAAAAGTGTCAACTGATAAAATAATCAAACACATGGAATAAAACAACTGGTACCCACGAGCTCTCCAACTGGAAAATAGTGCAATAATGATCAAAAGAAAGGGGATCCACCAGAGTAAGGTGCACGTTCCTCCCAACCAAGTGGTACCCGAAGGCCCACCCCTATGCTATGAGATAGTAACAATGATCCCTAGGTCACAAGACTTACTACCTCTAGACATAGGCTATCACATAACTGAACTTAATCAAATACAAACACAACACAAACAAATTGGTTACATTGCATCAAGAATTATAATAATCAAGTATGTCAACTGAACCATACACAAACCATTGTCGTAGGAAGAGTGCCATCACACTAGCTCGACATGGGTTACCCAATGCGGATCTTCATAGTTTACCAGCCCCTAACTAGTTAAACCCTGGCAACCTCAACCAATCCCCGACCCCCATTCTCACTCATGCGGGATCAACTTACCATTCGAAGGGACAAGTAAATTGACCTTCATCATTTTAGGCCTTCCCACTCATCCCGAGCCAAAATGAGCACTTGATTCCATGAGTGAGGCTATCTTATCTAAATTAGTATGATTTACTACCTAATCCCCTAATTACTTTAAATTATGTTTTCACTTAATTAACTACTTTCAAAAGGTTACCCAGTTTACCTCTTTAGGGATCTGGTCCCTAACAAAAGCCACTCTCCTATTAAAAATAGAGGGATCATAACCAACACCCAAGGCTAACATAGTGCACAAAACTAGATAAGGAATTCCACTCCAAACTAAAGGAGGCAACACATAATAAATTCCACTCCAAACATAGGAGGCAATACATTACAAATTCCACTCCAAACATAGGAGGCAATACATTCCCGTTCATGGTAACCAGGTGATTCACATAAAACAACCATCCACACTACCCAAGGGAAATCAATGGGCTGACAAAAAATAAAACAAGCCCCAAATCTAAAATACCACAATTGGAAGTCTTACTAATGCTTCTAAACAATTTTCCCCCAAAACAAAAATAGAAGAAAATTACATTTTAAAGGGCAATTTAATTAAAAAATAAACCTATGTTTCAGATTTCCTTAATCCAATTCCCTTCAGTAAAATATAGTAAAATATTATTTCCCCAAAAAAACTAATTAAATAAAAACCCTCTTACAGATAGAGAAGAAAATCAATCTATCTAATACTTCAATTACCTCAATTACTTTTAACAAAAATATCCATTTCTTCTAATAGTTTATTTCATTTAAATCTTCTAACTACACATTTAATACATGCACCTTTTAAAACAACTATACATTTATTTAATGTATATACATCTATATATATATTTATATACTTAATTATTTATAACCCAACGATATTAAATATTTATATAATAAAATATATATGTATACATATAATATATACATATATACATATATATATTATATATAAATATTATATACCTAAATATATATTATATATATAATATATAAATATACTTATACCATGTAAAATTTGTATTAAAAATGCCACATTGAAGTTTTTCTCGTAGTCGAAAGTTTTAGGCAGACAAGTTTTAAGAAATGGGATATGGTATACTATGGGGGGGGCTACCTGTTGACAATGTCGATGCCAAGGTATGGGTTTCAACTGCTTCACAGCCGACTCCCATGGGTGGGGGTGCCGGCTGCTTATAGTGCCAGTTCCCCTTTCCATGGGGTCAGTTGGGGCAGCCGTCAACTCCCCTTAATGACCCAATATAGTTTCATCAAAATTAAAACATAACCCTACATCTTCAATGAATCCACGTATGAGAATCTTTCGTGTACAGACGAAATCTCTCAAGTATTTTTTTTTTTGAAATAAATAAAATCTTCTTAGAAGATTTACCAAATATACAATTACTTATATATAATTACATATATATATATATATATATATGTAATTGTATATATGTGTGTATATATATATGTATATATATATACATATATATATGAATTCTTCAAAATGATTACTCAATTGGGAAAATTATTTTCACGGAGAGTTTCTCTACAAGAAGATTCATAGTTTTTTCAAAGGGACACAATTTCCAACACAAGGGTTTTTCAACTTTTCTAGCTAACAAATTTATAGAAGAATTTATTTCTATAGAAGAATTTTTACAGACAATATTACAAGGATATTCTCGAGAAGTTTATTTCTATAGAAGAATTTCTACAGAGAGTCTAATTTCTTCCCGATTTCTATATCCCTAATATTTTCTTCTGGGTTCTTCATCGATTTCAACAATCCAAATTTAAAATTTGCAATAGTTTCAAAAAAATATTTCACACATGGAATCTTCTTTGATTCTCATAAAGAATCGAGTCTTTGAGCTTAAAGGTCCTAGGAAGCACACTTTGATTATATTGTCTTGACAACAATTGTTGATAAGATTTAAGATGATTGAGGGCCTATAATTGATGCTCATTGAGCATCTCTAACTGATGCAAATGATTGGCTCGATAAGTTTCATCCTCAATTAACCCTTCAAGGGAAACCCATAGAGATGAGATTTCCAACTCCAAAGGAATGATAGCTTCGACACCATACACAAGATTGTAAGGAATTGTTCTCATCACCATATGGACACTCATGTGATAGTCCCACAAAGTGTATGCTAATTGAATATTCCAATCCTTACCATGTTTATTAACCATTTTACAAAGAATGAGCTCAAGATTCTTGTTAGATGCTTTTTCTTGGCCGTTAGATTGTGGATAGTACGGTGTAGAAAATTTATGTTTTATATGAAATTTCTCTAATAATTTTTTTACTTCCTTGTTCTTGAATGGTGTACCATTGTTAGAAACAAGTGTAGCATGCAATAAAAAATAAGAAATAATGTTGTTTAGAAGAAAGCTATAGATAGCTTCAACATTCATGGATCGAAGTGGGATAGCTTTGACCCATTTTATGAAGTAATCTGTGGTGGTAATGATAAAGGTAAGTCCCTTGGAAGAAGGAGGTGATATTTTTCCAATAATATCCAACCCCCATTTTGTGAAGGGCCAAGGAGAGGTCTAATTTTGTAACTCTTACACAGGTGTGTGAATAAGACAACTGCGCTGTTGACATTGAAGGCACCTTTTAATGAAATTGAAGGAATCTCGTTCCATTTTTTTCCAATAGTATACCATGTGTATCAGTTTCCTTACTTGGGATTTACCTCCAAAGTGTCTGCCCACAAAGCCTATGTGGGATTCTTTAATGGTGAGGGGTATTTCTACTTTGATGAGACATTGCAAAAGAAAGCCATTATAAGAATTTTGATAGAGAACATCAGAAATAATAATGCAATGCACTAAAATATTTCATATATGAGTGCGATCATTATTTGTCACATCATTTAGATATTTCCAATCTTTAGGTAGCTATAGATATTAGAGAACCATTCTCCTACATCTATGTGAGAACACATAGAGGCTTCAAATTCAGGTTGATCAAGAACCGTTGGGGTTCACAGGACCTGAACCAAAAACTGGTATTCTCTCGTATCCTCCTTCAAAGGTACCAAGGAAGCAGCACTTGCCATGGCATCGACATGTTTGTTCTCCCTTCTAGGGATGTTTTCTATTGCGAAGGAAGAGAACCGATTAAGCAAGGACAAAGCAAGGTCTCGATATTGAGACATATTATTTTGTTTGCCTTAATAGGTTCCCGTAACTTGATTTATAATGAGCTCAAAATCACTTAGTATACAAAGATTTTTAATCTTAAGCACAATCGTGGCACACAAGCCAGCAATGAGAGCTTTATACTCAGTGATGTTTTTGGTGCAAGGAAAATCCAATTGAAAGGATAGAGGGATCAAATTACCTTCAAGGGAAATCAAGACCACACTCGCTCTGGAACCAATCTGACACCTTGATCCGTTGAAATACATTTTCCATTCAAGGTCATAATTAATCAAGAAAATATTCTCATCAGGAAATAAATCCAACCCTGGGAAGGAGTGAGATGAGGGAGCATCCATCAATTGAAAGAAAACCACTTGGCCCTTTATCAAATTTTAAGTGATGAACTTTATATCAAACCCAGAAAAAAACATAATCCATTTTGCTAATCTCCCAGCAAAGTTAGCACTAGAGAATAGATGCTTGAAGAGATCAGTCTTTACAATGACGTGTCTTTTGGTATGGATAAGTTAGTGTCTAAAATTCTATGTAGCAAAGTCAAGAGCAAGACATTATTCATCCATGAAGGAATAATAGGTTTCATAATCAACCAAGATGCGGCTAATGTAGTAGATCACTCTCTCTTTCTTGGCATCATCATATTGAGTTATCAAAGCTGCTAAGGTGTATGGTGGCATTGTGAGGTAAACCAAAAAGGGTTTATCTTGCATAGTCAGCATCAATACATGAGGATTGGCCAAATAGGCTTTGATTGACTCAAAATCTTTTTGGAATTCTTCATCCCATATGAAGTGAACATATTGTTTCAATAGATGAGTGAAAGGAAGGGTGCGATCAACCAATTGCGATATAAACCTACGAATGTCTTGAATCTTCCCTTGTAAGCTTTGCAATTCAGTAATATTTCTAGGTGGAGGAATGTTGACAATGGTGTTAATCCTTTTTGTGTTGACCTTGATCCCACAGTGAGAGACTATAAATCCCAAAATCTTGTCGGCATAGACACTAAAGACGCACTTATGGGGATTGAGTTTCATCTTATAGAGTCAAAGCCTTTAAAAGATAAGATGAAGGTTTTTCACATGATCTTGATGGGTTATCACTTTCATCAAGATGTCATCAACATAGTCTTCTAAGATCTTGTGAATAAAATCATGAAATATCAGGGTCATCACCCATTTGTAAGTTGCTCCTACATTCTTTAATTCAAAAGGCATTACCACATAATATAAGGTACCCCAAGGGGTAGTGAAATTTTTCTTATACTGATCTGATGGGTTAATAAGGATTTGATTGTAACCCAAGAAGCCATCGATAAAATATAACAATTTATGGATTGTAGTCGAATCACAATCATATATATATTAGGTAACATAAACTCATCCTTAAGAGAAGCCTTATTAATATCACAAAATTCAATGAATATTTGAATACGATAATTAGGTTTACTAACATAAACTATATTCATGATCTAAGGGGAGTAGTCGATTAGATGGATAAATCCTACTTTCAATAGATTTTATATCTCAGTCTTAACCATCAACACCACATTGGGACTAATTTTTTTCAGATTTTCTACTTAACTGGATTGGTTTCAAGAAATAAGATGATATTGTGAACCACTATAGACACATCAATACTAGGCATATCCTCATATGTCCAAGTGAATATATCAAGAGGGTAATGTGGGAGATTGAAATGTTCATTCACCTCTTCTGAAGAGAGACACTTCCCTATCTTAATTACTTTTACTGAGAACTTAGGATCCATAGAGATATTTCAACAGTATCCCCTTTAATGAGAGGACTATGATCTTAAGGATGTGATATCATAACATCATCATTAACATTATATAGGGGGTCTTTCTCATTGATACTCAAGATAGATTCTACAAAGTAGCTTGTTTATGTAGGAAATATGAGAACCGTCTCTTGTGATGAAAAGAAGGCAATGGGGCATAGGTTTCTAGAAATTCCTCAAGTGCTTCATTCAAGGAGAAGACATCTAGAGGGATTTTCTTAGCCTACTACTTATCCTCTATTGATTCGGGATGGGCCAAACTCAACAGTTCAACTGAAATCATGTTAACACTCCACCAAGGTTTCTGCTTAGATTATTCAATAGAGAATCCCAAACCCAAATAGATATTTCATGGCTTAAATTAGATGGGGACTTGGATTCCTTGTTTGATACGCCCTAGTCCTTTCTTCCCATAGCCATACTAAGAAGTTAGTTCATATCCAAAACCATAACAATTTTGGAAAAAATTGGGTGGTGGCAGTTATATGTAGAGTGTTTCATTCCAACAATGAATGTTGAATGTCTCTAGCAGAGTGCTCCCACCTTCTTTGCTAGGTTCATAAACATTAACCTCCTTTGTAAGAGTGGGATTACTCTCCTCAGTCAAGGAATGAGTGGTCTCCTAGATAGGGTCACACTTATCTTCCTTCACAGGAGTATCATCGAACTTTGCATCAAAGGTACTTGGAAATGCTATACAAGAGGGGCTCACCTTGTATTTTGTGATGAATAA
The DNA here is from genome assembly GCA_007115665.2 of Sequoiadendron giganteum. Lineage (NCBI taxonomy): Eukaryota > Viridiplantae > Streptophyta > Pinopsida > Cupressales > Cupressaceae > Sequoiadendron > Sequoiadendron giganteum. Next base: position 537,860,253 of record CM021101.1, read on the forward strand.
TTTAGAGAATTCCAAGGAACACCAATCATCAACAAGGAAATAATTTGATTAAGAAGCAAAAGTAGAGGATGGGGAAGACTTAGTATTTTCTACTTTAGGTGGTTTATCTTTAACAATACTTGCTCTGGGGATAACTTCCATAGAGGGTATGGACAAGGAACACACCATATCATCAAAATTTAAGGATGAAATATAATTCTTGAGAGTGGATATGACTGAAGCCTAACCAACAACCACTAGCTCACAAAGGTGAATAGCTTCTAGGTTAGCTTTAATTAATATGACCACCTAATTATTTGTAAAAAAAATTTAAGGATCGGTGTAGAGTAGATGTTACAACACCCATAGCATGAATCCAAGGTCTCCCCAAGAGAATATTATAAGGAAAGGGACTAGGCATCACATAAACTAATGTAGGTAAGGTAACAAGACCTCACTTCAAAGGAAATATTATCACCCCTAGAGCTTGATGGCCAGCGTTATCAAACCCATAGATGTACAAGGAAGAAGCTACAAGAGAAGATGAATCAACTTTAATCTTAGGTAATAGGTCGATACCACATACATTGAGAGTTGAATTGATATCAATGAGAGTACACCTAGTACCAATATTATTAACATTAATTAAAATCATCAAGGATTCACTTGCTTCTACATATTTGGAGGTGAGATTTCTTGCAAGTGGAACATGATATTTAGTGAATCGGCTCGAATATGGGCCAAGAGCACATTAACTTTCATAGGCCTAGAAGAAGCAGATAAGAGAATATTTTGCAAGGATTCCTAAAGCATCTCCAAATAAACTAGAGTGGTTGGAAGCAAATCCCAAAGTGAGATCTTAGCCAGAGTAATACGAAGTTGCTTGATAATATCATAATCACCTGATGCTTTGATTGTAGGTTTAGGTGTTGAAGGAAGGATTGGGTGAGAAGGTGGTAAATAAGTGGGAACTTGAGAGGGTTGATATGTGGGAACAAGAGGTTGTTGATCCAAGTTTCATTTGTTTCTTCTTGTGTTATATATGTGATCCAACCTACATTATAGGAAGTGGATTTCATAGCCTTTACAAACCTTGAGTATAAGTCTAATGAATCGCTATAGAGTGCAATCCTATAGATAAATAAATCCTCCCTAGAAGGAGGTTCGGTCGAGGTCACATAAATGATGGGTTTCTTAGGGCTTGGAGGAGCCACAAAAACTATGACCACATTCACATAATTTCCAACTTGTAAAGAAGAAGTTTATTCGGGAGATTTAAAGATAGTGGATGAAACTACTAAGAAGCTATCTAGAGTTTCATCCAACATATACAAAATTTCCTTAGAAATGGTGTTATTATAAACATGGTAACATTGTAGAAATAGATTTGACAAGCTTCACGTCTACTTCACCAAAATGTCAGATAAGAGGGATTCACTACACATGGGTCCCTTCATTATCAAGAGATCACCAAGGAATGAACTGCCCTTATCCACCTCAGCATAAAGGAATTGTGAAAGACTAGATATGTGCTAAATTTTACAAGAAACTACTTTATACTACAAGAGAGTGAAACTTATAGATTGCTATGTTAGCCAAAGGAGCTATTGACCAAAATATGACAATGCAGATTCAAGATGTCAGCATGATGCAGTGTCATCCAAAGGGCACACTAACATCCTAATCATTAAAGGGATCAAGAACTCAAGTAGGAAGAATAAGGTCTCACTTACTAACTCAAGTTTGAAGTGTATTAAAAGAAATAAATAGATAGAAAGCAAAAACTTAGGACAAGATACAAGAACATAGAGAAAATGAACCTTCAACTGGGCGTTTGAGTCTTCACTCCAGGCTCCACTTTCTAACCTGCATATAGGATATTGAGTGGAAACATTTGGGGCTATATAGGGGTTTGCCTTAGTTAGACCTCCATTTTGGTTTTCCCACCTCCACAGAAAACCATTGGAAATGAGTGTAATCAAATCAAACAAAGCATGTGATGAAAGAAAGAAAAACTTGCTTCAAGAGTATAACCTGCACCACAAAATAGCAAGTGAATAAGTAGAAAGGAAGAGTAAAAGAGAGAGTGTTACCCATGGGCCTAGACCCTCTTTGGAGCACATGAACGTACCATTGAGTGCTTGATTGATATTTGTATCTATTGGATCGACTTTAGTCTGACATGGCTTCACTTGTGAGAGTGCTGCTATCAAAGATGAAGAGATCTCAAGAGTGAAAAAAAATGTAGAGACTTAACTGAATCACTTGAACTCCCAAATGAGAGAAAAAGAGGGATTCTTATTGCATGTAAGGGTGGAAAAGAGTGATTACATTCAAATTTTGACTACTAGGACATGTGTCGAGAGAGACAAGATTCAAGATTCCTCATTTCAAACTCAGAAAACTGTCAGGATGCTAGTGCACCGTACATACATCTATGTGCCGCATGAGCATCCAAAGCCTATATTTTTGAGAAACATGTCATCAAGATTTTTTTTCTCTTCCACTAGTCCACATGGAGTCAAAATAGTGAGATTCCCACTCATGGAATTTTTACCATTATTATTTTAAGGTGTCATAAATGTGAGGCAAAAGTGCAAAACTATGGAATTGCCCTTGTTGGAATCAGGGAACACTGAGAGGGGGGGCTGAATCAGTGTTCTACAAAATCTAACTTTATTAATCTAATATTTAAACCACTTACAACATTGAATCAAAAGAACAATGCAAGAACATAAGGCAATCATCCACAACACCATAACACAAGGATTTTTATGTGGAAACCCTATAGGGGAAAAACCACGATGGAGGTCAATCCACAATTTGAGTACTCAAAATATAAGTTTTACAAAATGGGAATGCACTTGCATTCAGGCACACTGCCTAGAGCTCATTGCTCAAAAAAAAAAATTCTCTCTACCTTACAATCAGTGTTAAAAGACAACATAAGTCGTGAACTATGAATTAGCATCTACAAATTCCTGAGAATAGTTCCAGATAAGCACATTGATCGATCTCTTGACCTTTAGTCTTATTTTGTTCTTTTGCTATGCTCTGTTTCAATTCGCAACACAAATCCATTTATGCACATGTGAAATAACTCTACTATTCTTCTGAATTTTGTATCACACGCCATCGTACTTCACATCTATATGAAAATTATATAATCTATCACTTATATATATCTGCAACAAGATATTTAATCAATCATATGTCAACTTTAATAAAACATAAAATATTTTCCAACCATCAGCTAAATCCACAAATGATTTTAAATACACATCATCCAAAGTTGGTCATAGCATAGTGAGGACCCAAATCAACATGTTCAAACACAAAAACATTTGAACAATTACTCCTTAAACATCGGCAACATATTATATTCACCAAGTTGGCTCTCTATACTGATAAACAAGAAATCAATAAACCAGATCTCCTAACCCATACACCAGTTGTTGCAATGGAAAAAAACTTGAGAGTAAGATATTTCAGATGCTCAACAACCTTCCCTGATATCCACAACCCAAATTGATAAACTAGTAATGCAAATAGATTCAACTTCAATCGGATACCCTATTCTTCACCCTGTCTCTTAGTATGAACAAATATTGAAGTGTGAACTAGATCAATGAGTTAGGTTGCCATCAATGAAAACACTAGAAGCCATATGCCAACAACCCCTAGGTGCAATTTTGTGACATTAGAATTTTACTCCCCCTACATTGTTGATCCTAATTAAGTCCCTGATTTACCAAATAATTCTATCCATAGCCTATTTTTATCATCTTTTGAGAAATTACAAGCATTGAACAAATGCATTTATTTAACATTTTGTCCATGACACTTAAAATCCTATAAAATAGGGTAAAGATTAGGATAACCTTAAGCATTTGAGTCCCCCTATTTTTTGGGGATCCAAATTTGAATATCTTATTGTTGACATTTTAAAATTTGAAATTCAAGTTGTAAAGGTTGGCTATCATAATCTAATTTTTCAGAAAATGCCTATAAATACCTAGTCTTTTCACCATTTGAAACTAAAAACAAGGAGAATTTATGAGAAAGAAATATTGTCAAGATCAAGTCAAGAGTAGCATTTTAGAAATTTATTGCAAAAATTTAAGATCCTAACATAATTTAAAATCCTATGTGACTTTATTTGTGTTTATGTTATCATTTTTTGTGACAACTAATCCTTGTTTTAGGTCTCTAAGAAATTCAAGGAATCAAGATCCAATACCTTGAGGTGATGTGTATGACTTCAATCCTTCAAGGAATCCATTCAAAGGTGGTGAGGTGAAAAAATTTGCAGATCCATCATTCCTTCTTATCATTTATCCTTTTATCATTGACATTACCTTTACAAATGTGGAAACTCTAACATAGGGTTTGACTAAGGAAAGCCCCTAAATGGAACACTATTTCTTCTCTCTTTGAATGTGAAAATTTTCAGGATTGGAGAGGATTGAAAAAAATTGAAGATCATTTGTCCATTGTTGAATTCAAATCCCTACACCTTTTCAATTCATGGAAAATCACCTATAGAATTATCCAATAATGATTTGACAAGTTTACAAGCGGAAACAGGATTCTCATCTAAACTTAGAGGACTAAAAAATTAAAGACACCCCTACAAGGACTCAGATTCCCTTGGGTTCCTATGTCCTCTTACAATGACTGAAATCAAATTTATATGATAGGTACACAACACCCTTCCTTTCCTAGTTATGCCTACAAACCTCTGTTTCAATATGTCAGATATCAGTATCTTGCATTTTTTATATTAGGTCACATAGTTTAATTAGGTTGATAAAAAAAAATCAACTATAATCCATTCTAAGACTCAAATATATGCATATCTAGGTAAGATTGGCTCACCTTCATGGTTGAAATTTAAATTAATCACCTTGTTGATTTGCATCCTAATGTACCTTTGAAATAGGAGCAAAATTAATCCTAGGTTTTGACATTAAACTTAGGGTTCCATTTTTCTTTGTTAAAGTATGTATGTGTGTATGTATTTATTTGTAAATTTTGTAATGTAGGAAAAGAGATCATAGATCCATCTAGTAGATTAACAAGAATCAACTTCTTTTAACTTTCCCTCTACTATCAAACACATAACAACTAAGGTTTGATGATTGGATTTTCACCTCAAGGTAGAGTGAATCTCCTAGTGTTTGTTTCTCTTGAGTTGCAAAGGGTAGAAATTTGATGTGTGTTTTAGAAATCTTATTTGACATACAATCTATATCTAAAAATGTGATTTATCGCATAGAGGAAAATAAAAAATGATAGAACAATTGAATAATTGGAAAATTAATATGTATAGGAACTTGTGACTAAAAATTGGGCCTAAATTCCAGTGACATGGGAGGTACCAAAATTTTCCAAAAAGGTTTTTTTAGGATTTGAAAACTATAGAAGGTAGGTTATAGTCTACTATGTGCTTCTTGTGATCAACTTCTAATGGAACCTTTAGATTTGACCTACACACATGAAAAGAGGGGGAAATTTTGTGTTATATAGGGGTTTGGATAAGTCAAAAACTATTTCTATGTTTCCAACTCCATGTATAGAAAATGATAATGATCAAGAGGAAAATTCCCTATGTTAGGTAGAGACCAAAAAGGTAATTGGCTGAAATAATAAATGATAAATGATAATTACCTTAGACATGAAACCCTTGTTGCAAGGTGCACACCCTTGGTTTCCTTGTGGTGTGTAGTGCAACACTTGGGGTTCATGACATGTCTTAACCACCTCCCATGGATTCATTAACTCTGGAAGCTATATTGGGAATTAAAAGGTTGATATTTTGGTGCAACAACAATCGTATTTACAACAATTGGTGTTAGAGCTTGGGTCATGAGTTTGAACCCCTCGCTTGTGTTGGGGGGATTGTTGCAAGGTATGTGCCCTTGGTCTCTTTATGTGGTGCACTATAGCGCTCGAGTTTGTGACATGAATTAACTGCCTCCCATGGATTCATTAACTCCAATGGTTGTATTGGGAATTAACACGTTGATATTTTGGTGCAATGACAATTGTCTTTGCAACAACCCTTGCCAAAGTGATGTTCAAACCATAGGTTTCAACCAAAGGTTGTTTGATTGATGCTTGAATGTCTTGAAGACTTGCAATAGTTTTATCCACAAAACATAATATATTGTTGTAGCTATCATGTAGGGGATAAACCATACATCTTCATAATAATGACATGATTGATCATACTAGTTCCTTGTTCATAATTGCTTCCTCATTTCTAATATCTTGAAAACATGGTCTTGATTGATAAAAGTTCTATAAAATGTTGTTTATTCTACCATTAAATTGTCTTGACTATTTTTTAAGATGCTTAATTTATATTCAAATTGCATTTCTAGTTTCAAATGATGAAAAAGGCTTATATTTATATGTATTTATTTATTTCCAAAAAAAACTAATTATGAAAAGCTGACAAATGAATTTAAAATTTTAAATGTTAAAATTAAAATAATAACATATTTTAAATTAGGCCAAAATAGGCTGGATAAGGTTGTACATCCCTAGTAAATACTAATTCTGGGGCCTTTTTCAATCATTAAATGCATATTAAATATTAATTCCCAATGTTATTTTGATTTCTTGAAAATAACCAAAACAATGGGTAATTTAAGATCATAATTAGGTCCAAGCACATAGGGGGTATCTAAACCTAGTGTGAAATAATTAGGGTGACAATTTAAGACACTAGATTTAGGCCCCATTTTACTGAGTACGAACTTACTCTCATTCTCAAACAAAAGTAAGAAGAAGATAGATTTGTTTATCAAAATGTTGAAGAGACAAGTTGACACCAAGTTGAGGGGTGTGCAAGGCCCCCACATAGGATTCCATTGAACTACAACTTTAAGACAAACATGAAATAAATATATCATACACAAGACAAAGAAAGATTCAATTTTATACATATGAAAAGAAATGGAATACACATAAAAGAATATATCACTAGTACATAAAAAAAACACAATGCATATAAGGAATAAATGAAGTAAACAGAGAATACATGAGGAAAACATTTGGAATAAATAAAGTGAACACATGGAATATACAAGGAAAACATGATACATATAAAAAATAAAATATAACATGCCCATGAAACAAAGAACACCAAATTTTAGAACACAAAAACAAAAGACTCAAATAAACAAGATAAAGAGACCTCAATATGTAAGGTTGTCCCATTTACCAAGCATCATCCATAAAATGCACAACATACATATATCTAAAATAATAAATTGATGGGCTACATAGATCTAATAGCTAGCATTTTTTTTATGTTAGGTTTTCCATGTAGTATGATGGGTTTCACAAGGCTAGTAAGTTGCATTATGCTAGTTTACTCATGACAAGATGGATCCATTAGGAAGTAATTTACACTAGGTGGCCATGTAAAAACTATCAAATTCACAAGACATTAAGATTTTTTATGCTATGTCTATGGATTTTTTTGTAATCACACTTAAAGGAGTTCATAAAATTTAACATCGTGGTGGACCATTTAACATCATAGGGGATTAAAAAGTAACCACACCTCAAGGGGATTTATAAAAAAAACCAACAACAAAGGGGTATGTCAATAAGTCAAAAATCAGAAGATGCCAATACAAATTTCTAGGGTGATATGCCTCCCTTTATATGTTGATATACTATCTATGATAATATTTTAAGGAAAAATAAGGAGGAATAGGGGGTACTCAAGAAGGATGAAAACTAAAAAGTTCTAGTTATCCTTTTCCCCCCAATTATAAAGGAAATGATAACCATGCTAGAGATTATCACACTGCTACCAGATGTAGTAACCCTTCTGTCGTCATGTTTATTTTAGCTATGTTGTTACTCTATAGCTGACTAGACTATGAGATTATGTTGTGCAGTGTTTTATGTCATGACTTATATGACTTTTTGTGAAACTCTTATGATGATACACTATATTATTTGATGTGATGATTTCTTTCTTTTGATGACATTATGATGTTTATGTATGATGCTTTGTTTTGCGCATTATCATGATATGATTAATTAGATGTTACATTAGTCGATGAAGAAGATGACTTAGTAGTACTCCGTAGTGAGTGCCCTGCTACGTCGCTATTCTTCTTCATGGTGTGCTTTCATATATATATTTACATGTTGGATTAATCTTGCAGTGTACGCAACTTGCAGGTATAGGCATCGACTCCACTTGCTTGTTAGGTCTGAGTGTGCCATGACCCAATGGAAATAACGATGGGAGATAGACTTGTCCTCTATCCTTAGCCTTCATTTTGAAAAGATAGAGTGTCTGTCATCACCTGTTCGTCTTGTCATCTATTCGTCATATGTTGGTTGTCGTTCGTCCTTGATTGATTTGCAATGATTATGTCATGTTAATTTGATTTATTATAATGTTTTGCTAGAATTGCTTAAAAGGATAAAATGATTTAATTAAATTATATAAATTATTGTTAGTTCATTATATGTTTAAAATAAACTACTAGATTATCTTGTTTTCAAAATGCAATGAATTGAAGATTGAGTTAATTATTCAAAGTTAGTTTTCAAAAACTCAACTTGAGTTCTGATCTAAAGTTGAATGTTGTGTTTAACTGATGTATTTTTGAGTAATGCATGTGTTGCATGCGGTAACCAAATGTTGAAGTTAGAAATTATGATTTTCTTTAAAAAGGTTTTTAAAATGGTTAGAAAACACAGTAGGTTTTGGTATATAGAGAGATTTTGGTTTTCGAAGAAGGGGAAAAAAAGATAAAATAGATTGTCTTCAAAGTTTTTGTTTTGGAAATTGTGGGATTGGTGGAATAGAAGAATGAAGCTGCAAATTTAATATCAGATTGTACTCTGTGTTGGAAAAAAAAGAAAGGTTTGATTCTTTGGTGTATAGCTGAGCTCATTCTTCGTGTCGAGGAAACGCTGCCAGGTTCTATTCTTGTTTGAGTCTCTAAAGTTTGTTGTTTTAAACAAGATCTTATTTCAGAAAAATTTCACCATTCGAATACCTGTTTTCACCATAGAAAACGAAACAAATTAGTTTCTGAATAGTAGTAAATCATTATGTTTGATTAAGAAACGGAAAAAGTAATATCAAATTAATTTAGGTTTCTTAAATGTTGTATTCTCATATTGATACTTTGTATATTAGTTTTGGACATGCAAGTATCCTGTAAGACTGGATGTGTTGCCTTCATGAATTTTTCTTGACCTCTCTGATCTTATTCTGCCACCATTGATTGGATCCGATGTGATGATAACTTGTAACCGCACCTGTAGGTTTCTTTTTTTTTTCTTCTTTTACCCACTGTCGGATCGGGTGCCTGCTCGAATCCTTGATATTGTTCAAACAAGCCAACCATGGATGTTGTAAACTTATTGTGTTTTGAGTCTCTGAATTGAGTCAATGTTTTCTTATTCCCCTTGATGTCTTGCTGCATTTGGTTCTATACCTATTGCAGAGCGGGTCTATGGTTAGCCAAACTACACTGCTCATGTGCATCATGCATGCACCTAGTTTGTCTATGTCGCGGCCTTATGTCTTTATTTGATAGACAAGTTATTAGCATATTGACGCCTTGCAACCGGTGGTACCTGTTTCAGTGTTTATACCTCCTTTGACCAAGCAATCTTTATCATATGGTATGGCGCAGATCTTTCCCTCTGCTACACCTGTATGTGTTTCTGTTCTGTAGTAATGGAATCAAGTTTATATTGAGTCCATCGTTGTTACTTTTTTATTCTTGAGATTGTTCTTTGGTTTTAACTGCGCGATCTCCCTGTTAGTTACCTTGAGCTTCTTTGTTGTAGCATGCATCGACGGTTTTTCTTGTGTTCTTACGCTGAGTTATCTTGGTCTATTCGTCCTTCCTAACAGTATTGCATGGAGGTCGTTACCCTGTTATTTAATCAAGTCTTTGATAGGTCGGTCTCTCTGCCAGTTGGTTTTATTTTTTTCTCTCTTGTCTAATCTCATGTTGCTATGCGGATTGACGTGTGACAGTGTTGTTTTATATGCCCTTTTATTTCGGTCGAAAACTGTGCCTTGCTGTCAATCCGTGATTGCATGTCGAGTTTCTTTATATCCTTAGAAGAACTTACCGAGTGATATGTGGTTCTTTTAAATATATTTTATTAATGCTATCTTATCTAAGATATTTAAGTGGATAAAAATTCATTTAGTATCTTCTGGTTTACTATAAAAGTAGGAAAATAGATTAAATTATGATTAAACTGAAATAGGAATTAAGAGGAGCAATTGGTTGTTTTATTTATTTTTATATTAGTGTTATATTTTGAAATTTAGATTAAATAGATTCAACGAATGGGTCAAGAAATTGATTTGTTAATATTGTAAGATAAATTGTTTTAAATATAATGTAATTCTTAAATACAACTCTGTGTCTTGAAGTAAGAAGTAATGGGACATGTTAGTTTCATTTGATTAAGTGGAACTTATAGTATGCTAATGAACACAAGAAGAATAGTACTATGTTATAGTTTAAGCTAATATGATTTATCATGATGTATTAATAGTGTTTTCTTAATAAGAGGGTTTGCTAGTTTATGTGTAAATTAGATGATTGAGATACGTATTGGTTAAATTTGATCTGTTTGTTAACTCCTTGTACTTGGGATTAAGTGTAGGTATTTATATATAAAAAATTATTTTGGTATAGGATTATTTTATTTTAAGGTTATGTATTTGTTATACCCTTGTAGATAGGGAGGTATTATGATTATCTCATCATTTTAATTCTTATATTATAGGAATGTGTTATTGGTGATCATGTAGAAGTATTGGAAATTTTGTTTCAATGATGTTCTTGAATAGTGATATTATGCTACGTTGAGGGTTATAAATTTTGTTACCCTGAGGTCCTTGAATTCTAGTTTATATGAATGAGATATGTTTTTTATTATTATCTTTAGTGAACTTATTTTTGGTTTTTGGAAGTGTGACATGAACCACACACATTATATCATTATGGTTAGTTAATGGTTCATTGATCTTGAGTCTTGTGTCAGAGGTACTTGTTCCATGTATGTGGTGTCCTTGTTGTTATCCAATTGTGGATTTGTACCTTAGGAGGAGTGGCTTTCGTTAGAGGCTAGACCCAAAAGAGGTTGCAGGGGTAACCTATCGACAGTTTGTAAACAAGTGACAATTAAACTTACTGTAGGGGTTTGGGTAGTATAATAATCCTTCCAAGATAATGTATACCTCAACTTGGCTAATAACGCTTACTTAGGTTAAAGCAATTTGAGAAGGCTTGGAATGGAAAATCGAATACTTCATCTTCTTAAGAAGTGTTTCGAGACCACACTGTATGTATAAGGGCCGGGAGTTGTTAGAGGTTGCCAGGGTAACTCCTGTAGAGGGTCGGTAACCTAAGAAGGCTACCTAGGGTAACTTATTCGATACGTGTGATGACACTCTTTTCCTAGTGCGCCTTGTGAACTCTATGTCGTGATTTGTTTATGGTGTTTTATGTAGTGATTTATGAATGAAGTTATGTTATGTAGTTTATTGTTCTAGTATTTGTGTCATTATTATCTAGTTCTTGAGTCGTCTAGTGAGTCTACCATGTTACTATGTTGTTGTCTTGTGAGTTCTATTTGACATGAGGATTCATTGTATCTCCTAGCATGGGGGTTGGGCTTTCGAGCACCACACAGTTGGGAGGAACGTGCCACTACTCCATTGGGTCCCCATCAAGTAGTTTGTTTATGACAAGTTTTGTTGGCTGGATCCAGATTGTACTTCGGGTGTGGAGTTGAGTGTCATTGGTGAATTTGTGGCATGGACATCATTCTTCTCCTCATCTCATTCTTCCTTGTATCGTACTCATTATGTACATGGGTTGCATTGTAAATTTATATTTTGTTTCAATCTAAGATTTGATGTAATCTCAACTGTTGTACTTAACTTATTATTATAAGTTGGTGTATGACTTTTCCCTTGGTTTATTTATGGTTATGTTATTGTTATGTATTGATGTTTTCTATAGTAGCGTAGTTGTGGAATCTTGGAACGTTTATGAATGTTGTTGTCACAAGTTATCTTTAAAAAAAAATTTATTCAATTGTTTATGTGATTGTCATAACGTTTTCTGGGTTCCATGACGGGGCGTTACACCATAGATGAAATATGGCTGCACATAAGACTGTACCACCATGAATGGTAATGAGAAACACATGGAGCTACAAATGCCACATAGTGAGGAGTGACACCATGAAAAATATATTATCATTTAGAATGATATCACACACTAACACATGGAAGAGAACCACAATCAAGAAGTTGTGTTTCAATACTCAAGGCCTGGAATTCATTGTTGTAATGACCAAGCACTCAAAGGTATGCAAACAAAGATTTATTTTATAAAATTTATTACATATTGGAAGAGTAAGAGTAATAAAGTGGGATTGTAAAAGCCTCATTTTTTTCTCTTTATCAAATAGAGAATAAGGACTAGGAGACAAACCTTTCTTTTGTGAGGAAAAGTTTGTTTTCTTAACACAAGAAGTTACAAATGTTGTAGATGATGGACGCTGAGATGAAGTTGAAGAATAATGTTGGAAACCTAAACCATTTAGCAAGGTATGGTGTATACATCACAATTTCCTTAACTTTTTATTTTAAAATTGTTGATGGTGAAAATGACACAAACAATGTTAAACAGAATATATCTACTCTATTTCTCCTGAAAAAGAAAGACAACATATAGTAGTCTAACTCCCAAGGTCCTGGTAGTTAGTTCTCAACTATCTAGTGTCACTCAATTGGTCCAGGCAACTGCAATATTCAAGTGGGCCTTGTTGGTTATAAGGAATACAAGCAACAACAGATTCCTCAATCTATATTTAATGAAAAAGGGATTTAAATAAACATAAAAAGATAGGTCAAGGCATAAATCATTAAAACTTGAATAAAATTCTCGAATATCCAGACATATGCTTCCAACAATGAATGCTCTTTTTAATAGATCAAGAAAACCATAACATGATGTAATTTATAGAACAGTCCATACTATTATTGCATACATCTATAGTGCTTAGTTTAACCATCACAATCACTCATCACAATAATTTTTAAGATTTAAAAGAAAAAACTCTTCATTCGTTGCTAAAATCATAGATCAACAAACATGTAACAATTCCATCCATAGATGATTTAATGAAATAATCTTGAAATCTAGTTCCTTCTATTAATTCTCATCAAATAAGAAACATTTATGCTTCAACAAAATCACTAGCATATAGATAGATTATGATTCATTAACCTCATCCAGTAAACTCAAGGACAACATATCACTGTATAAAAACTGTATCTCTGCTCAAAGCTATAAAAACAAGCTCCTATCTCCTATCACTAGTGGCCAAAGAAAAGAAAAATGACCAACCCTTACAAAAGAGGCAGAATGCCCGTTTTATAAAACACTTGCCCACGTGAACTAGAACTAGGGTTTCAAAGAAGGTTAGCCACCAACCAAAATGCCCTGACCGCCTACAATAACTCGCTGCCCAACAATGAATGCAGTAAGAGACCCCCATTAGATTGATCTAGGATCGATCAAAGCTCGTGTACAACACCTCAAGCCACACCCTCCATCAATGCTCCACCCGTGTGAACAGTAACACATGAAGAACTAGCAAGAATGCGAGTCATTGATTAGTTCTGAGCTGGGAAAACAAACAACCCAGATTGAGCCAAACTAGGATGAGCTCATCACGTATCGCCTACTGCCATCAATGCCCCATCGGCCCAAAGCAGAAGAATGGAACTGCACATGTGAGCCCAACTTGCCCTCAACTGCAATAGTGTACCCGGATCTCGCAAATCCTACCATATCCTCGAAACATGCACACTCCATCCCTTCATTTATGACAACACCAACCCACTCGATTCAACTTGCAGACAAAGAGCCATCATTAATGATCAATACATCATCAAAAACCTAGTCGGTTCATTAGAATACCCAAGGAAAGAAAGCCAAGTAGAAACCCAAGCGGAGGCGGAACCAGAAATAGGTGGAAGCAGAGCCAAAATAGGAATAGGAACAAAGAGGAAAATAGGTGAAAGTGGAGCCAAAAATGGGCGGAGGCAGGGATGGAAACAAAACAAACCTGGTGGAAGTGGAGACAGAACAGTAACGAGAAAGGAAGGGAAATAGGTGAAAACAAGACCAAGATGAAAACTGAAGGAAGCCAAGTGGAGGCGAAAACAAAAAAAACACCAATGGAAGCATAGCTGGAACGGGAACAGGAACCAAACCATGAACTTTGTGAAATTTTGATGTAGAGTTAAGTCTCGTCCTGGTACCTGTTCTGGAAAAAGAAGGGAAGATCAAAGCAGTCCAAGGTGAAAGAAACCAACCTGAAGGCCGAACACCATAAAATGACAAAGACACAGGAAGCAAAACCGGAATGGGAACGAAAATTGAACCGTGAACTTTCACAAAGTTCAAAGTTGAGTTCCATCCCGGTTCCGCCTTTGAAAAATGAAAGAAAAGGTGAACCAAAAAAAAACCAAATGATGAAGAAAACAAGAGAGTGGGAAGTGAAGTCGGAGACGGAATGGGAACGGGAACCGAACCATGAACTTTATGAAAGTTCAGAGTTCAATTCCATCCCGGTTTCACCTCTGACAAAACAAAAGAAACAAGGAAAGCAAGGAAAACCTAAAGGAGGAAACCAACCCTTAGGTCCCAAATGAAAACACCAAAGGAAAATAGAGGGCAAAAGGAAATGACCAGGAACCCAACACAAAGGCCAAACCCAAAACCCACCTTAGGCCCAAACGAACAAACCAAAAGGTGGAGGCAGAGGCAAAATGAGAATGGGAACCAAACCGTGAACTCTGTGAAACTTCAGAGTTAGGTTCCATCCCAACTCTACCTCCGTTAAAAAAAAACGGAAGAGACAAGCAAAGGACAAGCGGCACCGGGATTAGAATGGAATCCTGAAAACAAGTTTCAAACTAGATTCCGTTCCGGTTCCAGTTCTGACAGAACAAAAGAAAACAAAGTGTTGGAAGAAAGAAAACCTCCCAAAATTTGTTGAAAAACAAACAAGGATAGGAAACAAAAAAGGGGGGCCCATTTTTACTAAGGAAAAAGATGGGGTGGTTATGCAAGGTATAAAAAATGGCGACTCAACTAGGAAAATGGTTTATCCATTTTCAAGACCTCAAAGGATTCAGTCACCCAAAAACTACTTAGCCAATGAAGTGTTTTAACTTGAAGAAGATCAGTTATGTAGAACAAGGTTGAGCTGGAATCTTAGATGTAGGTGCTCATGAACTATTCTGAATCTGAGTGTGTGCATATATGGTGCATCCTTCTTCAAAGACACTTTCTCCACTCCTAGACAACTATACCTAAGATTCAAGCTACATGGGTTGAGTCCTTCAACCGTTGTGCAAGGAAATCCTGGGCATTGCTCCGCTACTAGACAAGCGTCCATAGCCCCAATGGAGATACCTTTAGTTCTCTCAAAGCATTTCTCTACTACCAGGTAGGCGTCCATAGCCTCGATAGAGATACTTGACTCACCCACCTGATATTAAGATAGCCCCCTTTTCTTTTCTTTCTCTTCTCTTTTTCTTTATGTAGGATTTACTTGTGGGAATTATTTATGAAATTTTCTCAATACTCAGATGCAATTGATCTGAAATGTGGGTTGAGAACTACAATGGATTTCATGACAGTCTTGGAATCGGATTTTTCACTTGAACTAGAGATACAACCATCCAGAAATAAATTGGTATTTTACTTGGGAAAATGTTTATCTATTTTGTGATAGACTTCAAACATAATTCATGAGACATTTACAATGCACCTTTTCCTTAATAACCTTTCATATCAACATTAAAATAATCATAAGACATGATTTTTAAAATGAAATCCTTCAACAAAAGCTCCTTGAAAATACCTAAATCAATTTCTCTCCTACTAACTGTAGCATACTTTGCATAACAACCCTCGATTCTTGGAATGGACAGAAATGAAGATCCCCAACAAAACAAGACAAAACAAAAAGAAATAAATACAAAGAAGAGAACAAAGAAAAGAGCAAACAAAAATAGAAATGAAGAACCAAAAAGGAAAACCAAAACTTAATTACATATGATATAGTATAATACATTCATTCAAAACATCAGACCTTTCATGAACCAAAGTAACATTGAGAAACTAACCATTAAATAGCAATGGAACAGGTTCTCCTATTAAGGTGCTCAAATGAAAAGCATTCTCAATTAGTATCTCAACCACTTGATATGGACCCAACCAATGTCTATCAAATTTCTAGTGATCTCCATTCTTCTCTCTATCTTTATCCCATAACAACACAAGATCTGATATCCAAAAGGCCTTTACCTTGGCCCTTTTGTCAAACTAGTGTTTGACAACTACCTGATGTTTAGAGAATTGTTGCAAAGCACCATCTCTCTATTCTTCCATGTTGAGAAAATTGGTTAGTTTGACCTGAATCCTATCATCCCTTGCATAAAATTCTTGCATAAACATAAGGACAGGTATTTGTAAATGGATCGAGAAGACCAGGTCTTGGCCATAGACTAACTTAAATGGTGAATTTACTAAGGAAACTTTGATTTGGGTTCGATCTTCCCATAGGGAAAATCTCAGCTAGGTATGTTAGTCCCTAGGATTGTTTTCTAACAATTTTCTTATTACTTCCAACAGATTTTTATTAGTGGACTCGGACACTCCATTTCCCTGAGGGTAGTAATTATATGAATATTTCAAGATGATTTTATGCTCATAAGCCTATTGAATAAATTTAGCTGAAGAAAAATGAGGGCCATTATCACATACCAAGGCAAATGGTACTCCAAACTTGGTGGTGATGTTATCAGTTAGGAACTTGATAACCACCTCTGTGGTGTTGTTTTTGCATGGTTGAGCATTAGTCCAGCGTGTATAATGGTCAGTTGCACTCAAGATGAACTTGTGACCTATAGAAGAATTTGGATTAATAACACCTACAAAGTCAAGTGCCCATTGAGAAAACAGTCTCACCTCATACATTGGCTGCAAAGGCATTGCAAGATTTCTTTCCCTGGGTGCAAAGGTCTGGCATACATGACATGTCCTAACATGTTGGTGTGCATCCCAAAATACATAAGGCCAATAATAGCCTAATCTAATAATTTGATGAGCCAAAGCATCCATAGATCCATGTTCCATACCATGTCTTCCATGAAACTCAGAAATGGCATGTTTAGCCTCTTACTGATCCAAGCAACGTAGGTAAATTCCTTGAAAGTTCCTTTTGTAGATAGATCCCCCTTTAAGCATGTAATGAACACTCTTCATCCTCAATGCTCTCCTTTGAGTAGTATTCATCCCTTCTAGACATGTATTGTTGAGGAGGAGGAAAATCAAATTTGTGTACCACGGATCCTTAGTAAATGATTGGATAGTGTATTGTTGGCATGTAATATTATTGTCTACATCTTTCATTGCCTTTGATAACCCTGCCCCTAGATGATCTTCATTGGATGAATCTCCAAGTCAAACTCTTGCAAGATAGCCATCCACTTTCCTCTTCGTTCTCCCAATTTGCTTTGCATCAAGAGAGATTTCACAGCCGGATCAGGAACTATGGCCATTACTTGACTTCGAAGAATGTAATGCATGAATTTATTTATAGCTCAAACCATTGTAAAGGCTTGTTTCTCTAGGGGCAGGTACCTAACTTTTGCATTCTTAAATGGAGAGATCATGAAGGCGATAGGTCTTTCCTCTCCATCACTTCTTCGTTGTGTTAAAACTACTACACATGAATGATCAGACGCGAAAGAATAGATATAAAAAGGCTTTAGATAATATGGGCTAGTCAAAATAGGTGCCTCAGATATTGCCTGTTTGATCTACGAGAAAGTAGATTTGGCCTCATTGCTCCATTCTATTTTCACCTCTTTCTTCATCATTTCATTAAGGGGTTTTACAATTTCTACAAACCCTATTATAAACTTCCTGACAAAATTAATCCTTTTGAAGAAGGACCTCATTTCTTTCTTATTTCTTGGCCTTGTTAGTTTCAAGATAGCCTCCACCCTATCAAGATCTATGGATATCCATTCTTCAGATATAATGTGGCCTAAGAGTTTCCCTTCAGACACTCCAAATACACACTTTTTGGGATTGAGGGAGACACCATAGCTTATGCACCTTTCGAGAACCTTTTCTAAATCTGTAGCATGGTCTTTCCATTTCTTTGAGAAAATAGTTAAGTTGTCCATATAGATAATGATACACTTACCTATTAGATCCTTTAATGCTACATCCATTGCATATTGAAAGGTTGCTCTAGCATTGATAAGGCTGAATGGCATCCTTTGATAGGAAAATGTGCCCCACTTGGTGGTGAAGGCGGTTTTCATTCTATCCTCATGACTGACGAGGATTTGATTATACCAGGAATAGCCATCCATAAATGAAATCATCTAGGACCCATTGAATTTTTGTAGTATCTCATCAAGAGAAGGCAGTGGGTAATTATCCTTCTCAAAGGCCTTATTTAAATTCATGAAATCAACACATAACCTAATTTTTCTATTCTTTTTGTGCACAGGAACTAAATTTTCCACCCACATAGAATGTCTAACTAGGAAGATTATTCTTGCAGATAGGAGCTTTCACACCTCCTTCTGGATCAAGGGCTCAATCAAAGCATTGAGCGGGTGTTGTTTTTTATGAAAGGGCTTGGCTTCCCACTTAAGAGGTATGGCATGTGTGATCACCGAAGTGTCAAAGGTCTTTAAGTCATCATACCCCCAAGTAATGGCTGCAATGTTCTGCTCCAAAACTTTGACTATCTTTTGTTTGATTTCTTCAAGACAAGTTTTCCCTATGAGGACATTTCCTTCAGGGCCCGAGTGAGTCAAATTAATAGATTCATATTTCCCTCCATCACTCTCTGCAGGTACCCTTTGACAAGCCCATGGGTCAGAATCAAATATTCTCTCCAAAGCCACCATCCCCTTGGGAATAGTATTACTTTTCAACTCTAATATCCCTTTTGCATCACCATTCTCAGGATCCCAATCTCCCCGATCTCTTTCAAATTCATCTATTATCTATCCTTTGAAGACATTTGAACTTTCCAAAAAGGCCAATATATGCTAGTCATAATTAAATACCTGAAAATTTTGGAAATTATCCGGGACAGCTGGGATTAAGACTAATTCAACTAAAAAATTCTTTAGCTTAGAATCTTGCATAGGTTCCAAGGTGCTAGCCGCAATAGCAAGGGCATCTACAATTTGATTAACTTCTCTAGGGATCAAAGTGTTGAGAAAGGATGTCTCAATTACCAGCTTGAACCTCTGTCAGAAAAAGACTTGGTGAAAAAACTCACTCTTTCAGGCTTTACTGCCATACCGTGGTTGCCTTCTATTCTGCTCCAGCGGTACCGCACTGACAATCTGGGTGGTTACCACCTTACCGCACATAGTGAGTTGACTCACTGCGATGATGCGGTAAAGGTGCCAGCGGCCTATTTTTTCGGTCACTGCTGCACTACATGCAATGAAGGGTCTGATCACAGCGGCCGCGGTGAAGCCACCAATAGTGGCTTGGCGGTCACTGCCCCACCGCGGACGGTGAGTTGACTCACCACGGTGAGACCGCTAACAGTCAGTCTGAGCAGTCACCGCTCTACTACGGTGAGACTTGGAGGTCTCCACGGTAGTGCGGTGAGACCATTGATGGAATGACTGGTGGTCACTGCCTTACCTCGGGTCGACTCAAACCAATCAATGGTAGTGCGGTGAAGTGAAGGGTGAGCTTGGACAAGCTCAACACTTTACTATGACATGACTCTGTCAGGGCAACGGTAGTGCAAGGAAGGTGAGACAGAGCTCGGAGAAGACAAGGGTGAGCTCGGAAAAGCTCACTGTATGACTGTGGCCTAGTCGAATGGACTCGGCGGTGACATGGTAGATGACTAAATGAGCTCGGAGCTCGGTTGATCGTGTTGGACCAGCCCAATTATTTTGATTTTAAATCATTTCAGGGTGTTGGTGGTAGCATGCCACAATAGAGGTTAGGAGCAAGGGTTGATCCCCAATGCCCTGTGCACGTGCAACCCCTTGTTGTTGCTCCTATTCCTCCCATTCCTGCACTTATGCATCACCGATCTATGGTCTTGACATTAGGTTCCCTTAGTACACTCATAGGACACCTTGATCAACATGCTTCTGCGATAGTGAATGGGGAGCATAGAGATGATGATGATGGAGTATTTTATGGAGCATAGAAACAATGATGATGGACTTTATTATTGTTTGAAATTTTAATTGACACATATACATTTACATGCATTTTATGTTCATAGTCAAGATATTAATATAGGACATTAATGTGAAATTAAATATAAATATGAAATTAAAGTTGAAATTAATAGGACATTTTAATAATTATACTTTACAAATTTAGTGATCTCATACATGATATGTACATTCAATAATTAGCTATAATTAGTCAATGAACTTATTCAATTCATGTCAATCAATAATTATTCAATAAATCATGATTTACAAACAAAAGCAATTCGTTTATATACTAGAAAGGATAAAATTTTAAGAAATAAACAAAACCATACAAGAATAGAGAACAAAAGCATTAATAAATTCTATAAATAATAAAATCCAACACTAATTTATAAGTTTTCAAAACAAATAATGGCATCCAATACTATTTTTTAAGCTGTCAACACAAATAATGGAATCCAATACTAATTTATAAGCCGTCAAAACAAATAATGGCATCCAATACTAATTTATAAGTTGTCAAAACAAATAATGGCATCCAATACTAATCTATAACTTGTCAAAACAAAAAGGTACATTGAAAACAAATAAGGGGACATCTTAAGGGGTCATAATACAGCGTCTTAAGGAGACATCTTAAGGGGTCATAATATGACGTCTTAAGGGAATGTCTTAAGGGTTCATAATACGACGTCTTAAGGGGACATCGTAAGGTGTCATAATACGATGTCTTAAGGGGATGTCTTAAGGGTTCATAATAGAGCATCTTAAGGGGATGTCTTAACGGTTCATAATAGAATGTCTTAAGGGGTCATAATACAATGTCTTAAGGGGTCACAATATTATTAATGTACAAGCAATATCAATATGTAATCAAACATGTATTTAAATATATTTTTACTAATAATTACCTCTATTTGAAAGGACAATATAAAACAAACTATATTTACTTGTATTTACTTATTCCATTGTACCATCTACATCCTCTCTTTTTCGTAATGCATTTATGATTGTCTCATACTCTTCCATAGAAATTTTCCATAACACTTTATTTGCAAGTCTTCCACGATACCGATCTAGTTTTATATTTGTTGCCACCACCAAATGTGAATAATGTATAATTTTTTTATGCGGTTCATAATCTTCAAATGCAGGTAGACCATTCTTCCTTGCTAGGTATTTTCGTAGCCAAGTGCCAACAACCACAACCAATCCTATTGGAAAACATGAAAACAATCATCATATAAGTTCTCAAAATTTTCTTAGTGGGATGAAAAACTTGTTCTAAAAAATTGCTTAAGGGGATCAAAAAAATTGTTATCAAAATTTTCTTAAGGGGATCATGGTGCTTGTTGGATAATGATAGACATCATCATCTTCTCGAGGTGATATTAACTTATGTTTACTCTCCACACAATGAGCCAACCAATATTTTTTATGCTCTTCATTCCCCTCAGGTGCAACAACAACATACACATGTCCTGCAAACAAAAAATGATTTAATAACTTGCGCATATCAATATAAAAATTTAGTATTGCAAAATAACTTAATAAAAAATAAAATCAAATAAATTGAATTAAATTACCTTCTTATATTAGGTCTGAAACATGATCATAGTCTTCAGATGCAAACACTTGATCATGTGCTTGTGCAGGTGTTAATGATCTTTGCTCCCACTCTTCAACCCATTATGTATTTTCACATGCTTCCCAATCTCCTAAGATACAAAATTGGAAAAAACATGCAAGCTCCCTTGTCCAGATAGTCCATGTGCTTGCTATCGAACTCCTAAATGAATTCCATTTAGTAGATCCACTGATTGTCTCATAGTCAACTCTAAGTACAATGTTATCTTCTTCACACCACTTTCAATTTTTTAAAAAGTATTTTCATTAAATTCAACATCAAATTCTATATTTTCATCTTCATCTTCATCTTCATTTTCATTTTCATTTTCATTTTCAACTTCAAAAGGATTTACATTTTCATCAACAAAACAGTTTTCATTTTCATTTACATCAACAAAACAGTTTTTGTTTTCATTTTCAATAAAAGGATTATTCTCAATTTCATTTTCAACAAAAGGATCATTCTCATTCTCATTTTCAATTTTTTTTATAAAATTTTCATCTCTCTAAATATTATCAATGTCTAAATCGTTAAGTCCGGCATTATGTAAAATTTCTACATATGAATTTACCATTTCACTAACAAGTGGATTTGAAGACGTACCTGGATTTGTGCATATTGAAAAAATTTCCATAGCATTGAAAGATGGATTTGAAGACATAGTAGGACTTGCTTGTATAATCATATTCTTCTCCAAATTGACTTCTTGCAAATTCGTTTCATCTACAACCATGGTCTCCTCTATGTTTTCATCTTCAATAGTTGTGGAATTGGATGCTCCCCCATCATTCATTGATTTAATTCTCTCTTCTTTCTCTTTGTCTTTGTCTCTCCTCTTTGTTTGCTTCAATTTCTTCAGAAGTCAATGTCTTCCTCTTCTTATTACAAGCTTTATCTCCTGTGATTATAAAATTCTCAAGCACAAATGAATGTAAATAGTGAAATTCTTCAAAAAATTCAATTCAAATTCGAAGTTCAAGACCTATAAGGACTAAATTCTTCCTTTTGTGTTCCTCAAAACAAGTAGAAAACTAGCACAATTCCACTTTAAAACTAATTTCTTCATGCCTCCTTTGAAAAAATCAATCCATATTGCAATTTGAAGATCTTTTGTTCCTTCTTTGAAAAAATGGGATCTCTCCTTTGAAAAAATTAATCAAAAAAACAAGTCACCACTTGTAAAAAAATTGTGTGATGAAAAATAGACCAATTTTACTACTCTCGGTCGTACATGTGAATTTGCAGACTTCATAGTAAAATTTGATAGTAAATACAAATAACATAGTTAAAAAGAAACGGGATCCCATTCTATAATGGGGATCCTGTTCCCAATATTTATTGTCAGGACCGTTGGTAGGGGAATGGGATCTCGTTCCCCTGCCAGTGTTCACCTTATTAAATATTGGGAATGGGATCCTGATTGTAGAACGGGATCTCATTTTTGGATCTCGTTCTATAATCAGGATCCCATTTTTTTCAATTTGAGATTTTTTTTGCTTTGTGGTAAGGTTTTTCCCTCAGAACCCTCGGATTTTGGTTAGGGAAAAGCATTAGGAGTCCGAACCTAGGCCTTCAACCTAGTTTGACCTACAAGTTGAAGGTTCTAACAATGTTAGGGAAAAAATTCAAGTTTGGACATATGGCTAACGACTTTTTTTGCAAAGATTTTCGATGAAATTAAAACCCATTATAGATGAGACAGTGTAGATTCCAAATATGTATTTTTTTTTACAATTGGATTAATTTTTTTATTTTTCATTTGATTTCTAATTAAACAAGTCCATAAAATTGAATTATCAGTGTTTTTTAATATTTTAATAACTTTTTATCAACAAAACATTTTTATGAACAGATTGCATGAGAACAAACTTCAGACAATTCTTTTCAAAAAAATTTAAAAAAAAACAAAAAAATGATAAGTTTAGGTCATCTTATGTGTGTCGTACATAATGATTTTTCAAAATGACAAATATGCCTAATAAAAATTTAACAAAAAAAATATATTCAATAAAAAATTACAAAAAAATATCAAAAACAAGCTTCAGTGAGTCACAAATATTTTCCCAAAAGGATTTAGAAAAATACAATAATTTAGTTCAAAATATGGATGTCGTACACGTGCATGGTATGGTAAAAAAAATTTGACTTTTGAATAGTGGTTTGTAGAAATTCTTATTGAAACTCAATTTGTACAATTTGGGTATTGAAATAAATTACATATTTGGAAATTAGACTCCGAGTACTACATTTTATGATCAGTGACTTTTTCGAAGATTCCATCTCTAGGTGCTTCAAATTTTAAGGTCAAAGTGTCAAATTCTGAAAATTAGGGAAAACACTTGCCAACACCCCTTGAAAGTGACCTAAACTCCTGTATATGCATAGAAAACCTAGGTTTTAATCTTGGATGCATTGTTAGACCTAGGGTTTTAGCCTTGAATATCCTTTTTCTCTCTCAGTGGCATATCATGGTTATTTTATTAATTTCTCAAGGCTTGTTCTTCGTTGTGAGCTCAACCCGAAAGTTATTTTTGGCTGATCCCACAATAGTGGTTTACAATTTTTGGCCAAACTCGACATTGCAATTATTATTTTTAACTAAATCTTCATATTCAAGAACCTATAGCAGCTAAACCATGAGGAATTTGAAGATGATGCAAACTAGATTCTCATCACATTTTGTCTGTAGATTCTAAAAATATTTTTTTAAAAAAATTGGAATCAGATTGCACTTTTTTTTCCATCTCCCACGAAAACTAGTTTTTTTCAGAAAACAACGTTTTTAAAAAGTGACGCTCACCGTATACAACATAATTTTTTTTGTATGAAGGATAAAATTCTAACTTTTTTGAATTTAGATTTGTAACTATGATATTTAGCACTTTCATTTGGTCTCATAGTTTTTTATTGAATATTTTTTCCTTAATCAAGTTTTGAAGTCAAACCAATTGCAATTCAGACATAGGCAGACTATATATAACATAACTTTTTTTGTATGTATCGAAATTTTATTTTATTTTTTTTAATGGATCAAGGACATCAATACCTAGTACAAAAATATTTTTTAAAATTTAATTTTGATGATTTTTTATTTTTCCACATGTGCAAAACAAAGAGCTTGATTTTCAGTGAAAACCCTATGTTTAATAAAACTAAAAAAACACAAACATAATAAATTCAAAACATATTAAAATTATATTCATTAGATAACTCGTTTCGAGGGCTACCATCTTCCAGTTGGGTCTGTGAATTCTCCTCCATTTTCATCCTCAACCCAGGCTTCGAAGGGCGAAAATATGGAGTGTTTTTGTGTCGGAGGGTGGGAAGGTGGGAAAAAGGGGATTCGAGCGAACCTAATGGGTTCACTTGAACCCACTTTCCACAATGGGAAATGTGGGTTCCCACATGCAAATTGGTTCGGTTGAACAATGTTTGGTGTTCGTTTGAACATTGAGTTCACTCAAACCCCTCAAAACGATTTTTTTTTGCATGGATGAGGTTTTTGGAAGTTTTCGTTCCTCACTCAAATTGTAAGCCACTTTTATGGGTTCAAACTTTTTCTACTTGATCTCTCGAGGGGGCAACAAACCAGCATTCATTTCTTCCATTAGGGCATAGTGTGGCATCTAAAAAAAAGTAAGAAATTTATAATTTTTGATCTATGCAACATTTTCAATTCAAGTTCATTAGTTCTTCGAAGCAGCATAGCAAGTACCTTACTTCAAAAAGGGGCAAAATATAGACATCCAAAAATACCTTGATCAATATTGTACACTTGAGTCAATTTTACTAACACTAGATTTTTACTTTGATTCAATCATTTTCATCTATTTAATTGAATAAGGTCAATTATTTAATTAAATTCACAAGTTTCATCTATTAATCCGATAATTAATATTATTTGGTTAATTCACCCTTTCATGTTAATTTTCATCTTGTTTGATTAAATAATCCAAATTATTTAATTAAATCTCCTAAGTCTTCTCATTTGATGAAATAAGGGAAATTATTTAATTAAATGTCCCAAATCCCACTTTGATTAGATGATTTTTTAATTTTTTAATTAAATTCCTAAATTCTCTCCACTTGCACAATTTAACAATTTCTCAATTATTTAATTGACTAATATCTTCTAATCCCTCCAATAATTGAAAGAATATTCTCATGGAATATTCCTCCAATTTGAATTCAAACATTTCCATCCAAATGGAAATATCTTCTCCATCTTCCTAAAATCATGGGATTACAATTGTCTCAAGAAATTTGAACCCTTAATTAGAATCATTTGTCCATGTTAATATTCAATCTCATCCATAGATTTGATCTTTGATCTATGTCATTTCCTCTAATTGAATTATATCCATTGATTAGCCAATTTGATCCTAGCCATTGATTTATCCAAAAACCCTATAAATAGTCTTCATTTCTATGAGAATTTCATTCACAAGCCTTCTAGTAATTGCATTATAGCCATTTTCATACTCACCATTGAGATTAATCACCATTTGTGAATCAATCATACCTCATTTAGCATCAAATACACCATTAAATTTTTGCATCAACAATAGATTAGGAAAGGGCTAAGTATTCCACATCAATTCAACACTAATCCCCTAATGGGATGAGGTTTGCATCTTTTAATTAAGTTGTTTCATTTGAATTGCATTTACTATTTCATGTTTAGTGACATCTTAACAAGGAATTACAAGAATTTCATTGTGAATGTGGTTTAGCTAGATCATTTGTTTGATTTATTTGTTAATCTATATTGCATTTGATCATTCTAACTTCCATGTTCACACTACCATGCTTCCACCCTCAAATTTTCTTATGGAGTGGATGTCCATAGATCTCTCCTACCTAATTTTTTTTTTAAACCAATGCTCAAGTCCTATGTAGTTGTCATATGCATTTCTATTTTATGCTTAAAAATTATAAATTTTCATTCTATACATGTATGTTGGATTGTAATGATAATGTTTCTTTTTTTATGCACGTATAGACTAATTTTATTTGTTGTTGTATTATTACTAATCTATTTGGATTCTTTGTAGGAATATGTACAAGACCTATACCAAGAAAAAAGACAAATTTGAAGACTTGTATCTCTCTTTTTAATATCTAGTATCTTTTACATTTCATGATTTATGATATTGTATTCTTCCCTTTATAGAATTCCTCCTATAGCCTATCATAAGTCTACTAAAGTGGGGTAGGGTTGGTGGAGTGGGAAGGGGGAGAATGTAATAATAAAATTTGTAAACCTTAGAATCTTATTGCATTTTGTTTCCATTTTAACCCCTAGTCCATTTTTGTGCATCTTGTGTTGTTTTCACTTTTTTTATGTAGCCTATGTCAGCCCTAACCATTCATAGCTCATTTCTTTTGTTGTTCCCTTAATCTTGTTTAAAGTTCATCTATGTCCTTTTCTTTTTAAGTTTTATCCCCAACTCATGTCCTAATCTCACCTTCAATTTCTCTTTAATTTGACATTTTTCCTTTTTACTCAACATACAAATTAATCAAAACAATAACACACAATATTTAAATTATACTGAATAATTATAATCTAAACAAATTATATGGAAATAAATTTGAAATAAAGTGAAGTCTATTTAGTCTTTATAAAAGAACTTTGTTTATCTTGGTTTTATAGAAATTCTAATATTTTAATGGTGTAGTATTGTTTTCATGGAATCTTTGTTTGAATGGTTTGGGACATTACATCACTTATGCTAAAAAAAAATGGCACCCTAGGATTCACAAGAAAAATAAAAAGACATAGAAAAGACAAATACACCGAATACAAGTCAATACAATCGAATGCAACGTGGAGAGTTTCAGTTGCCTATCTTCATCTGCATCTGCCTTAAAAATTCCTGCATATTGATGTAAGAAGGTCCGCCGACTTTAACTGAACCAATAGCCCTCTCTTTGAACTTTTTCAGTCGAACTCTCATTTCTCTGCCTTGCTCGTCCTCCAAATTCATCAACTTCCTCACCAACGCTTCCACTTCTTTCCTTGAAACGTTCTCCCTCACTTCATAACCGACCTTCCAAACATCATCTACAAATCTTCTATTTGTTGGTTGCTCTGCAAAGAATGGCCAACATATCATGGGCACGCCCGAGCTTATGCTTTCAATTGTGGAGTTCCACCCATTGTGCGTAAGAAATCCTCCCACAGAGAGATGAGACAGAACTTTACTCTGTGGTGGCCAGCTAACGAAAAATCCTCGCTCCTTAGTTCTCTCTATAAAATCATCAGGCAGAACGGCAGAGCTGCCTTGGACAAGATCAGGACGGATAGCCCACAAGAATGGCTGATTGCTTGCCTCCAAACCCCACGCGAACTCTACAAGTTCTTCGTCTGACAGCACAGTGATACTTCCGAAGCACACATATATAACTGATGATTCTTGATGCTTGTCCAGCCATTCCAGACACGACATTTCTTCATTCCATATGCTGCTTTTTGTGTCGGCGGTCACATCGCCATAGCCTGCAGAGCTGAGTAAAAGTGGACCAATGGACAGCACGTTACTACCGAACTTAGAGTTCAGATCGTTCAACACGGGTCCTTCTAACTCTTGAAAAGTGTTAAGCAAAACTAGTGAAGCCTGGTGAGTATTTTGTGCCTCCCTCAACAGGTACTGAAACATATAATCGGCAGCGTCGGTTACTGTCAGAAAGCTGGGCAGATCTTTCACACGCAGAGATTCCATTTCAGGAATACAAGTGATGGCATCATTCTTGCAGCTTCCTGTGTCGTCTGTAACCCATTCACCGCCACTGATTAATGTAGAGGAAAACAAACAAAAACAAATTTTTATACATAAATCACTATAAGAAAACCAGCAAATTTTTACTACCTTTGAGCGGGATATAACCTTGTTGAATGAGGAGAGGCATATAATAATAGGCAGAGAAACCGCAGGCACTAGTTGTCCAAAAGGCAACTCTGGGCACGTTAAATTTGTCGGCGATCTGCTGAGTAAAAGAGAATACTCCATCTGCAACGATAATTGTTAGCGGTGGCATACGGACCGATTGCATAAGCTGTCGAACAATGTTCTCGACGTAAAATGGGGCATGCTTTTGCAGGGACTCGCAAAGCTCCGGCAGCTTCAAAGTGCGGCCATGGTCTGGCGAAAGACCGTCTGGGAAGGTCTGGAAGCTCAGGTACTCAGTAGACGTATTATTCAATCGCTGCTCTATGAACTCTGAGTTAACAAACGTTACCACAATATGGTTTGCAATGAGAATCTTGGCTAGTTGCATGAGGGGAGTTATGTGGCCCTGTGCAGGAAAAGGAAGTAGCAGCGCATGGCCTCTGACACCATCCATTTCGAATTCAAGATATATTTCCTAGAATTATTACGAGGGACGGAACAAGATGAAGATATCTATTTAAAGATTATTCATGGTAAAAGCTCATGCAAACATTCAACACTGGCGGGGGGAACCTGGCCTGTCGGCCGACGCTTTGGACCATTTTAAAATGGCCACCATCTTGACCTATTGCGGCACGTCTAACTAGTATGTTGACACGAAAATAACACTTGGGCTTGGCATTTATATAGGCTATGTGAAAATGGTCCTCTAGTTTTGGATCATTGAATAAAAAATCCAATAAAAGAAGAGATAATATGCATCCAACAATGCCACAATAATGCATCCTATCCTCCCACCGCCATATCCTCTCCATACCTATCTCGTGAATGTATTTCGTCCAGACTTAATAACTGCTTTTGACGCTTGTGGCAACTTTTAATTTTTTTAAATAAATCTTAGACAACATTCTATTTAAAAATTATTTAGTTGAATGGTTAAAAAGGTCATAGTAATTTGGTATCTTGTCGGTATTAAAATATAATAAGTATATGTTGTTTATATCTTGCCAATATTAAAATTAGAAAATATTTGTTGTATTTTTATTGACTAAAATTTACTATTTGATTGTTGAATTGAATCATATTTAAAAATAACTTTTATATTGTATATGTCATTTTTATTTATATTTTTCAATGATCAATTGTCAATTTGAGTTTGCTTTCTTTTGTATAAAAAAAAATTAAAACAAAAACTTTGCATCATATCTTCAAAAAAATTTCTATTTTCATTTTTCTTAGATGACCTTAATACCATATGATATTTATTATTCTTTTGGGAGGGGGCCTTTTTTAATTTTTTTAAACCTAGTGTGATTCTAATCAAATGGAGATAATGATATGTGTTTGGTTATAGTTTATGAGATCATTTCATTGTATGGGCTCTCCATTTTTCCTAATGTCAATAATTTTCAGCCAACATTTGTGATGATTAGAATTTACTCAATTCCCATGTGAATTAGTTTGAGTCTAGATAGCACACATGCCACACTCATGTTTTAAGAGGCACTTGCTAACTAACTCCTAATCTAATGGCAGCAACTAGTTGAGTAGGGATTGTATAGTGGGGTTCCTCACTTCATGGGCAAGTAGAATATTGTGGATGGTAACAAAGATGTTTTTAATTATGCGTTTTTGGGGTTGAGTGGTATGTTGATGGATGGTTTGATTATTGTTATCGATGTTCATGTGGCATAATTATGTGATCAACTCTTGCAACAAGTTAAAATTAATATTTCATGTTTCGTAAATGATGTGCAAGTGTTCTTTAGTGTCTACGAGAGTGTTGTTTATGAGCTTTCCTTAAAACTAAAAGATCCTTACCATGTTTCTTTTGATTTGGTTTTTCTCTGTTTCTTATAATACCCTTTTTTTTTGTTCAATTGTTCTTTGGTGGGACTCACTTTAATAGGTAAATTCGCCTTCATTTTATTTATAAATCTTTCTAATTCAGTATTTTCTTACTCTAGGACACATCAAGCATGAAATTTGAATGAGGAGGAATGAGAACTTGAGAAAGAGATGCAAGTTGTTTTTTGTGTATTTTGAGTTTGTTTGATGCCTTATGGAATTAGTGAGATATTTTATTCTCTTTACTTTGATTTTAAGCTTTCAAAAGCTCTTATGATGAAGACAAATATATATTTTATATTTTTGAGATTTTTTATAAATATGATCATGTTTATACTTTCTAAAATAAACTAGGCGATCTAATGTAATTTTAAGAGTTCTATTTTTTGGGGGGGATGGGATCTCTTACTTTTTAGTTTCAAGTTGAAAAATAATCTTGGAAGAAACTTAAAAAACCTAATACACTTTATCTAACAGAATAAATGCAATCTTATTCTAAGAAAATGAAGATTCTTATTCTGAAAAATAATTGGCAAGAAAACATTGTTGTTTGCAATCAAGTTTGAATTTTCTAACTACTAATTCAAATCTTGGAGAAAAAATATAAAATAACTTTAAGATAATGAAGCTTCACATAAGATTTTTGGTGTATCCAAAGGAACCTTGTGTCCTTAGAGAGTTACTATTTTTTTGGATCGTCTAAAATGTTTGGAGCCTCCTCTTAATGATAATGGGAACAAGAAATTACTAGATATAGAAATCGGAGATTACATGGAAAGTAAAGGAAAACTTTAAGAATTAATGCATCAAGGGAAAAGGGTCAATAAGTCTTATGCTAAGCTTAAAATTTTTGTAGGAGGAAGCTACAATAAAAAATGGCTTGATTCTCTATAGATGATTCACTATCCTCGTGTTGGGATTAGGGGAATAAAAAATGAAAACTACTATTAATAATATGACATAGATAGGTGTCATGTGATTGGCACTAGAAAGGATCTCAAGTCCAACATGATGCCCTTTCCTTCACAAATTGTCCTCTCATGTTGATTTCCTCATCAACCCAATGTTGGCACCACCTCCTCCTCCAAGTATTATCCATTCCAAGAATCCATTTCACATCCTAAATTACTAGCCATAAGGGCATCGACCCCACCCATCCACTCTTTTAATTTATGGATACATAAATCAGTGAATGAAGAAATGAATAATAAGTTGGTCACTATTTATGCTAAATTTTCCTAGATGAAGAGGAAAACCAACAAACAAGATGATTTCTTTTTATATTTAAAAAGGAAGGACCCTATCCATTGATTTCACACCCACACATAGAATGAGATCAAGGGAAAGCGGGTGATATGATGATAGGAAATAAGAGAATTTTGTTATTTAGATTCACTCATGTGGTTCAACCCTTTTCAAAAAGTTCCTCAGTTCAAATAGTGATGAATTTCCTCCTATAGATAGTATATCACCTTCTCAATCATCACCCTATATATAGTAGGGTGGATGAGTCTGAAAATAGAGAAAATTGATGAATCAAGTTTTGTAGGTTACCACTCACCCAACCATAATTCCCCACACAAGGAGGAGGAATATCTGAAAAGGACTGGCCCAACTACACTATTCCCTCCCATCCTTTGAGAGAAATATCTAAAAATTAATTTCAAACTATTGGAACTAACAAAACTACACTATTCTCTCCCACCCTTTTTGGAGGTTATATTCTTCCCACCCACCTACATAGTTCCTTCCCACCAAGAAGGGGGGTTATATTTTTCACCAAGATACAATGCCCAAGATATTGGTGGGAAGGGTCAAGAGAAAATATTCCAAGGTGATACAAGAAGATAGGATAGGTTTAAATGGCCATCCCTTGCTTCAAATATGTATCTCAAAATTTGGGCAGGTTATGACTGTAGTGTCAGAAAATGTACTCCTTTACATTTTCACATTATGTTTGCATCTCCTTATGTAATACCCCTCTGTTTTACTTCTTGTTCGGTTTGCTTTATGCTATGTGTGGTTGCAGTTACTTTGATACTGGATACTTTTGTTACGATGTTTTGATCGCTACTATTGAGCGACAACTAGTATTGTGTGATGTGTTGACCTAATTAGTGTTTCTCATGCTTTAATGGATTAATGATGTCGTAAAGTTAACATGAGATGTTATTATGAGATTATTGGATTATGATGGAAGTGTCAGTTTCGATGAGTGTATTGGTGAAGAAGACGGGTTCGCATCACTCGCTTGTGAGCGTCCTACGAATCTGTAATTCCTTCTTCACGGTGTGTATTATATGCTGAATATATTGTATGATGTTTACTTGGTTGCATGATTGCAGGTACTTGACATCGACTCCACCTGGTTTCACAGGTTTTAGCGTGTCAATCCAACGGTTAAGTTGAACGAGAGATAGTAGCTAGGTAACTTGTGTCAAGTCTACACCCTAGCCATAGTGTGTCGTCAGTGGTATGTGTCGAGTCGTTCATTGCCTTGCTTTAATGTTATTTAATTCTGAAGGATTCTTGATTTGGATATTTAGAATAATTGCATTTAAATCATGTTGATGGTTATTTAATTTAAATTATGCAATATGGATTGAAGTTTATATTTAAATTGATTAATTATGTTTAATTTATTTAATTAATTAAATTTAATTCAAGGGGGTTGAATTTAGTTATTAAATAATTTAATTAATTAATTAAATGTGATACAAGAAAATGAAAGGAAATAAAATAATTAAAATTAATTTTGGAAATTAATTTCAGCTTGTGGGGAATTAAATTAGAAATTGTAATTAAATGTTTACTTGGAAAATGAGTTTTGACTTTGGAAATTAATTTATTATTTGAAATTGCATTTTAAATTGAAAGTGGGTTTCTCGAAAATTGGAATTGAAATTAATATCTAATTTGCATGTAATGTGAATTAGGGTTGTAAAAATTGAAATTGAAATTGAAATATCTAATTTTCATGTAATGTGAATTAGGGTTGTATGAGGTATTTTTGATTTATAAGGAATGCATGTTTTAAATTTAGGGGAGAGAAAGTTTTTTTTAGAAAAAATACATTTTTACAGCAGAGAAGAAATTTTGGAAAATTTGCACAAAAAGGGTTTGAAGAAATTTTTGATTGTAGAATTGATTGTAGGAAAGATTGTTTGCATTTGTTGGGTTTTGGATTGGATTCATTGGAAGATTGAAGAAAATTCAGAAATCTTTGGAGGAGGCTTGCATTAGAAAATCATCTCTTCCTGTAGCTTCTTGTACCAGGTTTTCCTCTTTGTGTTTTATTGTTCTTGATTGTTTTTTTTTAAATAGTAGTGATTAAAGATTTGTTTGTTAAATCTTTTTTAGAAAATAAATTTGATATTAGAAAAAAAGAATTAAATAAATTTACAGCCTTTGCTTGTGAAAATTCTTGAGTGAAAATTGTGAAAACCTTAGTTGAATTTAAATTATTTGGGGAAATCGATTATGTTGTTATTGAAATCAAACATAGAGATTGAGCAATGCATTTAGAATTTTTTTAGAAAATGAAACCCTTTGTTTATTATTAAAAATCGAATTTTAAAATCCACAGGGTAGTTATATTTTTCATGGTAAAATGGTCTGGTTGCGCCGCGTATAACTCCACTTATACAAACTGGGTTGTCAAGAAATTTAAAGGGTTTCTGCATCTTGGAATTTTCTTACCCCTGTTAAACAATCACAAATACTTAGATCGTAGTTTTTGAGTTATGCTTGAAACACGAGACTGCTGTTAAGTTATTTTTCCTAATAAAATAATAATAAATTGATATTTATAAATATTAATATTTTATGTATTGTTATTATAATATTAAAATATTATTTAATAATATTTTATATTATAATTTATAATATTAAAGTATTATATTTATTTATATTATTTTAAATAAAATTTGTATATTAGATTAGTGGAATTAAAATTATAAATGTATGGGAAAATTATTGTTTATTTTAAAATGGCATGTTAAAGTTTAATTGAAGGAGTTAAATATTTGATTTAAAGAATGCATAATTTAAAATTTAATTATGGAATTTAAATTCATGTGTAAAAGGTCCAATTATTAATTTGATTTAATTGGAAAAATATATATATGATATTGGGTTATAGTCCAAATATTGATCTTATTTTAACACAATAAGTTATGGAAGAGACCAAATGTTAATTTGATTAATTTTATAATGATTTAATTTGCAAGGGCAATTGGTTATTTAATTTAAAGCGAAATGTTTTGAGTTATAGTTGAAAATACTTATTTTGTTAAGAGCAATTAGAGAATTAAATATTAGTGTAATTTTTCCCCTATCTGAAAATATGAATTCTTGATTCAGTTTTATCGATATAATGAATTACGTAATGAAATGAGAAATCGATTTAGAGTATCCAAATGTAGTTTCTTCTGTTGTCTTCAATGATTATGTCTTTCGTGTTTATGCTTTAAGAATGGGTTGAATACATGTTAGTTTATAAGTCTTCCAGATGGTCTGTTGTTTGTGAGGGTTGTCATTGTGATGTCAGCCTGTTGTGAATTCTCTTAGTAGTGCATGGGATCGTGTTGTTTTAAAAGTAATTCAAGAATTGATTATTATAAAGAAACAATTAATTATTTTAAGTTAATCATTTTCTATTTGAACAATTTATTTGTTGAGAATGTATATTTTATGGTTTGAATAAATGGATGTATGTAATAAGAGTTTGGAAAGGGAAACTTTTAGATGAGATTAACATAGGGTGTTGTTGGAAAACTAGAAGAAATATAAGGTTTGGGTTAGGAAATTGAAAATAATTATTGTAGAAGATTTATGTTAGTTTTAAAGGAAAACAATGGATTTGACTTAAATTATTTGAACTAGTCTATCCTTTATTATAAAAGCACTTAGTTTTTTTTGTTTCAATTAATTTTGAAAGGGCAATAGTTATTATGTTTTATTTCCATAGAGAAAATCAATCGTTGTGATTGGAAAATTAAAGAATCTATATAATTGGGTTTATTAATATATATGTTTGGTGTGTATATAATATGGAGCATATAAAAATATGTTAAGGGTAAATTTATTATCATATTTCATTTTAATAAGATGTATGCAATATATTATTGAATAGAGATTTAAAATGGATTGATTAGTGTATATGGGTAAGTGGATAGAAAAATGATATTTTATTATATTAAAGTGATTGCATGTTCTAAATAGAAAATTGAATGAAATGTAAGATTTAGTTAGGAAATGGAAAGAGTTTACTTGTATGGATTTGTGTTGATTTAAAAGTAAATTAAAAAGTTGTTTTATTGATGAGGCAATCAATTATGTTATTTATTAATTTCTATTTAGATTAATTGAATCATTGTGATTGGATTATGAAAGAGATATGGATTTAGTATATCCAAAAGTAGAATCTTCCTCATGATTATCTTAAAGGATTTAATTCTCTATATTCAGTAAAGGGAAGTAAGTTTAATTGTTTTAGATTTCCAATAATGAAAGAGGAAATAGGGGTTATGATTATTTTTAGATGATCTAGTTATCGTGTCTTTGAATTTTTCAACACTACCTATTGAATGAGTATGGATTTAGGAAATCCAAATATTAGATTTGATTAATGACTTGAATGTTTTTGTTGCTATGTCGTCTAGTTGCATTGTGGGTTTTGGGATCTAGTGTTAGTGCTAAATTATAAGTCTTCCAGAAAAACTTAGAGGATAAGGGTTGTTGAATCTTTATGTCATTCAGTTATTTCCCTAGGGTAGTGCATGACATTTTTTCAGTTTTACCCAGTTTTCATGAACGGGGATGTTTTGTACCTCATGTGAAAGGAGTGGACTATGTGTTGTTGCCTCCAAGATGTTTGGAGTGTGTTCTATTATTTGTATCCTCCTTGAGTTGGAATGGTTATGTTTTCTAATTTGTGTGCACTTGTATTTACCTTGGTGATTGGTATTTGTATACGTGTATGGTTCTCTAAACATAATTGGTCTATTGTATGTCTGGAAGCAATGTGACCTATGTCAATGATATTAGTGTTGTACCTGAGTTGTACTTGTTTAGTTCACTTGTTTGGTTATGTCAGTATGGGTTTGCCTTTGATTAGAGGTAGTAGTATCTTAACCATGTTGTGTGGTTACTATCTCCTAGCATGGGGGGTGGGCCTTCGGGTACCACATGGTTGGGTGGAACATGCACCAAAACCGTTGGGTCCCCATCTATCTTCAGTTCATGGAGGCGAGACATCCAGATAGACAGCTCGTGGTTCTTATTGTATTTTCTTGCATTGTAATATTTCAGTTTGTATAAGTTATTTTATCCCTCTTATGTTTATGAGGTGAGATTATGTAATTGTTATACTTTTGTACTACTGTCTCATTCTAGGAATGAGTGATGTAACTATTGGATTAAGTTAATATTTATGAGATTGTATTTTGGATGATCATCTTATTATGTTATGTGGTATTCTCATGATGTATAATGTTTATTTCATAAAGGTTATAATGTTATGGTTATATGTAATATGTATGTGTGGGTTTAAGTAATCCTAACCTTGTAGCCTTAGAGGTTGTTGTTAATTAGTAAGTGAATGTGTATGTTATTACACTTTATAAAAAAAAATTGGTTCACTTAAGTCGTTAATTACAACTTCCTTTAGGGTTACTTGGTGGGGCATTACACCTTAATTAATTGGACTTAATCAAGCCTCTAATTGACCCAGTTATGTATTTAAAAGCCTAATTAATTTCATTTTCTAAAAGGAGAACCTACATTAAACAATTGCAAACATCAAATTACACATCTTGGAAAATGTGTGTCCCAGGTTTAAGGGCCTAGGACCCATTTTTCCAAGGGTGAATGAGTTCTTAAGTTTAGGAACTCATTTTTTAATATTTTTTTTGTATTATTTTTATGATTCAAATTCAAATTGCAATTGCCAGCCATTGATGTTTAATTGTTGTGAAATTAGAAAATTACTTATAAATACAAGGTCTTTTTATCAATTCAAATCCTAAGACATTTAAAAGAGAAAAATTATTGAAAAGATCATTATCAAGAGCATTGGAAAGCAATTTTATCAATCATCTACAACAAAATTCAAGATGTCAAGATTTATGTGTGTTCATGCATGTTTTTGGAGCTAACATTGTGGTGTAGGTTACAAGTTTTCAAGCATCAAATCAAGTCATTTCATAAATGATCTAATCCTTGGAGTCATGTGTCTGTCTCCAATCCTCCAAGGGTAGCTATTAAAGGATTTTGTGAATTGCAACAAGCTAGTGTTCATTCATCATTCCTTCCATTTATGCTTTCATTTCATTATCAAGGTTTAATTACCAAACTAGGGTTTCACCAAGGAAAACCCGTATACACACAAAAAAAAAAAACTCCTCTTTGTGTGTTTGCAAATTTATTGGTGGAGTGAAATTGGATCCAAACTAAAAAGTTGTCAAAAGTTGTCAAAGTTGTCATCAAATTTTTCAAGACATATAAACTCATCTATAGAATTTTTTTTTGGCCTTTCAACAATAAAACCAAGAGAAATCAGAGCCTTTGATCCAACATCAGAGGACTATAAAAAGAATTTTCAGAAAAAGATACACGGACACATTCACTAGAATAGGATCTCTTATGACACTTTTGGAGCCGAGTACAAACCATCTTAACCTTTTCAAATCTACTAGTTAATGATTCTTTATGATAGTATTATCATAATACTTAGCATTCCAAGTGGTAGATCTTTGTTATTAGATCATTAATACACTTTTATTCATCTCCAAAAAGTTCCTTTCAGTTATATATTAGGGTGTCCAAATTTGGCTAAAGCGTCCTTATAGTTTTCAGGATAAGATTTTCTAGGTTGATAGATATCATCCTACAACCCTTAGATATGCCTACAAATTGCACTTTCTATTAGCGTTATGCTTTAAATCTACAATTCAAATTTTGCATTGCATAGTTGAGCTCATTAAGTATTTTTAGTTTATCTCTCCAAAGTGCATTTCAATCACATTTTACACTTTTCTTACATAAGGAAGAAGAGATCACATAGTGTCCCAAAACATTGATTTAACTCATCTTAAGAATTGTAGGTCAATTCTTATATCTTGTGGCACTATCCTTCTTCCTAATCAAATAGGAAAAAGTGGATTTGTGATTAGGTAAACACCCCTTTTTGTGCCTCATTGACATAGGTCCCTCATTTCTAGGTCTTCCTATTTTACACATCATCCACCAATTTCCCTCCATTTCAATGACTGATTCAACTAGTGGCTTTGTGGGTGGGAGAATAAGTGGAGTTGAGAGTAGAGCCCTCTAGTCGAGTACATAGGAGTCTATTTACAGGGATGAGATGAAGGCCTTTAGAAAAGTAAGTTAGGTTTAGCTATAGGGGTTGAGGCAATCAGTCGAGAATGGATAGTTTGGAACGCTTGTGTAGAGGAAACCGGTAGAGAGAAGGTAGGACAGTTATTCTTCTTCTACTGGTAGTTGAGAAGAGGGATCAAAGTAGACCTTACAGTTCATTCAAAGCAGAAAATCTAAATTGATCCATTGACGAGGAATGAATTGTGATATTCTTGGCCCGAGCGAGCCGCAATCTGTGATTTATTGTCTGTTGTATGGTGGTATTGGATTCCGGGTCGGGGTGGAGCACTCCATGATCTCTGTTATTACCTACGTCTCTATTGCGAGTCATTGATCTACCGTAGATCCCATCTTTGTTAGGAATCAGGAATAGTAGCCATCGATCCATCATTAGCTCGCGATTAGATTGGTCACTCAAAATCTCTCGAAGTCGTGGATGAAACTACCTCTAGTTGAATGTCAGACACCTTTTAATACGTCATGTCGTGGGTGAACCTACCCCTCTAAGTTGAATGTCAGTCACCTTTTAATAAGTCGTGGGTGAACCTACCCCTAGTTGAATGTCCGTGAACTTTTAATAAGGTTGACAAAACTCTGTGACTGGGCTGATTAAGGAAAAAACTACCCAGCATACAATCTGGTTATTTGATCAGATTTATGAA
This sequence comes from Sequoiadendron giganteum, assembly GCA_007115665.2. Classification (NCBI taxonomy): domain Eukaryota; kingdom Viridiplantae; phylum Streptophyta; class Pinopsida; order Cupressales; family Cupressaceae; genus Sequoiadendron; species Sequoiadendron giganteum. The sequence goes on from CM021101.1 coordinate 537,899,976, forward strand.
TTAATTAAAAATAAAGATACTGTGTTATCTTTATTTTTAATTAATTAATAAATCTGGTCAAATGGTCAGATTGTATGTTGCTTATCCTTTTCTGCTGATCAATGTAGATGAGTTCCATCAGTTTACTCACTATTGGTTGGATTTCTCGGTTCTAGTTAGAGGGGCCAATCTCGAACTAGCCATTATGTTTAAAATGAACACGTTGTCACAAGATTTAATTGGCTCGGGTCTATTTTTATCCCTCAGCTACACAGGTGGCACCTATATGGCTCTGGTGGGGGAGTATCTCAAAGAGTGCCATTGACAATGACTTAATCTCCCTTCCACCCAGGAGGATGGGATAATAGCTGAATGAAGTGAAAGGAGTGGCCGGAATTGGAATCTTTGTTCATGCTAATTATAATTTGCCTAATCTATGCTCTCCCTAAAGTCAATCAATTACGCAATAGTTAAATGTAAATAGTAAGGTCAATCTCTCCAATCAATTGAGCCCAATCTATGCTAGATTCTCAAAATATTTGCTTACCATGTCCTTAGTGTTCATAAGTGAATGAACCTTACCAAACTCTATAGATAATAAAGGGATGGATGGAGAGATCCCATAAGCTATTCTCACTATAGAGCTAGAGCTAAGTAGTGTCTCAAGCCTCTCTAATTCTACCTTTCATCGAGCAACTTCCCTTAAACTATAGTTACCAACTACAAAACCCCAACCCCCACCTTACCCCCTCTATCTAAGGTGGGGCGTGATTGGACCTTAGCTCTTTGTTTTTATGATTAGACCTTTTTGAATTAACCATCCAAGTCCCTACATCTAGCAATTGAAAAGATTGTAGGGGTGTTAATCTAGAACCCTTCTCTCTTCTCTACCAACAATCCTAGCTACAAAAGATGGCCTTACTATTTACAGCAAGCCTTAGCTAAATATGTATCTTACTGTGGCTAGCAATCCTAGATAATGGTCTCATGGCACCAAAAGCTATAGATATGTTGGAAATCACATACATGGCTCACATGGTCAAGATTCTTGCACCAAATACGGTTGTTGCAAAGTCTTAGTGCCCATTATAGAGTAGGGGTTGTCTATAGATGTCTTTAGTTGATACTAATTCCTAAGTTTCATAATTTATCATTAGGAGATTCAATTTCTTAAGCAGTTAGTCTTGTTTGGACATTAGGAGATCTCCTTCTTCAAATCTTTAGGAACTTTTGTTGCTTTCATTGAATAGCCCCATAAATCAATATTTTACCTCCTATTACTTCCTCTCATTACTTGATTGACCTATCAATTATGATACACCATTCTATTAACTATAACAACTCATTGAAGAATGATTAAATTTAGCTCCTACACTAGAACCCACTAGGCCTACTGCACTACCTTATATTAGCAATCTAGTTAAGACCTTCCACCCTTTTTGTTCCCTCAAGGAGATCATTTCGTTCCACCGCAAATGCATATTGATATTCTTGATGACATCTTTCATCCTAGATGGGATATAGAAGTTCACTCCTATTACATACATAGTTTAGATTGATGAACTATATTCCAAACTAGACAAACTATAGAAAAAATTAGCTCCATTGATTACTACTAACTAAGATAGAATTCACAACCTAAGGCAACCAATATTATCCCTACTAATAGCATACAAAAATAGTGACCTACAATCTAGTTGACAAACTACAACCACTAAGTTATTGCAATCATTAGAGAATAATTATCATTCAATGGGAATGGGAGGAGAGGTTGAGGCATAAAATAGCATGTAGGATTCCCCTACCTATATATTTGGAGGTCTTCCTTTATCATATATGCAAACAAGGAAACCCGACTCCACTCTTCTCAAAATTGCTACCTAATGACTAAGACTCTTTGATACTATCAATTCATTATGATGGATAAAGAATAATGCCTTGTTAATCCAACATATTCAGGCACATGTATTGATCAAGAAATCAAATAAAATTGTTGTGCATGTATTGGTGAATGCCTTTATACTAATACATAACTAGTGCATTGAACTGATTTCATTCATATGCCCCATGTTGTGCTCAATTGCCTACTTGCATTGGTATAATGGAGACCACAATCCAATCGAATTATATCATTTTGATAGTTTGGATGTGAAGAGAAAATAACTACTAACTCCCAACTATGTTTCAAAATAGGAATACTAAATATACCTACATAGTAGCAAGCCCCCCATTGCCATACTATAGTTGGTTATAAGACTCTCCTCCCTTTCCTTCACCCACTATGAATAATAGGGATCTTACCATTATAGATAGTAGAGTGATATAGATAGGGTTAAGGGCAGGGGTGAATACCACCATCTATATTGGTGGGGGTTTTGAGATTGATGATTCTTGGTCTAATGCTTGGAGAAAAACCAGTTCCCAAGGTTTGACAAGTAGTGTGTGTACATCCTAGGTACATATCCAATATAGCAGGTTGATATATGATTACTAGAAATTATAACATTGTGTTCTAAAGTTTCTCTATTCTAAAGAGAAGTTCAGGGATCTCTCATCCCTTCTCTCTAATTATGGAAAACCAATATCCTATTTGGGTAGTTTGTGGTGAGAATTTGGAGAGGTAGGGAGAAGTAATGATCAAATTTTTAGATTCCTAGTCATCTAGGAATTGAAGTGATTATCCATTCACCTCAAAAGATAAATACCCAATCCCCTTTCTTGTAGTCAAGTGCTTAGGTCAACCCTAAGTGATGGAATGATGGTTGGTCACCACCATTGAAGAAATATAATTCCCCCAAACTAGTCCTTATATTCCACCCACCCACCCTAATAAGGCATTTTCAACATCACCAAATCCATTTTTTGTCATGTGCCCTAAATTAACATAGGGAAAAAACACAACATATATTTTTTTGAATTAAACACACACAAATATCATTCCTTATTAATCATGCATGCATATAACAACATACTATATGCATCATATGATGAAGTACGAAGGACTTCATCATCGACATGTCACTCGAGAGCGAGGTATGAAAGAAAACACAATCACATACGAAAATTCCATTGCATGCACCCTTAATTAAGAAATATGTTGTCTCCAAAATTAATTTACGTGAGGTTCAATAATTTACCTTTGTAGATAATAAAATAGACAAGATCGCTAATGTTGTTCATTTCGTATGGTATGGTTGACCTTCAAAATTAGGATAGCAACAAAATAGTTACTTTAACATGAATAAATTATTTTAACAACTGAAATACATTTCTATTTGTTGACCACTCAAACATTACAAATAAGGACATGTTAATATTAGTTAATCACCAGCACACATTGCATAAAACGCTATTAAGAACCAACATAATAATAATAATATTTTCAAATCTCCATTTAACATTAATAACATAGGATTTTGATGGAGGTAGATTTATCTCAGGATTTATCTAGAGAGGTGGTGCTTGAGGTTAATGGTTGATCCTGGTCTCAACTTGTGGATTACGAAGGTATCCCCTTCCGCTACAAATGTTGTTTCGCTACTAGACACTTGGCCTGTGATTGCCCTAATGGATCTCATCCTATTTCTTCTTCCACCTGGTGGAAGAATGCTCACAGGAAACATCTGATTATTTACCCTGATGTAGACTATGCTTCTGATTGTGAGGCTTCAATACCTCCATCTCTAGCTCAAATAAATAAATCTTCTACTAAGGTTGTTGTTTCTCTAGTGGATTCTACTATTTTGGCTCAAAATAAGGATCTTCCATCTATTGTGTGTGGTACGTCCTCTGAGGCCCCTGCCTCTCTGAATCCTATTGTTGATAGTGTTGTATCTTTGGTGGCTTCTACAGTTCTGGTTCAATTCTTGGTTTTTCCCTCTGTGGTAAGTGATTCCTCCCCTAAGTCTCCTCTTGATTTTGTTTCTAATTTAGTTTATGATACTTCCTAGATGGTTGTGCAAAGGAAAAATAAATGTACTAAAAAACCTCTGATGAATTGTGTTTCAAGGAAAATTTGTTGGTTTCAAGCTCTAGTGCTTAAATTGTTTCTCTATGTTTGGTTGTCTCTATTTTGTTTATTATTGGTGGCTTTGTTATTGCTACTAGTCTGTTTTATCCTACTGTTCCTTATTGGTTGTTATGTTTGGCTAGTTTGTTTTATCTGGATGTTCTAACCTAGTTGTACACTTTGATTGTAATATCTTTTTTTGTAAAAGGGATCAGGGCCCTTTCAAAATCCTTTCTTAATAAAATTGTATTTATTAAACCATAATAATAACAATAATATTTACTCTATAATTTACAATAATAATGTTATTACTATTTAATCAAAATACAATAATATTTAATAAAATCGTACTACTAAAATAATTTTATCATTATCATGATACTATACTACTATTTATTTTTAATAATTTACTAATTTGTTACTACTATTATTGTTATTTCGTTTTAGAATATCATTTTATTCATTTCAAAAAAAATATTAATACCAATATTAACACTAGATAATAACTTTAATATCTCATTTAGTAATACCCTTGTTTTGAATAATTTAAATTGATATTACCATAAATGTTAATATATTTTTTTTTTATTAATGTCACATTTTAATTTAAAACTTATTATTACACTATAATACCAATATTATTGCAAGTAAAAGAAAACTCTTTAAATATATAGATTTTCACTTTAAATTATTATTATTATCCAAAGTATTAATATCAATATTACTATTAAAATTATTATTATTCTCTTATTAATAATTTTATTTGCTAATACTAGATTTTATTTCTTACCATGTGATAAAATTAATATTATTTACTCATCTTTTATATCAATATTCTATTTATTACTAATAATTATAAGTTTAATAGTATCATTTTATACAAGTATTAACACTATAATTCATCTTAATGTTACCATAGTGTTTCAACATTGAAATACATCTACCATTCTTACCAATAATATTGGCTTAACACTATTATTAATATCATAAACAACTTATTACTTAAGTTATTATTCATATTCATATTAATATTTATATTACCCTCAATAAACAAACTATTGGTATATTATATAGCCACTGATATTTAATATTAATGAATGGAAAATTTCTATCACTATTACTATTTACATCATGAATGATCCCCCACCATTTAAAAATAAATAAAAATACATTACTAACAATAAAATGAATGTCTTCTTTCTTAGGATATTTTCAACATTTTCTCTCAGGAAGTTTTTCAACATGACCCTAGCTTTTCTAAGATTTCTTGTGCTTCTTCGCCTTCTATTTTTCTTACTTTTCTAGACGAATAGATCAATAGATCTATGGATGGGTTAGATTTGGCTCTCATTGGAGGATATTTCGGTTATATGCCTATTCTCAACAAGAGTACACTTGTACATGAAAGAGGAGATGCTTTGTAGTCCTGTGAAACATGGGAATACTTCCAGGTTGTGGGTACCCTACAACGAAAGTAGACCTCTAGATATAGGACGGTTTCCTTTATGATTTTATAATGACTAAGTTTGAATTGCATGGAAAAGGGAAGAAGGCTTTAACTAAATGTGTAAATTGAACTTTAAACTGTGGTGATGCAACTAAACAATACTAAAATTTGCAGAAATGATTCACAATTATTCTTAGGAAAATTGTTTACACAGTTCAGAAATAGCATCACAAAAGTGTTTGTAAAGATGACCAAAAAGTTTGAAACCTCGAAAGAAGAATAAATTCTCACAATTTGAAGTTCTCAAAATGAAAAAATACACTAATTAAGACCTATGATGGATGTATGATAAAAAATGAAAAAAAAAAAAGAGGTTTTAATAATTAAAACACAATAAATTAATCAGATCATTCATAAAGATAATTTTCATTTTTTTGAAGAGGCAAATTAGATGGATTTCACATGAAAATAACAGGAAAATACTACATAAAACTTCAAAATGTAACTTGTTAAAAAAACCTATTGTATATTAATCAACTGTAAAAAACTGAGTTACAAGATCTCTTTGCAAAGTGCAAAGGAAAAAATCAAGAACCAAGGAAAAACTAAGTCTTTTCCTCAATATATAAAAAAATGGCATGCATAATGCATCCAAAAGATGAAACTCCATGTGAACTGAGAGCGAGAAACAGCAACAATGCCTCTCATGAGAAAAATCCAAAATTCTTGAAAAAAGGGGGTCATCAATTCTATGAACTGAGCTCAAACTATATAAAAAAACTCTACCTCATACTATGTCTAACTAAAGTGTAACTCAAAAGGCCCGAAAAATGAACCAAACTACATGGAGATGGCACTAAAAGTGAACTGAAAGTGAAAACCTCCATCCATGAGCAAAGACAAAAAGCTTCAGAAAAAAACTCGTACCTGAAGTAAACTTATCACTAGATGTCGCAAAATTCTCCTGATGTGACACATGATCAAAAACACTCAAAAACTAATATGGGGGTATGTGCAGGATCATCATGGAAAAAATAGACCCTTAAGTGGCAATGAAAATTCAAAAAATCAGAGTTAGGCAACTTGACCTAAAAATTTGAATAAGTTATCTATATTGTTTCAAAAATATGTAAGAATATAATCTGTAGAAAATTGAATGTAGTTTCTAGAGTACTAGGTTTATTTTTAAAAAAACAAAAATCTATTTGGTGAAAATTTGAAATTTCAATGCAGTAGTACTTAAATTTCAGGGAAAAAATAAGAAGTAGGTGTCTGTTGGACCACCCTAACCACAATAAAATGATAATATTTTTTTATAAGATTCTAGATATAAGTAGATGACTCATGTCCCAATGTGATGCATATATTTTTTGTAATTTTTTTCCAAGTAAATAATTAATTATGAAATTTTTATTATAACTTTAAAAAAATATAAAACTCATATGTCTAACCACCTTAACTTGGTCAAAACTTCATGAAACTCAATTTTCTTTTTCTTAATCCTATAGTATGCAAAGCATAGAATGTGACGCATGTTTTGGATTCAAAAAATGTGTTACTGTTTGAAAGTTGTAGATGTTTTTCGATCAACCTATCAATCAAGACTTTAGTCGTAATTCAAATAGAAAATTAATAATAATTATTTATTAAATTTAAAGTAAAGCATAACTTATATTGGTGGAAAGCTGAAAATCTCCTTTAAAAACCCTTTTTGTTTCATCAATTTTGCGTAAAAAAAAAGTTGTCAGCCACATGGGTCATCATAACACTTACATATCGCCACTTTTTGACCCATCATGATCCTGCACATACCCATGGAGCTATGACTAAGTCAAAGGAATCTCCACCTTTGCATGATCTTACCCAAGCCTTCTTTCAATTATCACCTTTTCTTGAATTTGTATGGTTCCTTTGAGTTTTAGACCACTTAAACTCTTTGCATGGACTTTGAAAAGGTAACCATTCAATGATTATTTTAATATTTAATACTGAATAGCTTCATCTTTTGAAATTTATATGTTAAATATCAAGGTAATAAAACATTACCTTTAATATTTAATTTACATTTGCTTTTAAAAAATCCACACAAAGATGAAGGTGGACTCTACATTTGAAAATTAGAAGATAAGTGTTTTTTTTTTTTTTTTGAACCTAGACTTCAAAACTTTGTGTGCCCTTTACATCATAAGGTCACTTAACCTAGGGTCAAGACCATAGAAAAAATAATGTGGAAGTATTATTTTTTAATTCAAAATGGTCCATCATTCGAATTAGGGTTGCAAAACTCAAAAAACCTAATCATTCTTTTCACTCCATATTTGACTTGTGAGAAGTTCCGAGAGTGAAGAAATTGCCATGAGGGTTTGGAGCCTCTACTCGAGCCTCTACCATGAGGTTTTTTAGCTTGACTCTTTCAATCTTCTCTCATTTTACTAAGAGATTTCTTTGAGGAAGACTGTGGTAAGTGTTCTTTGTGGCAGAAAATATAGCCTTTCTTTCATTTTAAGTCGTGACTGTGGAATTCTTCTTTGATGCACTTTTTGTTGTATTCTTTGAATGATGATTCCCTTTTTGTCTAAGGCTTCCGTGGAGATTTATGAGCCTTTAAGAGGAGAATAACTGGAGAAACTTTGTAGATTAATTTGAGGTAAGCACTATTTTCTACTTGATTCCTAGTTGTATGTGTTTCATATGAGAAATATAAAGTGCATACTTCCTCATTTGAGGACGTAGCCATGGCCCTTTTGGATTTTACCTTTTCAAGGGTGATTCAATTATTTTTTGGGATTTTGGTAAACTCGTGGCTTGATTTTACTCTCTAAAATTCTTTTGTAAAAAACTATAGATTTTTCTTCAATACCTTGTAATTTTCATCATTACTTTTCTGAGTATTCTATAATAGAATGACCGCCATGAAGGTTACTTGGCTTGGCCATAGCCATTTTTTTAACATTCTATGGTTTGTACGGATTTTTTAACATTCCATGCTTCGAGGGTTTTGAAAATATGTAGGTCATGGATGCTTTATTTCTTCATATTGTATTTCGAGGGTTTACAAAAACCCTAGGCCATGACTCTATTTTTTTCAAAAACTGTGAAAGAAAACCTTTATTTTCATTTATCTTTACTCTAGAGGCCGCATTTCTTTCCTTTGTATTTCTAGAGAACAAAGAAAACAAAACCCTACATAGTGTACTTGACTCTTGTATTGTATGCTCTCTTATAGGAATTTCAGGAGCCCGCTTCCTATGGGATTTCTCATCATTCTTGGCCATGCATTTTTCTGTATTTTTTGGATATTTTCTCTTTCAAATTTGATCAAAATAAAACCCTCAATGGTTTTCATGCTAATTATGTATTATCGGTTTCACTTTTTGGTTGCACTCGCATAGTAAACCATTACAATGCACCCGACAAGCAAAGTTGTGTCTATTGGATTATTTTCCTCTCGAAGTCTCCTTCCAGAAAGGCGTACTCCACTAATTTAGATTCATCCACAAGATCTTTCAATTGAGGTTGAAATATTTGAATCTTATTCGCCTTCATAGCCCTAATAAGTTGTAGTTTCTTTCTATTTTCAAACTTGTGTATAGATTAATATCCTGCATGAATTTGAAGGCTCCATTTGTATCTTTATGGCTAGATCATTAATTAACTGCACTTGTTTTGAGGTATATGTCATGCTTGGAATGATGTTTATGAAATGCATCTTTTCACATTCAATAATAAGTATGATTGTATATATGCATAATGGATTCACATTATTTCTACATTCATCTTCATGCATGGATTATAAGCCCCTTGCATAGGATTCATATGCTTTCTCTTTCTGAAATCTCTTTGCAATTGAAGATATTTATGTGTCGTTTCGGAAAAAAAAAAAACTTTATTTGACCTTCCCTATACATATCATACCCATACTTGTGCTTCAATTTTATCTTGAAAAAACTGTTATATTATATGGACTATCATGCAACTTAAAAACTTCCTTTCTGTCTAGCAGCATACTTTTGTTTAGACCCGGATCTATATATTCCATTGTAGGATCTCTATCAACACTTACTGGATGTATTGAATGTATTTTCATTGTATCTCTGTCACTCTGTATAGATGTGGGTAAATAGATCAACATAACCACACAAGTCAATACTATGCATAGTCAAAAGTAAATGAATGGCAGTGATCTTCATGCTATTTGTTTACTTGACCCTTGACTATTTTGAAAAGACACAGTTAGATAAGCATAAGAAACAGTTGTGAAAGCATAAGTGACTCTTGATAATAAAGTCCCAGTGGACAGAGGTGGACTCTTAAAATTTAAAGGCACAAAGAAATGGAAAGAAAAATGTTTCAATCTTCTTAATCCGACAGTAAATTTCCCAATAAGCCATTTTACACAAGCCACTTGTTTTTATTTTCATGAGTTAGCATAGATCATTATTATTTTGATGGAATTGGGACAACATAGTATTGTTGCTTGATATCTCAGACCTACCTTCTCTCCCACTATATATTGCATTTCATCATGAAACTGATTGCCTTTATACCTTCTTCTCTATGATCACAATAAAACCTTTATGATTTCTAGTTTAGTATACTACGCATTATGATTTTGATAGTCTTTGACTTAATTTTTATCACTTATACTATCTGGCCATCAACCTTGTAGTCAACAAGATTCTACCTCCTATGATATTTACCATAATGCCTTTCTTTACTTATTAGAATGATTCCATTATGCAATTGTGGTAACAAGGTTGTCCTTATCATTCAATGTATTTTCACTTGCATTGTGAAATTTTATTTTATCATCATGCCAAGATATAATTGAAAGACTCTTGTAAACAAATGAATATTGTATTTTTCACTCAATTCATGTGATGATGGAAATATACCTGCTCTTTTCTCTTTGCAAGTTTGATGTTTTACTATTTGTTTTAGCATAATTATGTTTTAATTAGTTTAATGGGAGCCAACCTATACGAACAAAGTATGATTTATCTTTTGCATCTTTAGGGTATGATTTTCATGTGTTAATGCATACTAAGGAAGTCTCCTTGGTAACATATAGTTACCCAAACATGAGAAATTATTTATCTTGTCAAATGATACAAGACTACCTACTGCTATGAACCTTTGATAATTCATTGTTCAGATTAGATTCAAACAATTTCTTTGTTTGGGTAACTGTATGATGTCATTGCATACATCCTTTATGCAATTTCATATGAAGATCACAGTACCTTTAGTATGTTGGGTTTGACCCTTGTGGGAGCCCATTTTCATCCACATACTAAAATGTTGAACATGATGAACTAGTAATGAAATGTGTACCTATTTCCGCATAGTGAACAAACAAGTTAGATTAAAAAAATGAATTCAATGCTCCTCCGATGTTGATTCCTTTACATATTTATCTATTGATGGCTCAATTGTTTTAATGATTCATTTTTGTAAGCTATATGTCTTTTGATAACATACATGATCAGGTTCATATATGGAGCTCTAACAGGACTATTTTTCAATCAATTAAAGATCTTCCAAGGATTAGATATGATATGAGTTCAAGACACAAAGAGCCATCTGAAAATTGAAGAACAACAATCAATGCCAACATTGCTACATAATGATCAATATGTTCTCTTTTGATTTTTTTATTTGTTATTTCATATCTTTAAATGTATAGCTTACTTCCCTTTGTTTCATTGAATTAATTGAGTCATATCCCACAACTTGTGTGGGACTTTTAAACATTACTTATCTCTTCAATGCATGAAACAATAGTGTTTAAATGAAATCTTTTGTGTTCTTTGATTTTGAAATTAATAAAAATAAACATTACTATGCAACTTGATAGACTTTTTGTTGTGAACCCTTGTATAATGAATTGAATTTATTTCAAATCCTTCAATGTAAATGAACAATTTGCATAAAAAGAATGTTCCTTTCACCTTAATGTAATCAACTATTTCTAGCTCTACCAAAATGAGCTGGGGTGAAAATTTTGGTAAAATTTTGGTGATTTTTGGTGTGTGCTTCCCTGCTAAGCATGCCAGATCAGTTGCCTTACATATGCATTGAGCATGGATTCCATTCTTTTCTTTTCGTGACTTAAAGAATCTTGTAACTTAGCTACTAAAAATAGTAGCAACAAAATTGAAAGAAACTAATCATGACTTTTTTTAAGAGAGAAAGTCATAAAACATGTCCAACATCTGCACTTATTGAAAGAAAACTAGTACTAAAATGAAATGTGTCATGAAGAACTTATTGAAAGAAAAACATAACCACTCCACTATGTACATTTGCAAACTTTGATGCTTAATAGTACTGCTTGAGGTGAATCCTATTGACAAGGATTGGTAACACCTCTCCATCTAGCCTTGAGAGTTGGAATGCATTATGTTGTTTGCATTTTTTGATAATGTATGGGTCATCCCACATGACATCAAGTTTTGTGTGTTTACCAAGCCTTCTCTTGAGCTCGTCCCATTTAAAAACCAGATCTTCTTTGAATATACTTGGGATTATCTTTCTATCAAATGTCCTTTTCATCTAAGCTTGATGCACCTCCATATTCCTTAATGATTATTTCCTAATTTCCTCTAGCTCCATTAGTTGCACTATCCTAATCTCCATGATAGGTTCTTCATCAAGCAATTCTAGTTCTTTGATCATACTAAATGTAGGCAACTCAACTAAGATAGTTATTTTGGCCTCTTTACCATAAGTTAGAATGTAAGGTGAGTTACCTATTGCTCTCTTAGGTGTAACCCTGTCATCCCAAAGGGATAGATTCAACTTATCATGCCAATTCCTTTGATTATATTGGATTGTCTTCTTTTTGATCTTAATCAATTTTTTATTAGTGGATTCTTCCTATCCATTACCTCGAGGGTAATAGTTTCAAGAAGTATTCAAAAAAATGTTATTCTTTTCTGACCAATCTGAAACTTTCAAACCTATGAATGATAAAGTATTATAAAAAATAATTGAATCTGGTGTACCAAACCTGGAAACCAAGTCTTGATAGAAATTCAAAACAAATGTCTCCTTTGCCTCCTTCAGTGCAATTGCTTCAGTCGAATTCATAAATTAGTCTATGGCTATAAGTATCCATTTATGTCCAACACTCAAAGGTGGATTAATGTGACCAATAAAATCTAATCCCCACTTGCCAAAAGGTTGCTCCACTTTTAATTGATGTAGTGGCAAAGCTGCAAGGTTTTTCTTTCCTACAAACACTACACACTTGTTATATTTTCTAACCCAAGCATGGGCATATTTAAATAAATCAGGCCAGTAATAACCAGCTCTCATTATTTTTAGGGTTTTAATTATGGGTGTAAAGTGGCCTCTTGTGGGCCCATCATGAAATTTTTGCAAAACATTTTCAATCTATTCTTGTTCTACACATCTAAGTAAAATGCCACTATAATCCCTTTTTTACAAAATACCATCAATTACAGTAAAGGGAATGGCTTGAATTCTGCAATACCTTCATTTTGACTTGTCCAAGCCTTCAGGATAGTCACCTGTGTGTAGATAATGAACCATTTATTGAATCCAGTTCGATGGTGTATCTGGAACAACAAGTTGTTCTTCATTGTTGAAGGTTGTTTAAACTTGTTGTTCAATTGGTATGCTATTTTCTTCATTACCAGCAAGCTTCTCACATAATCCTTTTCCTCTGACAAGCTTGGTAACTTTAATTTCAATGTCATACTCCATTACTTTCATGATCCAGCCTACTCTTTTATCATTAATGTCTTTGATGAGCATAATAAATTTAATTGTTGAATGTGCAATCATTAGTTGTATTTTTTTATTTTAAAGCATATACCTAAATTTATTAATTCTTCTTACAACAACTAATACATTTTTTTCTACAAATGAATATCTCTTTTCGTAATCATGCAAAACTTGACTAAAGAAAACTACAGGTTGCTCTAACCCTTTTTCATTTTGCTGATAAAGCATGGCTGAAATTGTATCAACACTACCAAACACATATAATATAAAATTACTATCAAAATTTGGGTTAATTACTGTTGGGGCTGCAGCAAGTGCCTCTTTAATTTCTTCAAAATTGTTCTTACCTTCCTTAGTCCAATGAATGGAATGTTCTTTTTTAGCATTGTTGTAAGTGGCTGCAATGTTAGGAATGAATCTCCTAATGAAGTTAATCCTACCTAGAAATCTCTATAGGAATTTCTTATGAGTAGGCACCGACAAAGTTAAGATATTTGTTACTCTTTCTAGGTCGATGGTGATACCGTGCTTTAAAAAAATGTGACCTAGAAGTTTCCCCTCATGGACTACAAAAATGCTCTTTTGGGGGTTTAATGATACCCGATATTCTCTACATCTATCAAAGATCTGCCTAAGATGATAAAAGTGTTCATCAAATTTCTTTGAAAACATAGTTATATTATCTAAGTACACAAGAAGAAATTTATTGATAAGGCCTTGGAAGGCCATATCCATCACTCTTTGAAAAATTTCTCATGCATTAGAAAATTTGAAGGATATCTTTTTGTAAGCCATAGTACCCCACTTGGTGGTAAAGGTTGTTTCCTATTGATCTTCTTCTTTAACCAAGATTTGGTTATATCTTAAATAACCATCTAGAAATGAGAACCTTTTTGAACCTGAAACAACCTACAGTATCTGCTCCATTGAAGGCAATAGATAGTGATCTTTGAGTGAAGCTCTGTTTAGATCACAGAAATCAACACACAACCTTATCTCTCCATTATTTTTCCTAACATGCACCAAATTTGAAACCCAAGAGGTGTGCTTAATTGGAAAGATAATCTTACCTTCAATTATCTTGTTCAATTCTATTTTCATGAGGTGTTCCAACTTCGGATTCAAGGGCCTCTACTTTTGTCTTACTAGTTTTGCATTGGGTTCCAACTCAATGGTGTGTTGAGCTAGCTCAAGGTTGAAAACCTTCAGATCTCCATATTCCCAAGTGAAAAAATCACTAAATTCTTGGCAGAAAAAGACAAAGGCTTGTTGTTCCTCTTTAGTAAAGATTTTTCCAAGCTTGAGGAGCTTGTCTTTGAATATTTCAATTGGTCTGTAATGATCCTACTTCACCATGATGCTAGATTTATCTTTTCTAACCTGATCATCAGTGTTAAAAATTGATTTGAGGTTTGCCAAACCCTTTGGTAGCTTATTAGACTTCAGCTGCAAAATCTGATTTTCATATTGTTGTTCAAACTTTAGTTGGTTTCCAATAGAAAACTCTGCTTCTTCCATCAGAAAACTGATTATTTTTTCGTCGCTATCAAAAACTTACCAACTAAAGTTATTATTAGGTATAGATGGTCTCACTGCCACTTTAACATATTGTTGTACCTCAATATTATGAATGTTAGTTGGTATATCAAATTATGATCCAATAGTAGCAAGCTTATCTACTTCTTTATTCAAATTTCATGGAATAGATTGTAGATTAAAAGCATCAAAATCCTCTATTAAATCCCAAGTTATGTCCTTGTACAACTTAAGAAAATCATTTTTAGTTGTGTTTAGATTTCTTACTTGATTTGTGATCAACTCAGAATCACCAAATACTTGCAGACACTTGATTCCTTTCTTTCTGGCCCATTATAGGCCATGAATTAATGCTTCATACTCAGTTGTATTGTTTGAACAACTAAAAGAAAAGTGAAATGTAGAATTATACCTCTCTCCTTCAGGTGAAATAAACATAGCTCCTCCACCAACACCTACTTTACTTCTCAAACCATCAAAATACAATTTCCATAGCTGATTAATCTATTCATTTGGTTGTTTTTCACTTTTGACTAGATTTGGAACTATTACATCAGGCTCCTAAATCATATAAATGCCCAAACCTAATTCCTCCATGTGACTAAATGGATCAACCTTTTGATTCTCGGATTCCCACTCATCTAAGTCTATGTTTGGTATGCCCTCAATAGGTATAGTGGGGTCGAGGGTCATGGTTAGATCCTCTTGATCATGGAAAACTAGGTTTACATTTATAGGATTTGCAACATAAGGCTCGATATAGTCTTTAGCATGTGGCTCTGATTTAACAGTTACTTTGGTGCCATACCTAGTCGTAAAAAACATGTGTGACTAGTCTGATAACTAATATCCTCCTAGCTTTGCTGTAAAATATCTAGAAAGGAAAATGGCAAAGTAATGAGGTAAGTCAATGACATAAATGATGTCTTGTGGAATTGAACAGTTCAAAAAAGCATATAGTGTAAGAGGCATACCTTTAATCACTCCAATAGACTTAATGGTTGTATCATGTAGTTGGACTACCCCTTTTGACAATGGTTCATAACTCAGTCCTAACTTATCTACTAGTTTTTTAGGAATAATGGAGTTGATTGCTCCTAAATCTATCTTGCAATTATGTACTATGCTATCCCCAATAATCAAGCTTACATAAAAGGGTGGTGGCTTTACCTCTTGAGTTGGTTGTTCTTTTTTCCCTTCTAAACCATTTGCAAGAACTGTTGGCTGATCTTTAATGGGTTCATCAGAAATTGATATTTTAGCTAGAGCCTCTTGTAGGATTTCATTCTTCCCAGGAAGGTGTAAAGCATCCAACATGATGATGCTAATTGTGGCCTTTTTCATATGATCAACAATATTAAAGGCAGTACCACTAACCTTTTTCCATTCTTTAGGAACAACAAATTCTTTCTATACTAGTGAAGGCTAAGACTGATTTTTCAGTTGTTCTTTAGTAGGCTCAGTTTTCTTCAACTGCTCTTTAGTAGATTTAGATTGTCCTCTTGGTAAAATTTGAATATTTTGAGAAGAAGAGGGTTGTGGCTTCTTGTTTTGAGTTGCTGAGGTTTGATTTTTATGTTGAACAACTTGCTGTTTTACTTTATCAGCTTGTTGTTCATTAGAAAAAACTTGTTGTCTTAGGTCAATAGCCCTCTTTTTTGACATCTTATTCACTGCAATAGAGTTAGTCAACTATTTCTTCTCTTGTACGTGACTCACTCCACAAAACTTATTCCCTTCCAAGTTCATCATGGCAACATCCAAAGGATTGTGTTGTGTTTGATTATCTTGTTGATCATTGTCTTATTTTTTTGTATTTTTTGAAGTAGCATAATTTATTTGTATCATGAGTGCTTGATGAATCTCTCTATTCATACAAGTAGCCCGATTACAAGGATAACACCATACATAATCTTGTGCTAATTTATTCAACACAAGTTGAAGCTCTTTTGAAGAGCTGGTAGTATTGGGGTTATATGGATGATTTGGCCTAGTATTGTAATTTATCCTCTATCCCTAGTAGTCGGCCTAAGGTGGTCTATTTGGCTGAAAGGGTTCTTGATAAGGTCTAAATTTTTTTCCTTGTTTATTTTTAAGGATCACCAAGTTGTTAGTCATAGTTTACAATAACTTGGCCATTTGTTGTTAGTCATTTATCAATTGTTTTTGGGTACCCCTAAGCTCTTGTAGGTCTCAATTTTCTAGAACAACATTATTTTGTATTGCTGCCTAAAAAACTAAGGCTGGAACAACGAGTATTGTGGCAATAAGAGGAATTTGAATAGGTATTGATGGATAGATATCAGGGAAAAAGGGGATGGGAGGCCTTGGTGCAATTTTTGGAGCGTGAATTAGGTTATTTTCAGCTCTAATGGCTATCTAAAATGTTGTAGGTAATGTAACTCCACCCATAGATTGTATCATCACAACAATGTCACTATTTAATGCTCTAAGATAATAAAAAGAAGTGTGATTTGGTGAAGGTCTTATCATTCCTAGTATGTGGTTCCAGGTTATTTGAAACTAGAAATTAAAATTTTTCATTTGTTCTTTTGGCGCTCTCTTTATAGTCATCATTGTCTCGACTAGAGATAGATGATTGGATTTGTTAGAAAATTGTTTGCTCAACTTGTCTCCAAAATCATCCCAGGTTGTGAAAGTATTAACCATAAAACCTCTGAACCACTGAAGTGTATTTCCCTTGAATGATGTTTCTAACAACGTCAATGCCACATTCTCTTGAGTTATGTGATGAACTGCACAAAGTGAAGCTACATCACTTATGTATTCTATTGGCATAGTTTGTTCCTCAAAAATGAAAAAGGGTAGACTCTTCAAGGTAGCCATCAATATGTCATTGTGTTGGGCTACATTCAATGGGTTGTCCCCATTGAATGGTATGAATTCATGAGCTCTTTCCATCGATGTTTCTCTAGGAGGTTTTACTTGTAACACTGGTACTGCACATGCTACTAGAAAAATGGGTACAAAACTTGAAGGCTTGAGATTGGGTTTTGTAGAATGAGATCTTAGTGTTGTTTGTGATCTTAATTTTGATTTGCTCAATCTCCTTCTTGTTTTCCTACCTCTTCTCTGGGGAAATTATAGTTGTAGGTATTCGAATGGATCATTACTTCTTCAAGTCTGAATTCTTCTCATGTGCTATTGAAATCTACAATTTAAACTAGGTAAATGGAGTCACCAATCAAATATAAACCTCTAATAAGTATAACATTGTTGTAAATAGTAGATTAAAAAAATTCAATTGTTTCTCTGAAGTAAACATCAGAGTCCCACCAGGCATGCCAAAAACTATTATCATTAGGAATGCACCCATATGCAAAAGTGAAGATGCTTTGCAGTCTTGTGAAACATGGGAATACTTTGAGGTTGTGGGTACCCTACGATGAAACTAGGCCTAAAGATTATAGTTCGGCTTCCTTTATGATTTTCTAATGACTAAATTTTATTTGGATGGAAAATGGAAGAAGGATTTAATTGAATGCACAAATTTAAATTTAAACCGTCGTGATGCACCTAAATGATGATTAAATTTGCATAAATGATTCACAAGTATTCTCAGGAAAAATACTTACACAATTCAAAAATGACATCACAAAAGTCTTTCTAAAGATGGACAAACAATTTGAAACCTCGAAAGGAGAATAAATTCTCACAATTTGAAGTTCTCAAAATGAAAAAATACACTACTTATTACCTATGATGGATGTATGATAATGAATGAGACAAAACATAAAGGTTTTAATAATTAAAACACAATAACTTCATTAGATCATTCATAAAGATACTTTTCATTTTTCTAAAGAGGAAAATTAGATGGATTTTACATGAAAATAACAAGAAAATACTGCATAAAGCTCCAAAATGTAACCTATTAAAAAAATCATTCTATATTAATCAACTATAAAAAATTGAGTTACAAGATCTCTTTGCAAAGTGCAAAGGAAAAAATCAAGAACCAAGGAAAAACTAAGTCTTTTCCTCAATATATAAAAAATTGGCATGCATAATGCATCGAAAAGATGAAACTCCATGTGAACTGAGAGTGAGAAAAAGTAGGAACACCTCTCATGAGAAAAATCCAAAAATGCGTGAAAGAGGGGGTCATCAATGTTGTGAATTGAGCTCAAACAACAAAAAAATCTAACCCATACTATGTCTAATTGAAGTGTAACTCAAAAGGACCCAAAAATCAACCAAATTGCATGGAGGTAGCATTGAAAGTGAAAACCTCCATCCACAAGAAAATACACAAAGCTTAAAAAAAAATCGTAACTGAAGTAAACTGATCATTGGATGTTGCAAACTCCTCTTGATGTGATGCATGATAAAAAACACTCAAAAAATGATATGGAACTATGCCTAATTCACTCGAATCTCCACCTTTTCATGATATGACCGAAGCCTTATTTCAATTATCAACTTTTCCTAAATGTGCATGTTTCCTTTGAGTTTTAGTGATACTCCACTTAAACTCTTTGCATGGATTTTGAAAAGGGAACCATGTAACTTAAATATTAAAGGTAAATTTTCAATGATTATTTTAATATTTAATCCTAAATTTAGCTTCATCTTTTCAAAACTATATGTTAAATATCAAGGTAAGAAAACATTACCTTTAATATTAAATTTACATTTGCCTTTTAAAACTCCACACAAAGATGAAGGTGGGCTCTACATTTGAAAATTAGAAGAAAATTGTTTTTTTTTTTAAGCTAGACTTCAAAACTTTACATTCCCTTTACATCATAAGGTCAATTGACCGAGGGTCAAGACCATAGAAAAAATAACGTGGAATGATTATTTTTTAAACTTCAAGTCAAAATGGCCCATCATTCAAATTAGGGTTGCAAAACTCAAAAAAAATAATCATACTTTTCACTCCACATTTGACTTGTGAGAAGTTTCGAGAGTGAATCAACAACCATGTGAGTTTGGAAGACTATGGTAAGTGTTCTTTGTGGCAGAAAATAAGGCTTTTCTTTCATTTTATGTCGTGGTTGTGAAATTATTCTCTGATGCACTTTTTGTTGTATTCTCTAAATGATGACTCTCTTTTTGTCTGAGGCCACCATGGATATTTTTGAGCCTTTAGGAGGAGAATAACTGGAAAAAAATTGCAATTTTATATGAGGTAAGCACTATTTTTTCCTTGATTCCCGGTTGTATGTGTTTCACATGAGAACTATAAAGTGTATAGTTCCTCATTTGAGGTTGTAGCCATGATCCTTCTAGATTTTACCATTTCAAAGTTGATTCAATTATTTTTTGGGCTTGTGGTAAACTCGTTGCTTGATTTTACTCTCAGAAAAGCTTTTGTAAAAAAGAAACTCTAGATTTTCGTTCAGTACGAGGTGTAATTTTCATCATTACTTTTTTGAGTATTCTGTAATAGAATGGCCACCATGAAGGTTACTTGGCTCAGCCATAGCCATTTTTTTAACATTATATGGTCTACACAGCTTCTATAAATTTCCATGCTTCGATGGTTTCTATGAAAATATACAAGTCGTGGATGCTTTATTTCTTCATATTGTATTTCAAGGGTTTACAAAAACCCTAGGCCATGACTCTTCTTTTGTCAAAAATTGTGAAATAAAATCTATATTTTCATTTATCTTTACTCCACAGGCCGCATTCCTTTCCTTTATATTTTTTGGATAACAAAGAAAAAAAAACCCTACATAGTGTAATTGACTCTTGTATTGTATGCTCTCTTACAAGAATTTCAGGAGTCAACTTCCTTCAGGATTTCTTGTCATTCTTGGCCATGAATTTTTCTATATTTTCTAGATATATTATCTTTCAAACTTGATCAAAATAAAACCTTCAATGGTTTTTCATGCTAATTATGTGTTATTGATTAGTTTCATTTTCTGGCTACATTCACATAGTAAACCATTACAATGTTCCTAGCAAGCAAATTTGTGTCTATTGGATTCTTTGCCTCTTGAAGTCCCTTGTCAGAAAGAACTACTCCACTACTTTAGATTCATCCACAAGAGCTTTCAATTGAGCTCAAAATATTTGAATCTTCTCTACCTTCATAGCCATAATAAGATATTTTCAAACTTTTGTATAGCTTAATATATTGCATGAATTTGAAAGCTTCATTTGTATCTTTATGGCTAGATCCTTAATTAACTGCACTTGTTTTGAGGTATATGTCATGCTTGGAATGATGTTTGTGAAATTCATATTTTCATTGACAATAATACTTGTATGAGTGTATATGCATAATAGATTCACAATATTTCTGATTCATCTTCGCACATGGCTTCTAAGCCCCTTGCATAGGATTCATATGCTTTCTTTTTTTCAGAAATCTCTTTGCAATTGAAGATATTTTTATGTTGTTTTGGCAAAAAGACAACTTAATTTGACCTTCCCTATTCATCTCATACCCATACTTGTGCTTGAATTTTATCTTGCAATTTTTTTTATATTATATGGACTATCATGCAGCTTGAAAGCTTCCTTTCTATCCAACAACATTCTTTTGTTCAAACTTAGATCTGTATATTCCATCTTAGGATCTCTATCAACACTTATTGGGTGTATTCAGTGTCTTTGCATTTTATCTCTATCACTCAATATTTATGTGGGTAGATAGATCAACATAACCACACAATTCAATACTATGCATGGTCAAAAGTAAATAAATTACAGTGATCTTCATGCTATCTATTTACTTGACCCTTGACTATTTTGAAAAGACACAGTGAGATAAGAATAAGTAACAGTTATGAAAGAATAAGTGAATCATGATAATCAAGTCTGAGTGGACAGAGGTAGACTCTTAAAATTAAAGTCACAAAGAAATGAAAAGAAAAATGTTTCAATCTACTTAATCTGACAGTAAATTTCTCAATAGGCCATTTTACACAAGCCACTTGTTTTACTGTCATGAGTTAGCATAGATCATTATTATTTTGATGGAATGGGGACAACATAGTATTATTGCTTGATATCTCAGATCTTTCTTCTCTCCCACTATATATTGCATTTCATTATGTAGCTGATTTCCTTTATACCTTCTTCTCTATGATCACAGGCAAACCTTTATGATTGTCAATTTAATATACTGCCCGTTATGCTTTTGACACTCTTTGACTCCTTTTTTATCACCTATAATATCTGATCATCAACCTTGTAATAAACAAGACTCTACCTCCTATGATATTTACCACGATGCCTTTATTTTCTTATTATAATCCTTCTGCTATGCAATGGTAACAAGGTTGTCCTTATCATTCAATGTATTTTCACTTGCATTGTGAACTTTTGTTTTATCATCATGCCAATATATTTAAGTGAAAGACTCCTGTAAACAAATGACTCTTGTATTTTTCACTGAATTCATGTGATAATGGAAATATACCTACTCTTATCTCTTTGCAAGTTTGTTGCTTTACTAGTTATTTTAGCATGATTATGTTTTAATTAGCTTAGTGGCAACCAACCCATATGAACAAAGTATGACTACTCTTTTGCATCTTCAGGGTATGTTTTTCATGTGTTGATGCATACTGAGGAAGTCTCCTTGGTAACATGAAATTACCTGAATACGAGAAATTATTTGTCTTTTCAAATGATACAAGACTACCTCCTACTATGAACCTTTGATGATTCATATTTTTTATTAGATGATGAGTTTCTTTGTTCGGGTAATTGTATCATATCATTGTATATGTCCTTTATGCATTTCATATGAAGATAACAATACCTTTTGTTTGCTGGGCTTGACCCTTATGGGAGCTCATTTTCCTCCACATACTAAAATATCGAACATGACGAACCAGTAATGAAACATGTATTTGTTCCCACACTGTGAACAAACAAGTTAGATAAAAATAGTGCATTCAATGCTCCTCCGATGTTGATCCCTTTTCACATTTATCTCTTGATGGCTTAATTTATTTAATGCTTCATTGTTGTAAGATATATTCCTTTTGATAAAATACATGATTGGGTTCATATCTAGAGCTCTAATAAGACCGTTTTCCAATCAATTGAAGGTCTTATGAGGATTGGATACGAGAGGAGCTTAAGAAAAAAAGAATTATCTTAAGATTGAAGAATAACAATCAACGCTAAAATTGCTAGGAAATGATGGATATGTTCTATTTTGATGTTTGTATTTTTTATTTCTTATATTCAGATGTATAGCTTACTTCCCTTTGCTTAATTGAATTAATTGAGTCATATCCCATGGCTTGTGTTTCACTTTTAAACATTAATTCTCTCTTCAAAACATGAAACTACATTTTTTATGCAATCTTGTATGTTCTTTGATTTTGAAATGAATAATGTGAATCCTTGCATAATGAACTAAATTTATTTCAAATCCTTCTATGTAAATGAAAAATTTGTGTAAAAAGATTGTACCTTTCAGCTTAATGTAATTAGGTATTTCCAGCTCTACCAAAATGAGTTGGGGTGAAAATTTTGGTAACAAGACCAAATATTGACATTATCCACAATTGGGCTTTAGATTGTTAGATGGTTCCTGGTCTTCACATTAGGGCTTTAATGAATAGTTTTTTTCTATTCTTATTTTGTTCTATGGTGAACTACACTTGCATTTTTCAAGGAGGTCCTTTATTTTTTGGTAATGCTTTTCTTTATTCAGAAATTTGATATGTAGGATTCAACATATGTGAGATTAAATTGTAACCTATTTGGGTATGTCTTCTTGAGCCCCCGTTGGAATTCTAGGACAAAGGTATTCTTTATGATATTGCTAATTTTGTTGGCCAATTTATTACCTTCTATCCTTTTACAAAAGATATATATATCTTTCTTTATGCTAGATTTTGTGTCTTGGTTGAGACTTGTTTGGAGTTTCCCAAAAGGGTTAATATTTTCTCTAATCTTGGGGTTTAGGTATAAGAATTGCAATATGAATTTTCTCAGTTGCTCCAATCCAAATCTATTGAGCAAGGTCCTCTTCCTCATATTAGGAAAGAGTTGGATACTACTATCAATGCCCACAATGGTATGGTTCTTGAGCAGATGTTTGTCCCTCCTTTGGACCCCCACTATGTTGTTGGTAAAGGAAAATTGATAAAGATGAAATTTTGTTTTGATCTTGGTAACTCTAATCTTGCCCCTCCCCTGAAGCCTTTCCTCAAGTTTTGTTTCAAACTGTGGTGATCTCTTTTGTTGTTGGTTTTTGGGCTCCTTCCATCACCAAAATTTATTTCTTGTGTTGTTACTTTTTTTTTGTTGGCCTTTCAAGTGTTTTTGTTATTATTTTTGATGTCTCATTTCTTATCATACTTTTATCTTTTGCCTCTATGGATATTATACAATTGGGTATAGAACCTTCCCATTTTAATCTAATCAAAACAATAAAATTAATGTTGAACTAAAATCTTAATCTAATTATGACTCTCCACATTAGACAATATGTGGAGACCATATCATTAACAAACTTTAGGTATTAATAGTATGTTAAGTTTGGTATTATCTAGTTTTAATAAAAAAAATATTATTTTATAATGGTTAATGTTGTTTGGGTAGTTCAGGACCATCATGGACAAATAGGCCCTCAAGTGGTGATGAATATTCAAAAAATTAGAGTTAGGCAACTTGACATAAAAATTTGAATAAATCATCTATATTATTTCAAAAATATGTAAGAATAGAATCTGTAGAAAATCGAATGTAATTTATAAACTACTAGGTTTATTTAAACAAAAAAAAAAAAATCTATTTGGTGAAAATTTGAAATTTCAAGGAAAAAATAAGAAGTAGGTGTCTGTCTGACCACCCTAGCCACAATAAAATGATAATATTTTGTTATAATATTTTAGGTATAAGTAGAGGACTCATGTCCTGATTTGATGTGTATTCTTTTGTGATTTTTTTCCAAGTAAATAATTAATTATAATTTTTTTTATTACAACTTTAAAAAAAAAAAAAAAACGCATATGTCTGATCACCTTAACTTGGTCAAAACTTCATGAAATTCCTTTATTTTTATCCTATAGTATGTGAAGCATATAATATGACACATGTTTCAAATTCAAAAAATGTGATACCGTTTGAAAGCTATAGATGTTTTTCATCAACTTATCAATCAGGACTTTAGTCGTAATTCAAATAGAAAATGAATAATAATTATTTATTAAACTCAAAGTTAAACAAAATTTATATTGGTGGAAAGTTGAGAATCTCCTTTAAAATTCATTTTCATTTCATCATTTTTTGGTAAAAATAGTCATCAGTCGCATGGGCCATCATATCACTTACATATCACCACTTTTTGGCCCATCATGATCTTGCACATACCCTGTTATTTTTTTGCTTGCGGTAAATACTCTAAATTTCACACTTTAAAATCTGATTAATTGATATTTTCAGTCCTCTGAGAGAAATGAGGTAATTTATAACCATAAAATAAATACTTAAAATTGATCTCATGCTCCTTCAAGACCATTCTTGTAGAATGTATTTTACTTTTGCCACTACCATAGAAAGTACTTAGGTTATAATGAAAGTCACATTCATTTGTGTGTATTCCTTACTCTATTCCCTTTTGCTGCAAGTATTGTTGTTATTTCATAAGTCTCACGATTTTGGTTTTATTTTTTTTCCTTTTGTGTAATATGAAACATGGTTAAATATTTTAATCCAAAGAAAAGAGGACGAGCGAAAGATAACATGGTGATAGGGATTCCATTTTAGATATTATATGTAATTGATTTTTATACAAACTCTATTTCAGTCATTCCCAGATTCATTGTTTATAGGGTTTACCTATATATATACAATATTTTTTATTGATAATATATATATGTATATGTATATGTTTTTCTTCTACTTAATATTACTATAGTTCATAAATAGGGTAGACGTTTTGAATCTGGAAGTCTATCATGGCCTATCATCAAATTGTATAATAAATTTTCATTTCTAGACAAAATTATATAGCATCTAGTGTAAATTTTTATCTATGGTAGGTTAAATTTATATCACTCACTTTTTTTGCTCCCATTGAAATACAACAAGTATGACTTATACATATTTTTAAATCATAGATACAAATTTAATAAAAAAAAGTGTTTTTAGATCTAGGAATAGATCTCTATCTCTATATCACCGATGTATATAAATTTTATTTTCATATTTCATACATTAATAATATCATATTCCTTGAAATTAGATGACAATAACAACAAATTAAAAAAAAAACAAACGAAACAAAACAAAAAAAAACAGAATATCAGCATCAAACAAAATATGAACAATTGTTAATTATTTTATTTTTCTTTACACATGCATTCTCTTTTTTTTGAAATAAACCATATTATTTATAGATATTAACAACAATGTTTAATCCATCTAAATTAGCATACCATGTTTTCACTAATATGGAATACAAAAATATTTTAGCACAAAATAAATTTAAAAAATTAGAAATATAACTATATTTGAAACAAAATACTTATGTTCTCATAGTTTCCAAAATTTACTTAATTTTCTTAGATCATTTTTCTTCAAATTATTTCATCATGGCAGCTAGCTTCTCCCAATGCTTTCTAACTTCTTCTTCATTTGGCTCAAGAATTTCCTCTTGAATTATAAGAGTAATCCCTAGTGTTTGTTTCATTGCTTCAATATTAACTGAAGATGGAGAGGTAAACATATCTACAACCTTCCAAGATGTAGACCACGTATTAGCACATGTATGTTTCTTCATTCTCACCTCTTCTTCAGTCATAGTTTGAGCTCTTGGCTTTATGGTGGAAGAAAATGTTTCCTTAGGCTTCATTGTTACATTGTCCTGACTGACCACTATCTCTTTATGTTGGCTAGTTGGTGTTAATGGAATTATTTGGCTTGAAGTTTCAATAATTATTTCCTCACCATTTCCAACTTCCTTTTCCTTACTAACCTTTCTTTTCTTTATAAAAATCTCAAAATACCCTGATACATCTTCTAATTGTTGCTTTCTCTTCACATTAGGTGGGTATGTGAGCTTCACCTGAACTTATTTCAATGCTTTAATGTAACAACAAATCTAGTGTTTAGTGTATATCAACACTTTCTTAAAAATATCCTTAAGGGTTACTATTTCCTTCTTAGTATAGTCTGGGTTTGGGATAGGTTCATCAAAATATTTTCTTCATCATAAATTGCATTTAATACCTCTTTGTCATATGTATCCAATTGTTCCAAAATATCATTAATTGAAAGAATCCTTTCTATTTGTAAGGGAAACCTCTAGTATGGTCACTTCCTTACCTCATGCTCGTCATCACAATTATGCCAAAAAATTTCTAAATCATAAACGAGAGCATACTTATTGTTTGTTTTCTTGGCAAGGTTTCCCTCTAGATCATAATTCTTTTGCTAGAGTGTAAATACTCTAGCTTATACAAATTCAACTCTTCATTGCACATATCATAATTCTTGGCAACAACACATTTGTAATTACTGATGGTGATGGGGAATTGGACGTTCAAAATTTATTTCACGCTTGTGAGAAAAGGACATGAGAAAGGTAATTTTTTCTCACCAATTCTAATAACATCTTTTTTGTTTGATACCTGGACCACACAGCATGAAGGGGTATCCTTTGCATGCATCCTTCCACCTTGATATAGGTGAAAGAAGTAAATTGAATGTACCAACCTCCAATTGAAAAGATAACACTCTATGATTCCAAGGAAAATATTTTGGCTTTGTCACCTTCCATTATTCTTACTAGCCTCATAGAAAACACATCATTCACCCTTTGGTAATGCTCCTGATATTAGTGGATAGTGATGTAGGGTACATGAGCATAAATCAAATTATTCCCTAGTTCTCTATCCAGGGCACCAAATTTGTTCAATCCTTGAATATTTTCCCTCAGGGAATAGGAATAAAAAGCATAAGACATAGAGAACTATAGGGGGTCCAAGAATGCCATTAACTATTCAAGCAACCTATTGCTAATGAAACTCCCCTAGTGAATTTGCATAGGACTTCCATTAGTTTAGTTATAAGACCAAACATCTAGAGTAAACATTTTATAGCATATTTTCTAACCAAAATATCCTTTTTAATAGGTTTATGATGTCCTACACATCTTGAATGAACACAAACCTTGAGATTTGTCTCATTTTCTTAGTAATTTCTTCTTGGCATCATGTTGCATTCATAAATCTTATGTTTTGTTCTTTTGCATGCAAGTATGTCATGTCGAGGACTTGCATATACAATGGATTCATCTGGCTAAATATGGGGAGCCCAAATGTGTATGAAATCCCTTTTACTAAGAGGTATGCATAGAATTTCCCTTCTTTCTCAACTACCCTCTTGTTTGGGTCATACCAATGCATATATTCCATTAGTAGTTCAAAGGCTTCCATTGTTGGTGAAAACCCTCCAAAAAAATGTAGTCCACATCCAATGATGTTCTTTGCACACTGAGATGCATTTTCTTGTTGAATTTTTGTGACGAGTTTAGTGTTAGTAAACCATCATGGGTGAGTATCTATAATTATCCCCTTGATCGATACAACCTATGAAATAGGGGACTCAAATTCATCATCTACCAACTTCCTTCTGGAAGAGCCCATATTTTCCTAGGTTTCCTATATTATTAGAAAATATGTGCCTTGTGTTTGATGTAGGGGTAAACATAACCATCCTTTTTCAATAATTCATAAAACTTACAGCTTGCAATTAGGTTAATTTTCCTTCAAAATAATCAACATTTCAATTACCAAACCAGAGGTAATGTAATTTAACTTAATCCATGCATGTATAAAATAATTAACATAATTTTAGTTATTCAAAGCACACCTAGTTTTGATGATAGTTTCCCCCTCAACCCCCACAACAGGGATCTACCCCATTGACCCCCGCAAGGGATGTTGCCCATTGACCCCACCAGTGGTTATCATTTGCGCCCCCCTACTTCAATATTAAAGAAAACACAAAAAATATGGGGGAATTGTACTCACCAACTTTGTAAATTTTTAAAGGAGATATTTTCCATTTTAATTAATATTTTTAGTGAATATTTGCTAGGACTCGCCATTGTGATCATTATTTTTACCAATTATTCATTAAGATTCATCAAGATTTAATAATTTTTTTATAATGTGCATAGATTCACCAAGAAAATTAATATTTTTTTCAAATAAAAGGAAAGATTTTCCAATAAAATTATAGCACTTAGCCAAGATTCACCAATATTTTACACCTTCACCAAGGGGGGGTTTCTTAAATTTATCCCTACCCATGATTGAATGGGAGGCCTCCATAATTCATTGACATGAGGATATTACCACCTCATAGTCCCTTAACTACCAAATTCCAAGATCTTAAGACCAAACCAACCAATTCTCAACTTTGCATCCCACTCTATGAATTCAAATTGTTGAGGATTCAGTAGATTGCAACTCTACTATTCACAAGCTTAGTTATGGTTTCCTCCAACTTGTTTTGAAAGGACAAAGTAGCCATTTCCTTTCCATGGAATATTCTCTTGTTTCGCTCCTTCCATATCTCCAAAATTCAAATAGATGGGATAATTAGCCAAATACTCGAATACATCACTTTCCTTTTTAACAAGGGACAAATTGTCATTCACAAGGGATCATATCTAACTTAGGTTTAGGATTAGACAGTTACAACACTCCTAAGTGTAGGTACAACCAAGATGTAGGTGATTTTAATCTTCCTCACTTGATTTTCACATTACACACCATGATGGGTCATGATAGACGATTATGCTAAACCTATCCATAGTCAAGATCCTTCCCTAGATTGTGGTCCAGGAAAAAGGCCCTATCTTTCTAAAGGAAATTTTTTCCTTAACATAACTTCCATGGGAGTGAGTTCCTCTCATCCTATTTCCCTAGCATCAAGAAACCATCATTAATATTGTACTAATATTAACTAGTGGAAGTCCAAACTAGCCTGCCTTTACCCTCCTTGATAATTATGATTTTATCCTTAAGAATCAATTAGAGCTACATAGTTTTTGTGGTTGGGAGATTGAGTCTTTTGAAGTCATTCCATTACCATCTACTAGTCTTGGATCAACACAATTTATCTCCAAGTAATCTCTCACATTATTTCCCCAAAGTTGCATGACCATGCCTTTTGTATGTTTCAAGTCCACCAAACTATATATTATAGGGTTTGGTGGAACCCTTAAAATTTTCTTGGTTCCATTGAATTATAAGGTTAAACCCTAATTATTATTGCCTTAGGTTCTGGTTTTGAAAAATTCTTCATTTCCACACCCTCATTCAACCACAAGGTTTCTAATTTCAAGTTGACTGGTCCTATCAGATCCTGATCTTTTCATTAACCCCTCATGGCCTTAAGTCTTGTGGTTTTACCAGCCCTTTCTTTATATAGCCCGTCATGACTAGGTAGTCCTTCTAAAACAACCTTTGGTGCATGTGTTGTAAGTCTCTCTAAGTTGGGATTTATGTATTTTCATCACTCATCGCTTGTTCATTTTCAAATTCCCAAGATGAATAGATGATGAGTGGTGCCTTGGTCTCTTTTGCATTAGTCTCTTGTATGCATTTTTGTGTCCTTTTACATCTGTGAGGAAGTAACACCCAATGAGTCATGTGGTCAACATTTTGACCCATCGCTACCCTTTTAAATATCACTATTTGTTTTGTGCAGGATAAAGTTGAGCCCGCAACCGCTGATGTGAAAGTCATGTCCCATCACTAAGATGCCATGCTTCGTCGGTTTCCCTTGGCTATATGTGGGTTATCAAGCGATGAGCAATACAAGTAAGAGAAATAACTAGAATCTCTCTATTGTAGATTGACAACTTCTATCTCATCGTTGGCCTCCCAACTATCGCTAGTTAAAGTTCTAAAATAGACTCAGAAGAAGTGACGCCCGATGT
Source organism: Sequoiadendron giganteum (assembly GCA_007115665.2). Classification (NCBI taxonomy): domain Eukaryota; kingdom Viridiplantae; phylum Streptophyta; class Pinopsida; order Cupressales; family Cupressaceae; genus Sequoiadendron; species Sequoiadendron giganteum. Next base: position 537,930,600 of record CM021101.1, read on the forward strand.
CATACCTATGAAGGTGACATGTATTTTCTTCCTCACCCATCACTTAGTATGTATCATATTTCCAAAAGAACACTATGAGGTGGTGAGTACGTGTGAACTGCACGATTAAGTTTTCCAGCCCGTAGATCAATGGTGTGTATTCAAAAAAGAATAGGAAAATAATAGAGTGGCTATTTTCACTCACCTGAGCTGCCTTGCACCATTAATGGTGATTGTACTGAACCAAATAAGTGAAAGAAGATTCAGTTTTCACTCTCTACCTTGCTAATGAGGAGCTGAATGAAGTAGAGACAAGGTGAAGATACAAGCAGAAGAAATTTGTAGATCTCATTTCCTGAGTAAGTCCTTATCAAGTGCTGAAAATATTATTCTCTTGTTGAATAGTCTGTGTTGTTTGTCCCTATAGTCGTATGCTGGGTTTAGAATATCATTTTTTTGTATTGTAAAAATTGGGATATATCCTAGGGTAGGGAAATATTTACAAAGTTAAGTAGTGCTTTGTAATTGCAATCATGAGTTTTATACCATAAATTTGACACCTGCCTAGAATTGTAATTAAGGAGGAAACCATAGTTTGAGGAAAGAATGAGCCTATCGGGTGAGACCTCCACCTCTAAGCCCATGTCAAAAATAAAGAGGCAACATGCCTCTCATGAAACAACACAAGAGTCTAAAGGAACTAATAGGAAGAAGGGACAACCAAAGAATTATGTCCATTTTATGGAAAATTTTCAACATCTAGATGTCAAAGCAAGCGATAGAAAGGCCATAGGGGATGAGGTATTAACCTATAATGTTAAATACCTCACTAAATATATTGGTGACATTGTTGTGCCGAAGTCGGGTTGGGAATTTTTTCATGAATGCATTTACAAGGAGGGATGCTCCTCACCTTGAGAAATTTTTTTGGGGGTATAACCTGGGAAAACTCATTGCCCAGAATTTCTTTGTGGAGGTGGATTTAATTTTCCATCTCATTGACACATATGACAATGTCAACAGTGTTATTACTAACACATTTGGAAAAACCCCCCTAGAAATAAAGATAAGCAAATTCATAGAGGTCTTTGACATGAACCCTGATGTTATTGATAAAATTATCATGAAGAACTTGCAGAACTATTACAGTACACATAGGGTTGAGTATAGAAAAAGTGAATTTCCCAATTATAGATTAGAGAACGACTCCACATTTGCACTCAGAGAGATTGAGCCCTTGGATTGTGAAGAATTTATTGACTATTTCAAATACACATACTATATGTTGTGTCACGTGCTCGAGATTAAGTGTGATGGAAGGATGTCATCATCTATGTTTGTTATGATTATGGATATTCAATAGAGGTATCATCACAAGTGGTTTGATTATGCTCACCACATTGTTGAGTAATTACACTATGATTTAATGAGGTTGAAAGAGAGAATAACCCCTTGGAGTTTCAAGAATTATTCTGTGTTGATGCATATGCTCCTATATCAAGAAAGGGAGGTTTTTAGTAGGTATCTGCAATTGAGGCAAGTTGATAACAACAATCATAGATTACCTATGCAGATGTGGAATTACATCTAGGATTTGCATTGATCCACCTTAGATTACACTTGATTATATAGCACAATAAAGCATACTATCTTAGTGAAAATGGGGATCGCACCAGTGGAAATAATTTCTAAAACAATTAGAGCTTTGTTAAGTCCAAAATAATATGGAGATGATCCCAATTATGAATGTAATTGGGGAGACTGGTATTTTTATGCAAAATGCACTTTCATTAGGTGTTACAGAACTGTTGTGGCCCCACATCTACTACCTACGTATGTATTTGATAGGTTGGGATTTATGGAAATCATGTGGCAAATAGATAATAGTGATGTCAAGAAATTTAGGGCTTCCAAGAAGGCCTCAATCATTGCCACTACGTTTTATTTTGATCATTTTTTTGTCACCGCCAAAGAGGCCTATGAGGTTTTTGGTACAATGGTAAATCATTTGAGGATGTATGTAGCCCCTATTAGGAAATTTGACCCTAAAAGAGTCATTGACAGGGAGAAAATTAAATGGCGAATATTAGGGTATGGGCCTCACCAGTTTCTTTTCAAGGAAGATGTGGTAAGAAACTTGTTGACAACAACTATATCTCAAGATAGAGGATCAGTGTGGATGAATTTTTTTCACATAGAGAAAAGATCTCGAATAAAGAATTCCTTTTATGAAAGCCCATTTAAACACATTGATGCTAAATTCAGCTAAATAGGAAAGCTCCTCACTAATTTCAACTAAGGAATTTTCTTTGAGAAGGTACAAAAAGTAGAGGATTTAGCCCATTCTACCTTACATGAGCACTTGATGAAGACTAGTGGCTAGTCAATGGATTTCGTAGGTCCAGAGGTTCAAGAATAGGTTTTGGATGTTGAAGACACCCCTGCCATTAAATTACACCCTGAAGATGTTGTTGAGACGCAAGATGTGGAAGCTAACACACACCATCCTTCCACTGATTCAAATCCATTAAGCACTGAGTAGAGTAGGAATTTTCTTACCCTGATGTTGGGGATGCAATGAAGCCTTTTTTTCCAAATGATAGGCTTGTGCCTTGGGAGTATGATGAGATCTGAGATAATGATGCAAGGCTTTTAGCCTGTGCTAAATTACTAGAAGAGGACTCTTTTGTGGCTTCAAAGGAATTCAAGGAATTTGTCGTTGAGTTAAAAGCTTAGGAAATATGTGACAAAATATAGGCTAGAGTGTAGGTAGTTGACCATTGTTAGCAAGAGGAGGTGAAAAGATGTATTGAAGAAGAAATCGCTCAAGAAATTTCCCAAATGAATTTAGTAGAGGAAAAGAGGTTAGTTAAGGACAATGGGATGTTGGTTATGCATGGTTGGATTTTTTCCTCCATAATTTCCTTGGAAGTAATTAAAAGTGACCCAGGTGCTTCAGTCTTTGAAGACACATTTGATGAAAATACTTTTGCTTCAAGTTTTAGTCCCAGTTTACATGCATTGGCTACCTTGTCTCTAAATCTAGACTCAGGGAGATGTGTACTTAGCAGATCAATGACTAGCTTCTCATGTGATGTGATAATTGGAAGAGCTTCAAAAATGATAACCCCACAAGCTGAAATGTTGGCAATTCATTTGGCCATGCTGAGTGTTGATACTACAAATATTAGTCAGGCTAAGTACTCAAAATTGTTAGAGAAGCATAACAAGTTGGTCGAGGAGTATAAAAAAGTAAGAGTTACTCTTGCTAAGGCTAGCCAAAATGCCCTCCCAGCCTCTCCATATAATACTTCAACTTAGGATAAGGACACTTTGAAATTAAGAGTTAGTGCTTTGAAGAAGGAGCTCCAAGAAACCAAGGCTGAGAATGATAAGCTCCAAAAACGCATGAGTAACACTTCCAAAGACATGGCCGAGGGTCTCCTCAGTTACAGATGGCATAAGATTTCTCTAAAGACATAAATACATGGTTGACATATAAGGGTGTCCATGAAGTCTATGAGAAGTTTTATAATACCCAAGAGGTTTTCTTGAACACCTGGTAGAAGTGGAGTAGCAGGTTGAGTAGCTTGAAGGAAATTCAAGAAAATGCAAAAGGATATCGTGAAGTCCCAGAGGAAATCCATGAATCAATCAAAAGAATTGAAGTTGTTGGGGAAATTATAGGCTTCCACGAAAGAATTGGGGGATTATTGCAAGGAAAATTGAAGGCTTTTAGGGACATGGAGGAATAGGGCATGCCTAAGGTTCTCAATGAGGAAGGGAAGTTAAATTATTATGACCCATGGAAAGCTTTGTTCAAGCATTTGATGGCTAAGTCTCTTGAGATTACTTATGTTGAGGGTAAACTAGATTTATCAACATTAAATGATTTGATTGATAATCTTATCAAAATTAAGATAGGAATGGACACCTTCGTGAAGGAGGCTCAACTCATGTTAGATGTAAGATACAATGCTTATATTGTCAAGGTGCATAAGTTGTTAAATAACAATTGGCATGTTGAGGAAGAATATAGGGATTGGTTAGATAAGTATGTTGAGTAAACTACCAAGGGAGTGGTAAGGTGGATATAGAACATGGTCTAGTATAATACAAGTCTGGCCTTTGAAACAAACTTTTCATAATGAAATTTATATCCCCTTTGCATAGAATACACACATGAGGGTCTAATCAAGTTTCCCTAAATATTCTCTCAGATCTTTCATTTCAATTCAGTTTATTTTCAGATAATGTAATGACATGGAATCTTAAAACAATATAAAAGTGGTTGTTATGTGCCCATCCAAATTATTTTATTTGGTTCCTTCCCCCCATTTTGTAAATGTGAAAATATAACTACCAAGGGGTTGAAATGAAATTAAATATTGAAAGATGCAACATGAAATGTAATTTGGTATGCCAATAGCCTGATGCTTGTTTTTCTCCCTTAATCCTATAAAAGGGAATTCAAGGCTATTAAGTGGGGGTCTTTCAAATTTTTTTGGATCTCAGATACCATTTTTGAACATTACCAAGAAATTTGCAAGTAATATAGAATTGATAGATGAGTCTAGGATTATGAGTTCATCTTTACAAGTAGCTTAAACTTTCTACAATAGTTCTAGAATTTTGACATATATTAATGGAAAACTCAAAGAATATTTTCTCCTCTAAAGTGATATATAAATTAGCAATGAAGTAGTTAAGGATTATTTCATTGGTCTCTAATTGTTGTGATTTGATGTGTGTTTGCATTATATGCTTCAATTCAAAGAATTGATTAAATACTTTAGTGTGATCATTGATTCATGTGTTGTAATGTAGGATTTCTAATAATTGTTTGTTCTGATCTATTGAGTTATGGATTTGTAATTCAGATTCATAAGGGTATATCGATGCTAATGCTATAATTAGTGTTTTACTATTATTTACAATTTTGACCCCATTACTCTTTGATAAAGCAATGTTCTATGTATTATTTGGACTTCTATGTACCTATTAAATTAAATTGCATCAAAGAACAACTCATTTAAATAAAATTTCACTTATAATGATGATGGTTGTCGATATTATCTAGTAATTTTCCCATTTTCTACTTTGAGTCACTGGATGTAAATAATTTGCCAGATTCTTGCAAGTCATTGTGCTCCAAGTCTTGATTTGAGAATGTATCATTTGAATTTACAATGTACATGGAGGTATTATGAATTAATTTTATAAATACACTGTGGGATTACCCTCCCAGGTTTTGCAGAGCCCAAAGTGTAGGAGGAAATCTAAAGTGTTTTCTCTCATTCAATAGCCAACCCCTTGCAGACTGTTGACTATTGGAAAGGGTAAGTCCATAGGCTACTTGCGAGATCCAGTTGGATTTTCAAAAGAAACTAATAGAATGGTGACTCCACTAGGGAATCAAGTCTGAAATAGCTAGTTTCTAGAACGCTTTATCATAGAACACTATATCATATAGTGGCATTCTTATATAGAGTCGATGTATTTGAAGTATTGCTAGTTATTGCCTCAAGTCTTTTGTTGTATTTTCACCAATGTTTATGTTAGGTTTCTCGTGTTCTAATATTTCAAAATATTATGTCTGAGCTTCATTTAGAAACATATTGCATTTGTAAAATTTTGTCAGTATACTTAAGAATTTAACAAGATTGGCATAAATTGTAACACAATTGCTACAAATCGGTCCCAAAGAATTTGGGTGGTGACTCTGAACTCTTTGCACCAGTGTGAGATGGTGTTTAGAGATATTAAGTAAGTGTGAAGAAGAATAGAAATAAACTGAGAAGGTTGGTGGACATAAAGACAATAAAAATACAAATGCACGGAACTCAAGGCCACATGAAGAAACATCCAAAGTAGAAGCTGGAAGGAGAATTGCACAAGCAGATGAATCTGCATGGGAAGTGGGTAAAAGAAAGGGATGTTGAAAAATGTAAGTCTACTCCTCACCCTCTTCCTGAGTGCAGTGGTCATGCTAGCTCTAATTCATAATGTGAAGAATTTATTAGATTTTGATGATCAACTCTACCGAGATTGGGGAATTTTACATGAAATCTATTGTGGGTAAGAAATCATTTGACCATGGAATAAAGGCCATGGAAATGATAGAAAGGAATGTGATACAAAGAGATAATGTTAGTGCTAGATGGGTTAGGATTGAGGGACAATTGAATCCTGATTCTTACCACTATACCCCAATCCCTTTAGATCTCTTGACGGTAGATGATGAATATTCTCGTAATATTACCCCCAACCAAGAAGATTTTACAATAGCATCTGATGGTGACTAAACTTTATCAGAATAAGAATTCCTCAAAGATATGAGAATACTTAATGAATGAGATTCAAAGTGTAATGAGATTAGAAAAAGGAGGGAGGCGGAGAAATAAAAAAGGATTAGGGATGCAATAATTCAGAGGGATATGTTGCGAAGGAAATTTGAGGAGATGAAAAAACTAGATAGGTTAGCAATTAAGGATCCCCCGACAACTGGTCCAATTGTGCAAGAGGTTGTGACCAAGATCCCTGCAATCCATTATGTTGATAATGTTGCCATCATTTTGCAAACCAATAGTCTTGAAAAGACTCTTATCCCAGTTAATCCCTCACCCAAAAGAGCAAACCATGACCCCCAAAATGATGAAAAAGGAAAGAAACGTATGGAGGGAGTTAAGATAAATGAGGGAATTCATCCTAAGAAAATCACTCCACAAGATGATTCTATCCCTTTGATTGAGAAATTGATGAGAGAGAATCAAGAGTTGGAGAGGAAAACAAAGGAGGCAAAATTACTTGTTGTAAATAATGAGATGAGGAAGAAACTTAGTTTCTTAGAGTCTATTGTAAAAGGTCTAGTCCTTGAAGCTTAGAGTTCCCATATCCATATGTCATCCCCAAGCTCCCATCTAGATGAAAAGATATTCCCTAATGGAAACCCCTCCATATCTTCCTCCCAACCTGAAGACAAAGTTAGAATAGTCCATTCTAACCAGATATATGATCCTCACTATAGAAAGCCCAAGGGCAATAATGAAAGGAGAAGGAATTATGATGAGTAGAATAATGATGGACCTTTTGGGAGAAGGTTGTTACATACATACAAGTATAAACAACCATGCTTTTAAAATGTCCCTGGATATCCAAACCCAATTCCAGATAATGCCAGGAAGCATGTGCCAAATTTTACAACAATGCTCTTAGTGGTGAAGACCATTTGAAGGATTTCCAAAGCTTATGGAGTATTTTGAGTTGTGGGATGAAGATTTTTCCATGAAATACTTTATGCAGTCTTTAATAGAAGATGTTAGGGAATGGTACAAAAGTTTGTCAGATGCAAGCATTGATTCAACTGCGTTTTTAGGGAACACTATGGGGATTAGACTGATCCACGCTTAAGACTTAATGATTTCAAAAATATAACTAAAGGGCATAATGAATTAGACACTAAGTTTAATGCTAGGTTTCAAAAGGCAATCTATAAAGTCCCTACTTACTTGAGGCTTAATGAGAATGCATGCTTAGTTGTGTATTGCGATAATTATGATCCAAATATGTGTTATCTTCCACAAGATAAAAAACCCACAACATCTAAGAGAGGCTCACGAGATGTTGATGAATATTGAGAATAATAGAAAGGCCTATGGTCAGGCGGGAAGAATGGATGATTCTAAGCTTTTGAAGAGCCCAAGGACCCAAAATGACAAGATAGGTTAGGTTACGTCCCTTGAGCAGAAATTAGATCAAGTCCTTAGTCTGTTGAAGTTCGGAAAGAGTGACAAGCCACAATTCTAGAGGAATGAGAGGTCTCCAAGGCTACAAGACTTTCCAAACCATACAAATTGGTACAATGGGAAGCTTGTTCAAAATATAAAAAAACTCTCAGGCTACATCTGATTCTTTGCAGAGGAATTCCGCTAATGTTGTTGATGATTTTCCTTAGTGTGAGGCATGTCAGGTACCCCACTCATCACATCAATGTGTTGTTTCAAGATCTGTAGAAGAGACCCATGATGACCAGGGAGAGTTTTATTCTCCCCAAGGCCATGACCAAATGGAAAATGTGTTTATGATTAAGTTTGACCTTGATTGTGGTGATTATTCTTCCAATGATGATGTTGATACTAATGATGTAGATGTGCAACGAAAGGAAGCTAGTATACATCATCAACAAGTATTTTCAGATGAAGAGATAGAAAATGATTGTACTGTATAAACTTTGGAGACATACAATGTCTCTCTTCAGAGATCTTCAAATGAAGAAATTGAAAGATATATAGTTTCATTAGCTACCAAAGCAAGAAGTGGCCTCTAATTGAGAAATAGAATTGTGAGTGGTGACTAGATTACCCCTAGTATTGTCTTTGTTAAGGAGAATAACAAAGGATCTAGCTCAAAAAATAATAAGGATGACACAAAGCCCAAAGAAAGTAAAGAAATAAGGATTTGGGCTAAGAAGAATAGTAAAGAAAAGAAATGATGATGAAATTGCCCCTCAAGCCTAGAAAATTAAGGATGATAATGCTATGGTTGAAAGAACTATAGGGAAATTCGGGAAGGTGTGTTTTGGAGATTTTTTCTCTCCCGAACTACCAAGTTACTCCCCGATGGACATAATCTGAGTCCTATCTTAGGTCAAAGTTGCAGTTCCACTATTAGAAATGACGAGAATAGATGAACATAAGGATAATACTATTATATTCATCAACAATATTGTCACTAGTGGTAGTAGCAAGTGGATTGAAGATCAGCCTAGAGTAAGTAAAAGTTAGGAGAAGGATGTAGAAGTGAAAGCAGTAATATATTAAAATCATGAGATATACCTAGGAAATACTATTACTGCTAACCCCAACCAGGTTAACCCTTTCTATCTTAGCCTAATCATTGATGGTAAGTTTCTTAGGAACTATATAATTAATTCATGGGCCTTAAGCAATGTTATGCCAGTGAAAATAATGGAGGAAATGGGTTTGAAAGTAGATAGTACATATGGAAAGTATTATTCTATGGACTCAAGGGAGGTGCCTATTATAGGAATAATCAATAGAGTGCCATACAAATTGGTAGCAAATGAAATATTCATGAGAATCACAGTGGTGGACATCCCACCAACATATGGGATGCTATTATCTAAAAAACATAGTTCTTCTATGGAGGGAAGTATACAATGCAATCTACCTTTCACTACCTTTTTTATTAACCAAAAGGATGTTAAGTTGCAAGGGATTCCAAGATACGTCATTTGATTGAGAATGTGGAGGGATCAGAAGAACCTATAAGGGTTAATTTTGTGGATACTGATCTAGATTCATTTCAAGTTGAAGAAGAGCTATCAGAAGAGGAGATAGAGCCTACACCTATCTATCGAGAATTCACTGATAACTTATACAAATATTCTCTATGGACTATTTACTTTGATGAGGCATGTTCTAAGGATGGCTCGGATGTTGGTGTTATTCTTTTTTCCCCTCAAGGAAAGAGCTTCAAATAATCCTTATTTCAATTCACTTGTACAAATAATGTTGTTGAGTATGAAACTCTCTTTCTTGGAACGAGGCTAGTTTCTCAGCATGGTATCAAGTCATTAAGGGTATTAGGTGATTTTGAATTGGTAGTCTCCCAAGTTAGATCTAGGTTTTCTGCCAAAGATAAGAGGCTTAAGCAATACAAAAATGTGGTATGGGACACCATAGAGGCTTTTGACACCTTTCATATAGATTGGATAGAAAGAGTCCAAAATGCCAGGGTCTATTTGCTAGCCAATATTATTGTCAAGCTAGATGATGTTACATTTCATGGTGTCTCAAGTATAGAAGTACAAACCAGACCTATCGTGTCTAAAAATATTTTGAATTGGTAGGTGTTTGATAATGATAATGAGACATTAATATTTTTGCATTGTGTTGACCAATATGAAAGTCAAGAGATTTACTTTGGTGCATTTTTTGTTGAGTTTGATGGCAAAGAAACATTGTTTGGGAATAAAATAATTCAGCTGGAAACCAATAAGCTTCCCAGAGGATTGGTTGTGCTAGAAATTGTTTTTGATGGCCTTGAAAAGGCAAGTAGTAAGTAGACATCTCCTTATAGGGAGGACTTGGAGGACATAAACTTAGGAACAAAGAACTCACCTAAAAGGGTCTACATTGGAAAATGAATGAAACCTCATGTGAGAAGCATGTTAATTGCCTTGCCGAGGAAATATAGACATGTGTTTTCATGGTCATATGATGACCTTAAAGCATATAGGGAGGAATTTTTCCAACATGAAATCCCTCTAAAGCTTGAGGTGAAGTTGTCCCGTCAGAAACAAAGGCTTATCAATCCAACTTTGCAGCCGAAAATGCAAGAGGAACTTGTTGTGCAGTTTTTGCACACATGCCCCACTGAAGGTGGGGCCCCTCTTTTTTCTCTTTTTGGTGTTTTGGCCCTTCTTTTTCAAGGGTTTTTGCTTTCTTGGGTTTGTACTTTGATTTTCATCTTTCCAATTGAAGTGGCACACTTCTGAGTTTTAAAAAAAAATCTTGAGTCTTAACTGCTTTACGGAGTTTTCATTGCTTTCGGGAAAATCCGCCTGGGCCGAATTCTCCCCATTTTCTCTTGATGATCGGAAGTTACTGCCTTTTGACCCTATTTTCGGGAAAATCCTTATGGTCTGGATTTCACTAAAGTCCATCACCTTGTTGAATCCTCAGGTTTTTTTGGTCGTGGTTGTCTTTTCGACTGCATTAATGGCATTTCTGCAGATGTTTTGGCACTTTGATATATTGGATTTTGGGAAGTAATTGATCATTTGAGCTTGAGTCTTGGAGCTTTTGGTTTTTTTCTAGATTATGATTTTCGAAGATGTTTTGACTATGCATTTGAGTTTTGTGTGCGTGGATTGTATCCTGCTCGCGTTCGATGGTTATCTATTGGCATCACAAGTTTGATCCCTTTCTCTCTCATGCTATGTAGAAGTGCTCCTTTACTCTGTTGATTTCGAATTGCTTCGTTTCATTTAATTTTCGGTCCTTGATGGTTTCCTAATTTCCTTGGGTATGCTCATCTTCACCAAGAATTTTGGGAGCTTTCGTTGCTATACCAGTCAGCTAGGTTGGTCATTGATGTTTACTCTTGGTCTGGTATTGCTTCTTGTTTGGGGGTTTTCTTGCATTGGTCTTAAATTCTCCTTTCTGATGTGTGAGCAAGTTGTGCCTAGTTCTATGTGTTTTCATGGCAAAAATTTAAGGGTTCTCGACCTAGGGCATGGCCTATCCTGGTCAAATTGTTGTGAGGAGTGTTCTGAAATTCGTGTTCGATCCATTGGAGGTCTAGGTTAAGTTGTTTCAGAGTTCAAGCCTTAGATCTAGAGCTTTTTGAATCATTTTGGTAAAAGTAAAGAAGATGTGGATGGATTCAGGTTTTCGACGTTCTCACGAAAATCTACTTCCTCTGGATTTTCCTAGTGTCCAAGGTTGGTTCGTTTTGCCGATTCTGTGCTTAGTGATGATATATCCATTTCTCGCCAAAATCTATTCACTCCAAATTTTCTTGGATGTTTTGTGTCTCCTCCATTTTCCTAGGTTGGTTGTAACTGTGGCTTTTCTCACCAAAATCCGTTCACTCCGGATTCTTTCGAGTTTTATGGGAAAATGTTGAATTTGATGATTATGGAGGATTCTATTTATTGATGATGAATGTGATTGATTAAATGGACTTATGCTAAGTTTTTCTAGTGTTATTCCCTGGTTAATTGATGGATTAAAATGATGTTATGGGATTTTGCATGCTTGGTTCGCTGGAATCTATCTGGTCTAGATTTTCTCAAAAGTTCTTACCAATGTGGAATGCGCGAGGGTGGCTAAATATCAAACTTTAGGATTTTGAATTTCCTGTACTTCTTGTTTCCTATGGATTTGATTGTGGTCATCTTTATGTGTTTGCAGGTAGGATTACAATAGGATGTTGCTGAAGGGGAAGGCATTGGATATAGGTGCAAAGAAAGTGAAATTGGACATAAAGAGTCGGGTTCCTAAGAGAAAGGTGACCTCAATTTGATCAGGAATCATAGATACAAATGTAGGTATGTGGGACTATGAGGAATTTAAGGCTGAGATGTCAGCATCGAGCCCTCCTTTGTTGGCTAGGAGAATGGTGGAATCCGAGTTGGCTCATGTAGCAGGTTTCCCTTCCATGGTGCAATGTTATGAATTGGTGCTTAAGTGTGCCAGGAATTATGATAGGGGGACACAAAGGATAATTGGTCCCTAGGGAAGGGCTCTAGCAGGCTTCAACCCTGTGTCTATTGCTGCAACCTTTGATATGCCTGACAAGTCACCTGTGGTGGCTTTTGATATGGATGGTGCAAGAAATTATTATGAAGAGAATGTAGTTAAGTCTTAGCAGGTGATCAAATCTTGGTTGGAGAATCCTAAGTCCCATTTTTCCAAGTTTCCTAAGCAACTATTCAGGCTCAAATTCAAGAGAGAGTACTACAACATCATCACTCCTCTTAGCAGGTTGGTGGGGTTGAAGAGTGTAGGTGTGTTTAAGACTTGGATGTTCAATGTAATTGCTAGAATGGAGCAGGGAATTGACTATCATTGGGCTAGTATAATTAGTGCAGTGATTCATGAGAAATTGTGTAATGTATTGCAAACCAAGACCTTTACTATGACCTCTTATCTAGTGTATGCATTGGCGAGACTTCACCCATACAAGGGGTTAAGCACTAGGGGTACCTTTGGGTAGGATACCATATATGAGGTATATCCACAATTGCACCTAACTGGAGGGAGCTACAGGAGTTCCAATGATGCACTCACAATGTACATCACTAAATTAATCCAAGGTGCAGAGCATATGCGAATCTCAGATAGGGCTAAAGAATTGATAAGGAGATATGGGGCATGGTTTATCCAGTTCCCCACTTTCTCTTACATTAGAATTAATGGTTTTCAAAGGGCTCCCTATAGAATCCCTAGATAACCTATTGATCATATCATATTGTTGGAAGTCACTAGGCAGATTTGTGACTTCAACAATGTTGTGAAGGGAGAAATGCACAAAAGAGGTTTTGGGAATGACTTTCCCTTAAAGATAGGAATGGGCGAGGTCAATCCTTCTATTCAGTCTGATCATGCTTCTGAGGAGGAGATGAGTACTCTTGGTCTCTCTTTCCATTCCAAGAGAGCAAGGTTTGACATCACTGGTGAAGCACAAAAGAAGGCTAACAAGGAATATAACCATAAGGTGAGTATTGAAGATTACTGGATTAACCTTGTTAATGAGTTTGAGGTAAGAAAGAAGAAGTTCTCTAGACTACTAGTGGAATTGATAAGGCTATACAATGTGAGGATTATCCCTGATCAAGTGGAAGATGACAAAATCCTAATCTAGGGTCATGTTTATGAGGCGGTGAAAGATAGGCCGGTTGGAGAATTTGATTGGTTAGAGGAAGAAAAAATAGAGTTGGATCAAGTCATGACCTCGGTGATTAAGTACACCAAAATATGGGTTAAACACAAGATCCTAGAATTGGAGAGCGAGGGTATTCCATGTACCTATGACCTAATTGTAGAATTAGAGTCTCACTTTGCTTCTAAAGAGTCATTTGAGCCAGATCCTAAGGGCAAGGAATAGGTGGATTCTCCTTTCAGAATCCAAGTTAGGGATGTTCAAGCTGTGAAGGCTGCAAAGGTAAGTAAACAGAGGAAGCCTATTTCAAAGAAGAGGATACATGCCTCCAAGAAAGAAGTTGAAAAGAATGAGGAAGAGGAGGTGGAAACTGCTCCTCCATTGATAAAGAGAAGAAGGATTACAAAGCTATCACAAAATCAGGAGGAGGCCCCTAAAATTGACAAGGAGATTGAGCCACCAGTGGTACAGGTGGAAATCTCAGGGGAAAAGAAACAAGTATACATGAGGAGGTCAAGGACTTCTTCCCCAAGGGATACTGTAGTAAAGGAGGGTGTTTCGATAAGTGTTTGTATTGTTGAGCAGGTGGATATCTCCATTCCCCAGGATGTTGGTAGCACATAGGAGGAACCAAAGAAGGATGAAGATCCTAAGGATTTAGGCAAGGAAGAATTTAAAGAGGGAGACCTCTATAATGCAGAGGCAAAAATTGACAAGGTAATACAATCCCCTTTGGTGCAATATGCAGATTCACCTGTGAAGGAGCAATCAAATAAGTCTCCTCAAAAGGAGGAAGAGATACCAATGAAGTTCCCTTGACTAGCATGGGTTCTGGTGGAAGAAAAAGTACAAGAGAAAGAGAGACCAATTGGGGACATTCCTAAAATTCCAAGTGTTGAAAAGGATGCAACTGATAATCAGTAGGAGCAGGGGCAAGATAAGCAAAATACAGTGCCTTTTGGGTCTACTATTCTACCATGGTTAGAAAAGGAGTTGAAGAGCAAAATCATGATAGTGGAGGATTCTCTTACTAATTGGGATGTCCTTATGGCTAATGTGGAAAAGGAAAAAACTAAGAAGAAAGCTAGGGTTGTGTCTTGGATTGAAAAAGATGGGTCAGGCAACAGGGTGGCCCATATTGCTACCCCTGCTCCAGATAAGGATAGAGACAATGTGAGTGCCCAGGATTACCATGTGCAAACTATTGACTTGGGGCATGCTACTATGGATTAGGATATTGAAGAATATGAAGGATCCAATGTTGTGATTGTGGGAAGGTTGAAGAAGGTTGTGCAGATGAGGCATGAGCTAGAGAAGGAGAATGAGAAACTGAAGAAGTACTTGCAAGAGTTGATGAAACCCTTGCAAGCTATTAGTTCTTCCTCCTCTACTATAGGTTTCTTGCCCTAGGAGACAATCTTTGTGCTTGAAAAGATGAAGGGAACCACACATGCTACAGTTTCCTAGTTGCAAGGTGTTCAAACGAAAGGGGATGATGTTACTAAGATAATTCTATCAACTAGAGGGGATGCAATGAGATCAGTGGATTGGTTGAAAGTTGTATTAGCTAAGGATAATATGGATATTGATCTCCTACTGCAGAAGGCCACAACAATCATGGGCTTCACTGAAGATAAATTGGTAAAGTGTGGGATTCTTCCTTTTCCAAGGGTTTCCAAACCTTGGAAATGGTTTGAAATCCTGAAAATGAGGTAGAAGTCCTTAAGAAATATTCACAAATAGGCTAGGAAGATTGAGGACACCTTGACTAGTATCCATGATAAGTGTATCTCATTCTTTGAGGTCATGACTGGAAGGAAGAAGTTTTCCCCAAAATATCTCAATTTGGAGTAGCTTAGGAAGTGGTGGAGAGATTTTTATTCTCCAGTCAGTGAAGGACCAGTTACTGGACATCAGTTTGATGATGCTACAACTTATATTGTAGTCATGGAGACATATTTGACTAATAGGGCTGACGAGAATGGTGTAGTTAGGTAGGTGAGAGATGGCATCAAGTCTCTTGAGAGAAGGATTAGGGTTTTTCCTGTGCCACGTGTTACTGAGCTGGATAGAGTTTTGTTGGTCGTACATGGTGAAGAAGATCTAGCTAAAAATAAGGATGGGGAGTAGCTGTATAGGGTTACATTGATATTTGTGCTTCCCATTATTCACATGTATTGGGCCGACCTTATTACTATCTTGCTAGTTTTGGATGAAATTGGGTCCAATGGCACATTTCATATGTTCGAATATCTTTGGGCTGACCTCTTGTAGGTCATTTTTTTATTGTAATTATCTTAGGGATTCTCTATAAAACATACATGTTGTCTCATTTGAGGATATAGATAGTAGAATAAATAGACTAACGGATAGAGATAGAGAGAAAATAGATAAGTGATATTCGAGTAACTTAGGGTTTTATTCTCAAGCAAGTGTTGTAACAGAAAACTAGAGGTGTTGCTACTTTGGATGATTTAATATAAGAGAGATATTTTGTTTGGTATCCATCTTGTGGAATTTCATCTAGCATGGTCTTGTTATTCTATCTTTCAAATTTCTTATAAGTTTATGGTTAAATGATTTGGTAATGCTAAGGGTTTTAGGTTTGCAATTTTTGCAGCGATCTCTAGTCCATACTTTTTGTAGTTAGCTAATTGTTAGTTGCTTTGCAAAGTTAGCCTGGACTTAAAATTGTGCTTAGTTCACTTATAAGGGTTTGTTCATCTCAATTGCAATAGGATTGACTGAATGAATGCTTGTGATTTGAAAATCTTAAATACCTTAGAAGATTGCACTATTTCTTTGAAATTGTAGATTCATCTGAGTTGAATAGAGAGTAGTTTATGAGAGATCGGTCCATTTTAAGAATTTCATCTTTTGGAATTCGCAATCTTAGGGTTAGAAGTAGTCTTAGAATTATCTCTGAAACCTTTATCTTTTGTTGTTTCTTTATTATCAGGGTTCCAATCAAGTTTCAAAGTATCCATTTATTATTGAGATCTGATAAATTCGAAGTCCAATATTTTCTCGTAGTAAGGTCCCTTTGTGATTACCAACAATTTCACATTTATCACTGAGTTATTTTGTTGCATTGTGAAGACCTGACATTAGAGACCTTGGGGTTATCTCTTTTTCTATAGAGGTTTACCTTTCAAGAGAGATAGGATATCATATTTTGTCTGAGTTGTTATTGTTCATAAAACACCATCAACAAATTGACGCTAGAAGGAGGGCTCTTGAACAAGCAAACTGGAGCATTTCATAAACGCCATCTCTCCTGAGAGGCTTAGAAGAAGAACTAGATGTACTCCAGGAGGAGAATAATTACAAGCCCCTACTAGGTCAAGAAGGACCAGAGGAGGGGAAGAATCATCATTAGCTCAACCACTTCCATCATCTCCATCATCCTCATCTTCATCTGATTATGAGGGAATTCCTATTCCACAACCACAAGCAGTCATAAATCAGCCATTACCACCCGCACCTCCACCAATGGACTTTCTTGCTAATAATCTGTCCCCATTGATATTTAATAATTACAATGTTATGCCCAAGAATCCTGAGCACTTCTACTCTAAGTTTCATACTCATGATCCCAATAGGACAACAAAAGAACACATTAGGATTTTCCAGACTTTTCTAAGAGATAGAGGAATTGACCATGAGGATGTTGCATGTAGGCTTTTTCATTATTCTTTAGGAGAAGAGGCCTTCTATTGGTACAATCACTTACCTATTGCTTCCATCCATAATTGGATTGAATTAGAAATTGCATTCCTACAAAAGCTCAAGATTTCCATTAGTGCTAATGATTGTACCTGCAATTTACTAGAGTAAAAAGAGAAATTAATGAGCCCATAGGATCATTTAATGATAGGTTCCATCGAGCATATACCAGATGCTAGGCACCTTATGATGGAAATGAAAATACTGCTCTGGAAGTTTACCTTGAAGCCTTGGATAGCCTTACAACCACCCTCCTTAAACAAAGGACTAATCCTCTAAATACTTTGCTCACTGGATATGTAGAGGCAGTAAAGGTTAGCACAAACTTGAGACAACATTTATCGGGACCTTTGCCATCCTTGGGACCTACTGCTCACCCTAGACAAATTCAATCCCTTAACTAGGCTTTGACCAGTCATGTTCCAATCATGAATCTTGTTTTTTCATTGCATTTGGTTCCCTATCTAGGTTCACCTTTAAATCAAGCTCAACCTATGGCTTCTTATCCTCAACAAAGAGCTAATCAACCCTTACATCAGCAACAAGCCGGTTTCCCTACATACTTGTAGAATTCAGAAGTCTTGAATTAGGTTGTTGGTTCTGGAAACATACCTAGATATTCTTTTGGTGGTAATCCAATACCACCTAATAGTATAAATAAGGAGAGGTTGGATGAATTATCTAAACAAGTGAAGAGGTTGAATGCAAAGGTAACTTATTTAAGAAATCAGAATAGCCTGCTTCAGGCTGCTCAGAAGAATATACAATCTAACTATGGTAGGGAGAACAAGAACTTTGAAAGAGGTCAATACTTTGACACAAACCCAAATTATGATAGAGGACAAGGTTCTAATCAAAATTTTGATAGAAGGTAAGGCTCTGGTCAAAATTTTGATAGAAATCAGCAAGGTGGGCAAGGATTTGACAGAGGACAACAGCCTAGCAGAATAGGTCTTGGAATACTGGGCCTAATAATGGAGGGATTCCTACTCCCTTAGACCAGCCTTCTACTTAGGAGAAGCCTATGAATGGTATAGACCTAGCAGAAGCAGCTTTGTCTGGATGGTGCAAGCTCCATAGAATGAGTCAACACTCTGAATTTCAGATTGTAGCTTCTATCTTTTAGTATGAAGTGGAGAACAATTCCACTGGATGGGAAATTGTACCTTCAAATCCATATGATTCTCCAATACTAGTACTTAATCATGCCCCATTCCCTGAAGGTGAGTAAAATGAACTAGAAGAAGTATCTATTACAAAGGATGAGGCAGAGCAAGTGTTCAACAAAGATGAGATTTCCTAGTTGTTTAATGAGGAGAGTGAGAATGATAACGACCCTTTAGATGAGGAAGAAGTTAGTGTTGAAGAAGTTCAGATGCTCCAACAACCAGCTAAGAAATATGATTTAAGGAATAGACCTAACAGGGGTCCATAGGCTGGAGGTCCTTTCACTACCTCTATCCCTCCTAATAATTTCAATACTCCATCAGATCCACAAGCTAGTAATAATCCACCTTATCCTCATGTGCCAATGCAGTACCTGTCGAAGGGGAACAATGTTGAAATATCTAAAGATAAGAAAGTTAGTGGATACAAGGAATCTCATGCTAACTTGAATATGGAGAAAATGGGCGAATATGTGACTGAAGAGTTCAAGAAATTAAAGGTAATTCTTTCTACCTTTGAATTATTAAGATTTTCAGCCATTAGGAATGTAGTTTTTGGATCATTTGGTTCAAATATAACATTGCAAGGGGTAGCCACCAATGAGGCTACTACCAGGTCTTCTAATTCTCAAACACCCAAAATTTAGGTCCCACCTGTAGACAAGGGGAGATAAGGATAAAGGTCAGGTTGCACATGCTGACACTCATCTGAATCTATTTCAAGGCAAGATGGAAACTCCTTCTTTCCTAATTTTTGTTTGTATATTTGGAAATAATATGCATAATTGTCTTCTAGAATCAGGAGCCTCCATGAATGTTATGCCCTTCACTATTTGCAAAGCGCTAGGTATTACCCCTATAGCCTCTCAAAAGAATGTTACTCAATTGGATAAAACAAAAGTGAGTGTGATTGGAGAATTGAACATGATCCCTACACATCTTGCATTAGATCCTAGGGTGAAACAAGTGATCAATATCCAAGTTGCTGACATTCTTGATACTTATGGGTTGATCTTAGGCAGATATTTCACTAAGGCACTAAATGGATATACATCTATAGACCATTCTTATATGTGGTTACCATGGAAATGAGTCCCAAACCATATCAGAATTGAAAGAGAACCTTGAATGAAGTATGTAATCACTGAATATCAGAATGTTTGGAATCAAGTATTGGTGTCTAAGGTTGGCATGGGAAATTATGTATTGCCTACATCAGTTACAACAGATGAAGAATTTTTTGTGCTACAAGGTTCTTCAGATGGACACATTTCAGAGAATAGCATTCCTGAGACATTAATTGAACCAGAGAATGAAATAAGTGATCATGAAGACAGACAACTTAGTTTGTTGGATAACTTTTGGGAGTTCATCCAAAAGTGTATGGAGGATCAGATACAACTAAAAGTAAGCATGAAATTTGAGGAATTATTGCTTCCAAATTGGTGTAGAGTCCATGATGCCCCTAATTTTGAGCTGGAATGTGATTTGTGTCAGAATTTTGTCCTACAGATACAAAAATATGTTAATCTAGTTCCACCTACTAGACTTAAAATATAGAAAGAATTAAACAAAGATAAAGGTAAGAATCCAATACCTCCTGAAGAGCCCCCTATCCCCAAAAAATAACAAGTTCAATTGAAACCAAAGGAACCTGATGGTTGTTGGACACTAAGATTCAATGGATCTAAATCCAAACAAGGTGTTGGAGCAGGATTTGAATTAATTAGTCCTAAAGGTAAAAATTATTTTGTTGCTCACTCACTCCAATTTTAGTGTACTAATAATGTCATTGAATATGAAGCTTTGATCCATGGCTTATTACTTGCATCAAGGAAGAAATTTAGGATATTACAAGTGTTTGGAGATTCAGTGTTAGTAATCAAACAAGTAGGAAAATAGTATTCATGCCGTGAAAAAAGAGTGACCAATTATAGGCATAGAGTGTGGGATCTCATTGAGGAATTCGATGATTTTAACATCCATTTGATCCCTCGAAACAAAAATCAAGTTTTTGATTCTCTAACACAAGTTGCTGGCACCTTGCAGCCTCTGTCACTTTTAGGACTGAATAAATTTACAGTCGAGCTCACTCCAGTGCCTTCAGTGCCTAGAAATGTTACTAATTTCCAGGTGTTTTAAGATGATAAGAATATTCTAGAATTTATTACAAGATGTGATGTGTTTTCTTCCCAAGTTATTGATGAGATAGAGCCTCAAAAAGCAAAAATTGATTTTGGAGGAATCATCAATCTGAAGACTAATACCATTCCAAGTGGCATGGTGTAGCTTGAATGTATTTTTGATTTAGATAAGACAAGAGATCAAGGGCAATAGACTAAAAGGGAATCTCTCAGCAGCCAGTGCGAGACATATAATATGGGGACATCATAGGACTCAAAGAATGTTTTCATTGGCAAGGTATGTACTCCAAAAGAAAGAAAGGGAAATATTGATACCTTACATACATATCACGATGTAATAGCTTGGAGTTATGAAGATTTGAAGACATATAATACTTCAATTATTACACACACCATCCCTTTGAAATCAAATGTCAAACCATTTAGACATAGATAGAGGCCAATCAATGCTTTGTTAGAGCCCATTATTCAGAAAGAGGTGCAAAAATTTCTTTCAACACGCATTATATTTCCGGTAAGACACTCTACTTGGGTGGAAAATTTGGTTCCAGTAAGGAAAAGGAATGGAGAAATTAGATTATGTGTAGACTTTAGGAATCTGAATAGAGCATCAGAAAAGGATAATTATCCAATTCCTTCACTAGATGAGGTACTCCAAATTGTTAATGGATCTCAAATGATGTCCTTTTTAGATGGATATTTAGGATACAACCAAGTTATGGGCAGTATGAAGATAGGCACAAGACTGCCTTCACTACTAAATGGGGAAATTTTTCTTACAGAAGGATGCCATTCGGGTTGATCAATGTTGGAGCTACATTCTAGAGAGTTATGGACATTTATTTTGAGGATATAATTGGTAAGTGCATCATTATTTATATGGATTATTTGACTATTTTCTCCAAAAAATGAGGCAATCACATAATGGATTTATGCAAAGTGTTTCAAAGATGTCGAGAGTTTGGCATTTCACTTAACCTAAGGAAGTGTATTTTTGGAGTCATAGAAGGAAAGTTGTTAGGACATATTATCTTAGAATGGGGTATTGCTATTGATCCTAAGAGAATTCAGGTTATCTTGAAGATTCAGCCTACTACAAGTAAGAAAGAGATCAAGTCATTCTTTCGTAAGATTAACTTTGTTAGGAAATTTATCACTGGATTTGTAGAGATAGTCAAGCCATTAAATGCTATGTTAAAACAAGAAGAAAAAATAGAATGGAATGCAAAATTTAAGGAAGCATTTATAGAAATCAAGAAAGCTATTGTTGAGGCCCCTATACTATTAAGTCCTGACTATACTAAGCCTTTTTACATATATTCATTCGCTTCTGATCACTCCTGTGCTGCAATGTTAACTCAAAATTCTAACCAAGGTGATGAACACCCTATAGAATTCATGAGTACTCCCTTAAAAGATGCAAAATTAAAGTATCATAATGTAGAAAAACAGGCCTATACTTTGGTCAGAGCAGTAAAGAAGTTCTAGCACTATATCTTGAGGAATAAGATTTTTTCCATAGTGTTTGATCCTACAGTAAAGTTGTTGTTGATGCAGAATAAGTTAGGTGAACGAAGGGCCAAGTGGGTGACCATGTTGTAGGAATATGATATGGAAATCTAGCCCATGAAATTAGTAAGAGGACAAGGACTTACAAAGACAATGGTTGAGACCGGTCCTGATCTCACAGCTTAACATTATTACCTTCAAGAGGTATCTCCAGGAGACTGGTATGATGAAATCATTTTCTATTTGTTGAATCAGTAGTGTCTTGATCACCTTAATACAGTCTAGAGATGAGCCTTGTGCTTAAAGAATGGAAGCTTTATGATGAAAGGAGCTATTTTGTACAAAAGAAATCACGAGGGTGTATACTTAAGATGTTTGGGGAAAGAGGAAGCTACCAGAGTAATGATTGAATTTCATGAGAAACATGGCATAGGCCATGGTTCTACATCATCCATTGCAAACCAGATCCTGAGGGTAGGCTATTACTGGCCTACTTTTTTCAAAGATTCACACCAACATGTGAGAACTTGTCACATATGTCAAACTACAACAAGGAAAAACATGCGGCTCTTCCACTCCAGCCTGTCATAGAGGTAAAACCATTTGCTCAGTGTGGTATGGAATTCATAGGTCTGATCAATCCTCCATGTTCTATGGGCCACAGGTATATTCTTACCATAACTAATTATTTTACTAGATGCATAGAGGCTCTTGATTGTAAACAGTGTACCTTGGATGTGGTAATCAATTTTCTTGAATCAAGAATTATCAATCATTTTGGTTGTCCACTATCTTTAGTCTATGATAATGGTCTTGCATTTGCATCCCTAAATTTTTCTAATTGGGCGTTTGATTATGGGATTGTTATTAAATTTTCATCCAATTATTACCCTCAGGGTAATGGTTTAGCTGAGTCTTCCAATAAGAATCTACTGATAGTTATTCGCAAGTTGTTAGAAAAAAATCCCAAGGACTGGCACACCCAGCTCCTAGCTCTGATTTGCTCTATGGGTTGAGCATACTAGACAGAAAGCATCCATAGGAACCTCTCCTTATCACCTGGTGTATGGTTTGGAACCTATGTTTCCTATCCAGTTGAAAATCCCTACCCTATAGTTTATTAACAAGTACTACAATGAAGAAGATAAATGTGAAGCCCATTTGGCTGAGTTGTTACACTTGGAAGAGACAAGAGATGAAGCCCTAGAGAACTTTGCTAAACATCAAGGTGTAGTAAAAAGATGGTTTGATAGGAGAGCTAAGGTAAAGGCCTTTAGAATTTCTCACTTAGTTCTCTACTGAGATAAAGCCTGTGATCATAAGGGAGAGCATGGTAAATTTGATAAACTTTGGCTTGGTCCTTACCAGATTTCAAAAATTCTGGGAGAGAATGCTTTTTGTTTGAAAACCCTCACTGGTGAGGATATCCAGTTGCCTATTAATGGATAGTATCTGAAGCATTATTTTTACCCTTGAACTACTTACAGTTCATCTTGTACATAGCTAGAGTAGGTTTTCTTTCTGCTTTGTCTTTTGTTGTTGGTTTTTCTCTAGTAGTTTAGGTTTTCTTTGGTTTTTTTTCTGATTTTCATTTTTGTTTTTTTCTTTGGGTTCCTTATTTCTTTGGGGTTGTTGCACCTATACAACAAGCTATTTTGTTTGAGATTGTTCTAGAAATTTCTTTTATAAACTCTCATCATTTTTTCAAAGTCACATATGGTGGACTTCTTTTATTTGATGTCCCTTGTACTTGGAATTGGGATCACTTGTTTTAGATACGCTTTGGAACATATTTGGGTCCTGCATTTTCACACTAAAATTAAACCATTTTGAAGTTGCATTCGGTCTTTTGAGTGGTTTGGCTTGGTGAAAAATCTTATATTCTGCTTCAGTGCCACTATGTTCCTCATCCTTGAGTGTGAGTTTCAATACTTGCAAAGGTGAAGGAGAAAATTTCTATAAAATAAAATAAGAGAAGGGGAAATTTTGAAAATTTGAGTAAGCTTCACCTTATCAAGAGTATCCTAGTATCTCTACCAGGGCTATGAATGCTTGAATAGTAGTAAAGCTATGCTTGGGAGGGTCACATTGATAACCTCATCGGGTCTATGAATGCTTGACTGGAAACGAGGCTCTATCCAGGTTGCTTTTAAAGTTTGAACTTTTATGTAGCTTGGTCAGATTTTCTCTAGTTCCCATTGCACTTATAGGATAGGAATAAATGCATTATGCACAGACTTGGACCCTGGTATAGGAAAAGGTCTTCTTCCTTATGGTTTCTGAAACTTTGTTCATAGAGGTCTTGACGAAAGGATTGAAACTAGAGATTCTGGGTTCTTGATTCTAGTTTATTTTTGAAATGCTTTGGAGCATTTCCTCCAGTGGAGTCACCATTTGTTGTGCGGTTTTTGCACACACACCCCACTGAAAGTGGGGAATCTTTTTTTTTTTGTTGTTGTTTTGGCCCTTATTTTTCAGGGGTTTTTGCTTGCATGGGTTCATGCTTTGATGTTCATCTTGCCAATTTAAGTGGCACACTTCTAAGTTTTTTAAAAAAATTCTTGAGTCCTGACTGCATTCCGGAGTTTTCATTGCTTTCGGGAAAATCCACCTTGGCCGAATTCTCATGGTTTTCTCTTGATGAAAGGAAGTTACCGCCTTTTGACCCTATTTTCAGGAAAATCTGTATGGTCCAAATTTCCCCGAAGTCCGTCACCTTGTCAAATCCCTGGGTTTATGTGGTTGTGGCTGTCTTTTCAACCGCATTAATGGTGTTTGTGTGGATGTTTTTGGGCTTTGATATATTGAATTTTGGGAAGTAATTGATCATTTGAGTTTGTTCATTTGCTATCATTTGAGCTTGAGTCTTGGAGCTTTTAGTGTTTTGCTAGATTGTGATTTTCGAAGCCGTTTTGACTGTGCATTTGAGTTTCGTGTGCGTGGATTGTATCCTGCTCACATTCGACGGTTATCTATTGGCATCACCAATTCTAGCCCTTTTGCTCTCATGGTATGTAGAAGTGCACCTTAAATCTACTGATTTTGAATTGCTTCGCTTCATTTACTTTTCAGTCCTTCGTGGTTTCCTAATTTCCTTGGGTACGCCCATCTTCACTGAGAATTTTGGGGGTTTTCGATGCTATACTAGCTCACTAGGTTGGTAATTGATGTTTACTCTTGGTCTAGTATTGCTTCTTGTTTGGCCGTTTGCTTGCATTGGTCTTAAATTCTCCATTCTGGTGTGTGAGCAAGTCATGCCTAGTTCTATGTGTTTTCATGGTAGACATTTTAGGGTTCTCGACCTAGGGCATGGCCTATCCTCCTCAAATTGTTGTGAGGAGTGTTCTAAATTCGTGTTTCATCCATTGGAGGTCTAGGTTAAGTTGTTTCAAAGTTCAGACCTTAGATCTAGAGCTATTTGAATCATTTTGGTAAAAGTAAAGAAGATGTGGACGGGTTTGGGTTTTCGACATTCTCGCAGAAATCCGCTTCCTCCGGATTTTCCCAGTGTCTGTAGTTGGTTCATTTTGTTGATTTCATGCTTAGTGATTATATATCTGATTCTCACCAAAATCCATTCACTCCGGATTTTCCCAGATGTTCCGTGTCTCCTCCATTTTCTCAGGTCGGTTGTAATTGTGGCTTTTCTCGCTAAAATTCATTCACTCCGGATTCATCTGAGTTTTCTAGGAAAATGTTGAATTTGATGATTATGGAGGATTCTATTTATTGATGAAAGATGTGATAGATTAAATGGAGTTATGCTAAGTGTTTCTAGTGTTATTCCTTGGTTAATTGATGGATTAAAATGATGTTATGGGATTTTACATGCTTGGTTTGCTGGAATCTGCCTGGTTTGGATTTTCCCAAAAGTTCTTACCAGCGTGGAATCCGTGAGGGGGACTAAATCCTAAACTTTAGGATTTTGAATTCCATGTAATTCTTGTTTCTTGTGGATTTTATTGTGTTCATATTTATGTCTTTGTAGGTCGGATCAGGACAGGATGTTCCTAGTTGAGGGAAGGGGAAGACATCAGATATAGGTGCAGAGACTTCTACTATCTCAGATGCAGAGAAAGTGAAATTGGACATAAAGAGTCGGGTTCCTGAGAGCAAGGTGATCTCAATTTGCTCAGGAATCATAGATGCAAATGTAGGTATGTGGGACTATGAGGAATTTAATGTTGAGATGTCAGCACCGAGCCCTCCTTTATTAGCTAGGAGAATGGTGGACTTCAGGTTGGCTCATGTAGCAGGTTTCCCTTCCATGATGCAATGTTATGAATTGGTGCTTGAGTGTGCTCGGAATTATGATAGGGGAACACAAAGGATAATTGGTCCCCAAGGAAGGGTTCTAGTAGGCTTCATCCCCATGTCTATTGCTACAACCTTTGATATGCCTGACAAGTCACATGTGGTGGATTTTAATATGGATGGTGCTAGAAAGTATTATGAAGAGAATGTAGTTAAGTCTCAACATGCGATCAACTCTTGGTTGGAGAAGCCTAAATCCCATTTCTCCAAGTTTCCTAAGCAACTATTCAGGCTCAAGTTCAAGAGAGAGTACTACAATGTCATCACTCTTCTCAGCAGGTTGGTGGGGTTGAAGAGTGCAGGTGTGTTCAAGACTTGGATGTTCAATGTAATTTCTAGAATGGAGTAGGGAATTGACTATCATTGGGTAGGTATCATTACTGCAGTGATTCATGAGTAGTTGTTCAATGTCTTGCAAACCAAGACCTTTAATATGACCTCTTATCTAGTGTATGAATTGGTGAGACTTCACCCATATAAGGGGTTAAGCACTAGGGGTACCTTTGGGTAGGATGCCATATACGAGGTATATCCACAGCTGCACCTAACTGGAGGGAGCTACAGGAGATCCAATGATGCATTCACAATGTACATCACTAAATTGCTCCAAGGTGTAGAGCATATCAGAATCTCAGATAAGGCTAAAGAATTGATAAAGAGATATGGGGCATGGTTTATCCAATTCCGCACTTTCTCTTACATTAGAATTAATGGTTTTCAAAGGGCTACCTACAGACTCCCTAGATACCCTATTGATCATATCATATTGTTGGAAGTCACTAGGAAAATTTGTGACTTCGACAATGTTGTGAAGGTTGAAATGCACAAGACAAGTTTTGGGAATGAATTTCCCTTAAAGATAGGAATGGACGAGGTCTATCCTTCTATTCAGTCTGCTCATGCTTATGAGGAGGAGATGAGTACTCTTGGTCTCTCTTTTCATTCCAAGAGAGAAAATTTTGACATCATTAGCGAAGCACAGAAGAAGGCCAGCAAGGAATATAGCCATAAGGTCAGTATTGAAGATTACTGGATTAACCTTTCTGATGAGTTTGAGGTAAGCAAGAAGAAGTTCTCTAGACTGCCATTGGAATTGATAAGGCTATACAATGTGAGGGTTATCCCTGATCAAATGGAAGAGGATGGAAACCTAATCCAAGGTCATTTTTATGAGGCAGTGAAAGATAGGCCAGTTTGAGAGAAGTTGATTGGTTAGATGAAGAAAAAATAGAGTTGGATCAAGTCATGACCTTGTTGATTAAGTACACCAAAATGTGGTTGAAATACAAGATCCTAGAATTGGAGAGTGAGGGTATTTCATGTAACAATTACCTGATGGGAGATTTAGAGTCTCACTCTACTTCTGAAGAGTCATTTGAACTAGATCCTAACAACAAGGAAAAGGTGGATTCTCCTTTTAGAATCCAAGTTAGGGATGTTCAAGTTGAGAAGGCTACAGAGGTAAATAAAAAAGGAAAGCCTATTTCTCAGAAGAGGAGACATGCCTCCAAGAAAGAAGTTGAAAAGAATGAGGAAGAGGAGGTGGAAACTGCTCCTCCATTGATAAAGAGAAGAAGGATTGCAAAGCTATCACAAAAGTAGGAGGAGGCCCCTAAAATTGACAAGGAGATTAAGCCACCAGTGGTAGAGGTGGAAATGTCAGGGGAAAAGACACAAGTATACATGAGGAGATCAAGGACTCCTTCCCCAAGGGATAGAGCAGCAAAGGAGGGTGTTTCAATCAGTGTTCTTGTTGTTGAGCAGGTGGATATCTCCATTCCTCAAGATGTTGGTAGCACACAGGAGGAAGCAAAGAAGGATGAAGATCCTAAGGATTTGGGCAAGGAATAATTTCAAGAGGGAGACCTCTATAATGCAGAGGTTGACAAGGTAATATAGTCCCCTTTGGTGGCATATACAGATTCACCTGTGAAGGAGCAATCAAACAAGTCTCCTCAAAAGGAGGAAGAGATACCAATGAAGGTCCCTTCACCAGCATGGGTTGTGGTGGGAGAAAAAGTACAAGAGAAAGAGAGTCCAATCGGGGACATTCCTAAAATTCCTAGTTTTGAAAATGATGCAACTGATAATCAATAGGAGCAGGGGCAAGATAAGAAAAATATAGTGCCTACTAGGTCTACTATTCTAGGATGGTTAGAAAAGGAGTTGAAAAGAAAAATGGTGATAGTGGAGGATTCTCCTCCTAATTGGGATGTTGTTATGGCTAATGTGGAAAAGGAAAAAACTAAGAAGAAATCAAGGGTTGTGTCTTGGATTGAAAGAGATGGGTCAAGAAATAGGGTGGCCCATATTGCTACCCCTCCTCTAGATAAGGATATAGACAATGTGACTACCCAGGATTATCATGTGCAAACTGTTGACTTAGGGCATGCTTCTATGGAGCAGGATATTGAAGAATATGAAGGTTCCAATGCTGAGATTGTGGGAAGGTTGAAGAAGGCTCTGCAGACGAGGCATGAGCTAGAGAAGGAGAATGAGAAACTGAAGAAGTACTTGCAAGAGTTGATGAAAACCTTGCAATCTATTAGTTCTTCCTCCTTTGGTGCAAGTTTCTTGCCCTAGGAGACAATCTTTGAGCTTGAAAAGATGAAGGGCACCACACATTCTACAATTTCCTAGTTACAAGGTGTTCAAACCAAAGGGGATAATGTTATTAAGAGCATTTTGTCAACTAGAGGGGATGCAATGAGATCAGTGGATTGGTTGAACATTGTATTAGCTTAGGATAATGTGGATACTAATCTCCTATTGTAGAAGGCCACAACAATCATGGAATTCACTGAAGATAAATTGGTAAAGTGTGGGATTCTTCCTTTTCCAAGGGTTTTCGAACATTGGGAATGGTTTGAAATCCTGCAAATGAAGCAGAAGGCCTTAAGAAATATTCACAAATAGGCTAGGTAGATTGATGACACTTTGACTAGTATCCATGATAAGTGTATATCATTCTTTGAGGTCATGAATGGAAGGAAGAAGTTTTCCCCAAAACATCTCAATTTGGAGTAGCTTAGGAATTGGTGGAGAGATTTTTATTCTCCAGTTAGTGAAGGACCAGTTACTGGACATCAGTTTGATGATGCTGCAACTTATATTGCAGTCATGAACAGATATTTGACTAATAGGAATGACTGGAATGGTGCAGTTAGGTAGGCAAGAGATGACATCAAGTCTCTTGAGAGAAGGATTAGGGTTTTTCCTGTGCCACGTGTTGCTGAGCTGGATAGAGTTTTGTTGGCCATACATGGTGAAGAAGATCAAGCTAAAGATAAGGATGGGGAGTAGCTATATAGGGCTACATTGAGATTTGTGCTTCCCATTATTCACATGTATTGGGCTGACCTTTTTGGTATCTTGGCGGTTTTGGATGAAATTGGTGCCAATGGCACATTTCATATGTTCGAATATCTTTGGGCCGACCTCTTGTAGGTCATGTTTTTATTGTAATTATCTTTGGGCCGACCTATCTTAGGGATTCTCTATAAAACAAGCATGTTATCTCATTTGAGAATATAGATAGGAGAATAAATAGACTAAAGGATAGAGATAGAGAGAAAATAGATAAGTGATATTAGAGCGACTTAGGGTTTTATTCTCAAGCAAGTGTTGTAATAGAAAACTAGATTTGTTTCTACTTTGGATGATTTAATATAAGAGAGATATTGTGTTTGGTATCAATCTTGTGGAATTTCATCTGGCATGGTTCTGGTTATTCTATCTTTCAATTTGCTTATAAGTTTATGGTTAAATGATTTGGTAGTGCTAAGGGTTTCGTGTCTGGAATGTTTGCAGTGATCTCTAGTCCATATTTTTTGAAGTTAGCTGATTGTTAGTTGCTTTGCAAAGTTAGCTTGGACTTAAAATTGTTCTTAGTTCAGTTATAAGGGTTTGTTCATCTCAATTGCAATAGGATTGACTTAATGAATGTTTGTGATTTGAAAATCTTAAATACCTAAGAATATTTCACTATTTCTATGAAAATGCAAATTCATCTGTGTTGAATAGAGAGTAGTTTATGAGAGATCGGTCCATTTTAAGCATTTCATCTTTTGGAATTCTCAATAGTAGGGTTAGAAGTAGTCTTAGAATTATCTCTGAAACCTTTATCTTTTGTTTTTTCTTTATTATCAGGGTTCCAATCAAGTTTCAAAGTATCCATTTATTGTTTATATCTGATAAATTTGAAGGCTAGTATTTGCTCGTAGTAAGGTCCCTTTATGATTACCAACATTTTCACATTTATCACTGAGTTGTTTTGTTGCATTGTGAAGACCTAACATTAGAGACCTTGGGGTTATCTCTTTTTCCATAGAGATTTACCTTTGAAGAGAGATAGGATATCATATTCTATCTGAGTTGTTTTTGTGTAGAAAACACCATCAATAGAACTTACAAAGCCCAAGGATGCTGGCATCATTAAACATATCAGGCATGATTCTTGGGTCTCAAACTTAGTTCTTGTCAGGAAAAAGAACGATGATGTCTAGCTATGTGTAGACTTCAGGAATCTTAATGTATCCTCATTAAAGGACAACTACCCTCTGCCTAACATGGAGGCCATGTTGCAAAAGGTCAGAAGGTGTGAGCTTCTTTCCATGATGGATGGATTCTTAGGTTACAACTAGGTTACGGTAAGAGATTACGAGTAGTACAAAACCATCTTTACAACACCTTGGGGTACATATGTATATGTATGAATTCCTTTTGGCTAAATGAATGTAGGCGCTACATTCCAGAGAGCTATGGATGGAGCCTTTGCAGATTTTATTGATCTTTTCCCTGACATATACTGAGATGACTAACTGCTCATAGTAAGAAGGAGGATGACCATTTCTCTCACCTGGAGAAGATTTTTGTTAGAACATTGGAGTATGGGATTTCTTTAAATCCTAAAAAATATGCTTTTGGAATCAAGGAAGGAAAGTTGTTGAGCCATATTGTCTCGAAAGAGGGAGTCAGAATTGATCCAGAATGGGTGGTAGTTATTGATAATATTTCACAACTCAAGAATGTAAAAGGAATTCATTCCTTCTTTGGCCAAATCAATTTTGTCAGAAGATTTGTTACAAACTTTCTTGAAATTTTTTGACTCATTTCTAAAATGCTCAAAAGGGGGGAGAAGGTCTCATGGATGGAGGAGCCTGTATAAGATTTCCAAGCCATAAAGGATGAAATTAAGGAAGCACCAGTCCTAAAATCTCTAGATTATTCCAAACCATTATAGTTTCTCACTTTTGCATCATTCCACATAGTAGCAGGTGTGTTATAGAAAAACAATGAAGGTTTTGAACAACCAATTGCTATTTTTAGCAAAACCTTACAAGTTGTTGAACTCAAATATGATGTCACTGAAAAGAAAGCTTACACTTTGTTGAAGGTTATCAATAACTTCAGACCATACTTGATAGGAGCTACAACTGGTGCTTATGTTCCCACCACAGCAGTCAAGGACATATTCACCCAGCAGGAGACCACATGTCGACATTGTAGATGGATTAACTGCATTCAACAATTTGACATAAATATTTAGATAACTAAATTGGTGAGGGGATAGGGTTTGGAAAAATTGATGGTTGAGAAAAATATGGAATCCACCCAAATAAACCAAGTGGGGCATGAAAATGTAGCACCTTTATGCAATATATAGACTTGTGGGTGGTACAGGAGGATTGTTAAATATTTGCAAACCATGAGATTTCCTAAGGGTATGCCCCACAATGAGAAAAGGACCTTGAAATTACATGTTATAAGGTACATCATCATTGATAGTGAATTATGGTGGAGAATATCAGAGGGTATATTGCTCAGATGTGTGGATGGTGATCAAGCAGAGGATTTGATATTCGAACTACATAAAGGGGCATGTGGGGGACATTATATGGCCAAGACCACGACGTATAAGATATTGAGGGTAGGTTTTTGGTGGCCTACTATTTTCAAGGATTCTCACTAGTTTGTGAAAAGGTGTGATGCTTGTCAGAGGTTTACTGGTAAGTTGAAATTCTCAATAAACTTACCACTATGTCTAGTTTCTGTTCACACTCCTTTTAAGTAGTGGGGCCTTGACTTTATTAGAGAGATGTCAGAAAATTCTATTGGAGGACATTATTGCATCTTAGTTGCGACTGAATACTTCACTAAGTGGGTTCAATCCATTCCCACTCAAAAGGACACAAGTAAAGTGGTTATTGATTTCTTAATGAATAATGTTTTGAGCAGGTTTAGGGTCCCAACAAGACTTGTCTCTGATAATTCTATGTGCTTTAGGTCTTAAGATTTCACCAATTTTTGTGATCGGAATGGAATAGAAATATATTACTCCACCCCATACCATCCTCAAGGTAATGTGCAATCTAAATCAAGTAATAAGAGTCTGATGAAAATAATCAAGAGAATATTGGACAAAAACAAGAAATCTTGGAATTTAAAGTTATATCTTGCATTGTGGGCTGATAAGGTGATGGTAGAAAAGGCCATCGAATAATCCTTGTTCAACATGGTATATGGAGTTTAGGAAAAAATTCCCCATAATAATATGATGAAGATGCATAAATTTGTTTAGGAGTATGATGATGACGTCTGTGACAAAATGCAACATAGGATGGAGGAGTTAATTGAGCTTGATGAGGTTAGGAGAGAGGCCCATAAAAGAAATGAAAATTTGTAGTTATAGGTAAAGCACATGTATGAAAAAGGAGCTATTGAAAGAAATTTTGAGCTTGGGAGCATGGTACTAATGTGGAATGTGAGGATGGAAGACAAGGGCAAGCATGGAAATTTTGATCCATTATGGTTGGGCCCATACTTTATTTTTGAATTACATGGAGAAGATTCCTACTTCTTGTAGTTCTTGATAGACAAGATTCTCAAACTCCTAGTACATGGACAGTTCTTGAAGCCCTATTTCTCTTGAAATAGGCTACTTTCCATGTACATTGTGTAGTTTTGTAAATTTATGTATAGGTGTGGTGTGTTTGATTTTTTCTATGTTTTCTTATCTTGTCCATACAAGTCCTTTGTTTTGGCCCCTATTTTCTTGGTCTGCGTTAACCTGAGATTCTAAGATATTTCTATGTCTGCAAGAGGCATTCATCCCCAGTCGAAGCCATTGGTGGAACCATTAAAATTTTCCTGATTCCACTGAATTATAAGGTTAAACCTTGATTATCATTCCCTTAGGGTTCTAGTTTTGCAAAATTATTCATGTCCACACCCTCATTCGGCCACCAAGTTTCTATTTTTGAGTTGAATGGTCATGTTGATTCCTAGTCTTTTCATTAATCCCTCATGGCCTTAAGTCTCATGGTTTTACCAACCCTTTCTGTATCCCACCTTTCATGATTATGTAGTCCTCCTAAAATAACATTTGGCGCATGTGTTGTAAGTATCTCTAAGTTGGGCTTTATCTTTTCTCATCTCTCATCGCTTGTTCATTTTCAAATTCCTAGGATGAACCTGTGATGAGTGGTGCCTTGGTCACTTTTGCATTAGCCGCTTGTATGCCTTTGCATGTCCTTTTACACCTATGAGGAAGTAATGCCCGATGAGTGATGTGGTCAACATTTTGACCCATCACTACCCTTTTAACTATCACTAGTTATTTTGTGTAGGATAAAGTTGAACCCACGACCACCTCGATGTGAAAGTCATGTCCCATCACTGAGATGTGGTGCTTCATCGGTTTACCTTCATTAGATGTGGGTTATCAAATGATGATTGATACAATTAAGATCAATGGTCATAATATTTCTATTGTAGATTAACGAATTCTATCTCATCGCTAGCCTCCCAACTATCGCTAGTTAAAGTTCTAAAATGGACTCAGACGTAGCAACACCAGATGCCATACCTATGAAGGTGACATGTATTATCTACCTCACCCATCACTTAGTACGTATCATATCACCGAAAGGACACTATGAAGTGGTGAGTATGCACAAGCTGCATGATTAATTTTTATGGTCCATAGATCAATGGTGTGTATTCAAACAAGAACAGGAAACTAACAAAGTGGGTATTTTCACTCATGTGAGCTACCTTGTGCCATTTATGGTGCTTGTACTGAACCAAATAAGTGAAATAATATTAAATTTTCACTCTCTACCTTGCTTATGAGGAGCTGAATGAAGCAGAGACAAGGTGAAGACCCAAGCGGAAGAAATTTATAGAGGTCTTTTCCTAGGTAAGTCCTTATCAAGTGTTGAAAATCTTATTTTGTTGTTAAATAGTCTCTATGTTTTGAGTGCCTATAGTCGTATGCTCAGGTTAGAATAGGGTTTTTCTGTATTATGAAAATTGGGTTATATCCTAGGGTAGGGAAATATTGTACAATTAAGTAGTTCTCTGCAATTGCAATCATGAGTTTTATACCAACAATTCGACACCTGCCTAGAATTTTAATTGAGGAAACCATACTCTAAGAAAAGAATAAGCCAATTGGGTGAGCCCTCCACCTCTTAGCACGTGTTGAAAAGAAAGAGGCAGTAGGCCTCTCATGAAAAAACACAAGATTTTGAAGGCACTGATAGGAAGAAGGTACAACCAAAGAATTATGTTCATTTTATGGAAAAATTTCAACCTCCAGATGTCAAAGCAAGTGACAAAAAGGCCATGGGGGATGGGGTGTCAACCTATAATTTTAAATATCTCACGACAGAGATTGGTGACATTGTTGTGCCGAGGTCAAGTTGGGATTTTTTTGTGAATGCATTTACAAGGTGGGATGGTCCTCACCCTAGCCAAAATTTTTGGGGGTATGACCTTGGAAACTTGGTTGTCCCAAATGTCTTTGTGGAGGTGGATTTAATGTTCCAACTCACTCATAGATATGGCAATTTCAATAGGGTTATTACTGACACATCTAGAAAAACCTCCTAGAAATGAAGAGAATAAAATTCATAGAGGTCTTCGACATGAACCCTAATGCTATTGATAAAATTAGCATGGAGAACTTGCAGAATTACAATGCACATAGGGTTGGGTACAAAAAAATTGAATTGCCCAAGTATAGATTAGAGGACTCCACATTCGCACTTAGAGAGGTCGAGCCCTTGGATTGTAAATAACTTATTGACTATTTCAAATACACATACTATATGCTATGTCAGGTGCTTGAGATTAAGTTTGATGGAAGGATATCATCGACTACATTGGTTATGATTACGGATATCCACCATAGGTATCAACAAAGTTGGTTTGATTATTCTCACTACATTGTTGAGAAATTTCACTATGATTTAATGAGGTTGAAAGAGGGAAGAACCCCTTGGACTTTCAGGAATTATTCTGTGCTAATGCATATGCTACTATATCAAGGAAGGAAGGTTTTTAGTAGGCATCTATAATTGAGGTGAGTTGACAAAAATAATCAGAGATTACCTATGTAGATTTGGACTTACATCTAGGATTTGCATTGCTCCACCTCAAATTACACTCGATTATGTAGTACAATAAAGCATACTATCTTGGTACAAATGGGGGTGGCACTAGTGGAAATAATTTCTAAAATAATTAGAGCCTTGTTAAAGCCAAAGAATACGAAGATGATCCCAATTATGAATGTAATTGTGGAGATTGGTATTTGTATGGAAAGTGCACTATCATTAGGTGCTATGGACCTATTGTGGACCCACATCTACTTCCTATGTATGTATCTGATAGGTTGGAATTTATGGAGATCATGTGACAAATAGATAATAGTGATGCCAAGAACTTTAGGGCTTCCAAGAAGGTCTCAATCATTGCCACTACCTTTTCTTTTGATAATTTTGTTGTCACTGCCAAAGAGGCCTATGAGGTTTTTGGTATAATGGTAAATAGTTTGAGGATGTATGTAGCCCATATTATAAAATTTGAACCTAAAGGAGTCATTGATAGGGGGGTATGTTTAGGATCATCATGGAAAAAACAGGCCCTTAAGTCACAATAAAAAGATAGAAAATCAGAGTTAGACAACTTGACGTAAAAATTTGAATAAGCTATCTATATTATTTTAAAAAAATGTAAAAAAGAAATCTGTAGAAAATTGAATGTAGTTTGTAAAATACTAGACCTTTATTTAAAAAAAAAAAATCTATTTGGTGAAAATTTGAAATTTCAATGGAGTAGTATTTAAATTTCAGGGTAAAAATAAGAAGTAGGTGTCTGTGTGACCACCCTAACCACAATAAAATGATAATATTTTTTTATAAGATTTTAGATATAAGTAGAAAACTCATGTATCGATGTCATGCATATTTTTTTATAATTTTTTTCCAAGTAAATAATTAATTATGATTTTTTTATTACAAATTTTAAAAAATATAAAAGCTTGTTTGTCTAACCACCTTAACTTGGTCAAAAATTCATGAAATTCAATTTTATTTTGTTAATCCTATAGTATGTGAAGCATAGAATGTGACACATGTTTTAGATTCAAAAAATATGATACCATTTAAAAGTTATAGATGTTTTTCAATCAACCTATCAATAAGGACTTTATTCGTAATTCTAATAGAAAATGAATTATAATTAGTGATTAAATTCAAAGTAAATAATAATTTATATTGGTGGAAAGCTGAGAATATCCTCTAAAAACCCTTTTCATTTCATCAATTTTGGGTAAAAGAAAAGTTGTCAGCCACATGGGTCATCATATGGCTTACATATCGCCACTTTTTGGCCCATCATGATCCTGCACATACCTAGGGAGAAAATTAAACGAAAAATATTAGGTGGGCCTCACAAGTTTCTTTTCAAGGAAGATGTCGTAAGAAATTTTTGACAACAACTATTGCTCATGATAGGGGAGCATTGTGGATGAAAATTGTTGACATAGAGAAAAGATCTTGAATGAAGAATTCCTTTTATGAAAGCCCATATAAACACATTGAGAATAAATTCACCAAAATGGGAATATTCCTTAGTGATTTCAACGATGAAATTTTCTTTGAGAAGGTACAAGAAGCAATTGATTTAGCCCAGGTTGCCTTACATGAGAACTTGATGAAGGCTGGTGGCCAGATAATGGAGTTATTCGCACCAGAGGTTCAACAACATCCTTTGGATGTTGAAGACATCCCTGCCATGAAATCAGCCTTTGAAGATGTTGGTGAGACACAAGATGTTGAAGCTAACATGCACCAGCCTTCCACTGAGTTAGATCCCATTGAGCACTGATTAGAGTAGGAATTTTCTTACCTTGATAACATTGGGGATGCAATGGAGCATTTTTTCCAAATGATAGGCTTGTGCCATGGGAGTATGATGAGAGCCGAGATAATGATGCAAGGATTTTAGTGTGTGCTAAATTCTTGGAAGACAACTCTTTTGTGGCTTCAAAGGAATTCAAGGAATTGTCCATTGAGTTAAAAGCTAAGGAAATAAGTGAAAAAATACAACTGGCAAGTGAGGTAGTTGACCCTTCTCAGTAGGAGGAGGTGAAAAGGGGTACTGAAGAAGAAATTGTTTAGATGAATCCGGTAGAGGCAAAGAGGCTAGTTAAGGAAACTGGGATGTTGGTTATGATTTCTTGGAGTTTGTCCTCTGTAATTTCCTTTGATGTAATTAAAAGTTACCTAGGTGCTTCGATGTCTGAAGAGACATTTGATGAAAAGACTTTTGGTTTGATTTTACATGCATTGGCTACTTGGTCTCTAACTCAGACTCGGGGAGATGTGTACTTAGCAGAACAATGACTGTCCTATCAGGTATGTGATCATTGGAAGAGCTTTAGAAATGACCACCCCACAAGCTACAAGGTTGACAATGCATTTGGTCATTCTAAGTGTTGGTATTGCAGAAATTAGTTAGGCTAAGTACTCAAATTTTTTAGAGAAGCATAACAAGTTGGTCGAGGAGTATAGCAAAGTAAGAGTTACTCTTGCTAAGGCTAGCCAAAAGGCCCTCCTAGCCTCTCCATCTAATACTTCACCTCACGATAAGGAAACTTTGAAATTGAGAATCATTTCTTTAAATAAGCAGCTCCAGGAAACCACGGTTGAGAATGATAAGCTCCAAGAAGGCATGAGTAACACTTCCAAAGGCATGGTCGAGGGTCTCCTTAGTTACAGATGGCATAAGATTTCTCTAAAGACCGAAAATACATGGTTGACATATAAGGGTGCCCATGAAGCCTATGAGAAGTTTTAGAATACCCAAGAGGTTTTCATGAACACCTAGAACAAGTGGAGTAGCAGGTTGAGTAGGTTGAATGAAATTCAAGAAAATGCAAAAGGGGATCTTGAAGTCCCATAGCAACTCCATGAATCAATTAGAATAATTGAAGTTGTTGGGGAAATTACAGACTTCCATGAAATAATTAGGGGATTATTGGAAGGAAAATTAAAGGCTTTTAGGGAAATGGAGGAATAGGTCATGCCCAAGGTTCTCAATGAGGAAGGGAAGTTAAATGATTATAATCCATGGAAAGCTTTGTTCAAGCATCTGACAACTAAGTGTCCTGATTACTTATGCTGAGGGTAAATTGGATTTATCTGCATTAAATGATTTTATTGATAATCTTATCAAAATTGAGATAGGAATGGACACCTTTGTGAAGGAAGCTCAAGTCATGTTATATGCAAGGTACAATTATTATATTGTCAAAGTGCAGAAGTTGTTAAATGACAATTGGCATGTTGAGGAAGAATAAAGGGATTGGTTAGATAAGTATCTTCAGTAAAATACTAGGGTAGTGGTAAGGTGTATATAGAACATGTGGTCTAGTATAATACATGTTTGGCCTTTGAAAAAAAAATTGCATAAAGAAATCTATATCCTCTTTGCAGAATACACACATGAGGGTCTAATCAAGTTTCCATGAATATGCTCTTGGATCTTTCATTTCAATTCAGTTTTTTTTTTGGATAATGTAATGATGTGGACTCTTAAAACAACATGTGAGCAGTTGTTATGTGCCCATCTGAGTGATTGTGTTTAGTTCCTTCCCCCCCTTTTTTAAAAGTGCAAATATAACTACCAAGGGGTTGAAATGAAATGAAATATTGAAAGATGCAACATGAAATGTAATTTGGTATGCCAATAGTTGGATGCTTTTTTTTCTCCCTTAATCCTATAAAAGGGAATTCAAGGCTATTGTGCAGGGGTCTTTGAATTTTTTTTGAAGCTCAGGTACCATTTTTGAATATTACCAGTAAATATGCAAGTAATATAGAATTGATAGCTGAGTTTAGGATTATGAGTTCATCTTTACAAGTAGCTTAAAATTTCTGCAATAGTTGTAGCATTTTTACATCAATTAATGCAAAAATCAAAGTAGATTTTCTCCTCCGAAGTGATATATGAATTAGAAATGAAGTAGTTAAGGATTATTTCATTGGTCTTTGATTGTTGTTATTAGATGTGTGTTTTCATTATATGCTTCAATTCAAAGAATTGATTAAATGCTTTATTGTGATCATTGATTCATGTGTTGTGATGTAGGATTTCTAAGAATTTTCTTTTTTCTAATATATTGAGTCATGGATTCATAATATAGATTCATAACGATATATCGTTTCTAATACTATAATTATATTGTTTTACTATTATTTGCAATTTTGACCCCATCACCCTTTGATAAGGCACTATTCTATGCATTATTTGGAATTTTGTGTACCTATCCAATTAAATTGGGTCAAAGAACAACTCATTTAAATAAAATTTCACTTATAATGATGATGGTTGTCAAGATTATCCACTAATTTTCCCATTCTCTTCTTTGAGTCCCTAGACATGAATAATTTTCTAGATTCTTGCAAGTCATGCTCCATGTCCTAATTTGAGAATGTATCTATTGAGTTTACAATGTACATGGAGGTATTATGAATTAATGTTATAAATACATTAAGGGATTACCCTCCTAGGTTTCGCAGAGCCCAAAGTGCAGGAGGTAAGCTAAAGTTCTTTCTCTCATTCATTGGCCAACCCCTTGCAGGCTGGTGACTATTGGAAAAGGCAAGTCCATAGGCTACCTGTGAGATCCAGTTGGATTTTAAAAAGAAACCAATAGGGTGCCTCCCATGAATCCTCCCCAAATAGGGTTGAACTAATATCATGAATGTACCAAGATAAGAACTATGTTATTAGCATCCTGCACTTCCTCACAAAACTCCAAATTCTTCAACCTTTCGGAAACATATTGGGAGTGAAGATGTTACACTCATCATAATTTCCCAGGTAATTTTTTCTGAAGAATCTGAAGGCACTTCAACTTGCTTTATGTATACATCTTGCATAATATTTTTTCCCCCAATCCTTTGTTTTATCTCAAAATATCCCTTAATCGAGTCCCCCTAGCCTCCTTCACTTTGTATATACTATCTCATGCAATTAGCATGTTTTTCTTGTATGTATTTCCTTTCTAAAATAAAATCCTCATGCTGTTTAGAGATTGATATGTCCTCTTGGGCAACACCAAACATGTCAATAAATAAATTGGAAGCATATATATGATAGCCTTAAGCATGAATAACCTTCCATCCTATGATAGCCATTGCCCTTCCATGATGACATCTAACTATTTAATTTATTTACCAAGGGTCTCTACAACTTCCTATTTCCCACTCCCTTTGCTAGAGGAAAACCAAGGTATGTACATGGTAATTGACCACTCTGAAATATCAAAACTCTAAGAACCTCTTGCTCTTTATGTGATGGGGTATGAAAAGATAGATTTACCAATTTTTCTTCACTTACCTCCTAACTAGATTCCTCTAAGTGTACAACTCTAGTATTTCCTTTAGCTTGTGAGTTTCACAACATTTTTCGATGTTCCCAAAAGGCATAGTATCATATGCAAACTTCTAACAGGTTAATGTAGGCGCATTGCTCATTATTTGAATTCCCTCTAGCTTCCCAAATCTTGTTGCAATATTAAAAAACCTTCCTAGCACCTTCGCCATGATAATGAAAAAAATAGGGGGGAGAGGATCTCCCCATCTAATCCCTCTCAATGCCTCAAAAAAACCCTCCAAGCGACCATTCATAATAATAAAAAATATGACGCTAGCAATACAATTGAACACCCAAATTACCCATTTTTTGTCAAACCCAAAGGCTAGAAACACCCTACACATAAACCTTCAATCCACTCGGTCATATTCTTTTTTTGATATCCAGTTTTAGTAGCATGCTCTATCTTTTATTTTTTTTAATTTTATGAATGGATTTCTATGTAGTAATGAACCCTTCCAAAATTGAATTTCTAGATACAAACCTAGATTGCTCGTTTGAGATTATC
This sequence comes from Sequoiadendron giganteum, assembly GCA_007115665.2. Classification (NCBI taxonomy): domain Eukaryota; kingdom Viridiplantae; phylum Streptophyta; class Pinopsida; order Cupressales; family Cupressaceae; genus Sequoiadendron; species Sequoiadendron giganteum. The sequence continues at coordinate 537,972,086 of CM021101.1, forward strand.
TTTGGTAAAAAAAAAAGAGTTTGTTTGTTTCCACTTTTGCCATAATTTTGTACAATGTATTACAAAAGGCTATGGGCCTAAACTCATCTAGTGACGTTGGCTTCTCCTTTTTAGGAATCAAAGAAATGAAGGTATTGTTTGTTTCCCTTAGGAATACTCTCAAGCTCCTTGAGCTCTTTGTGGAAGAAACCACTTCACTACCCATGGTGCTCCAAATTTTTTGAAAAAAGCATGTCAAAAACACATCCAGTCTAGGTGCTTTATCCAAATGAAGTTGGAATTTTATAACCTTTATTTCCTCTACCGTAAACTCTCTCATCAACATCTTATTTTATCCTTCATTGACTGACCTTGGGATCACCTCCAAGAGATAATTTTTTTATACTAGACTTGATCCTCCTAAATTATTTAATAAAATTTCAAAATAAGTGATTGCTTCCTTGACAATGTTCTAAGAGACTAAATAATTGAACCATCAACTCCCTATAGACTTGTAATTGTATTGACTTCTCTTTAGGCCTTATTGTTATTATGGAAGTATTTGGTGTTATTATCCCCTTACAACATCTAGATCTCCCTATATTTATATCACTAGTACACTTCCCCTTTTTCATGTACCTCCTCATATTAACTTTGAGCAACTCATTTTCCTTCAGGTTTTTTTTCACTATTTATACTTGAAAATAACATTGTTTCATTTAAAGCTAATAACTCTTCTTCCAACCTACATTTAGATTCAAATATTTTTTTGAAATGATTCTTGTTCCATTAATTTAATTGTTTCATGAGAATTTTTGGCTTTCATACCACACCAAACATCTTGGTACCCTCGACTTTCCATCCATTCCAGCATTTTTTAATCAACTGTGGAAGATCTTGATCGTTGAACCACATATTTTCAAATTTAAAGGGACACCTCATAGGTCTCTTTTTTCCCATTATTTCCAACTTATTATGATAGTGATTTAACCCCAATTGTGGTAAAAAAAATTCCTTTGAAGGTGAGCGGGAAAGCTCCCAACTCTCCTTTAAATAAAAATCTATCCAGTTTAATCATAATATGGCAAATGACCAACCTTTGATACATCCACATATATTTTCCATTTTCCATATAGATATATTTTTTAAATGTTCCCCCTTACAAAATTCTCAAACTCCACTTGAGATTGGTACTTTCTTTGCATACCCCCCAATTTATCCTCACTATGTAGGATCATATTAAGATATCCCCCTAAAATGCAACAATAAAGGGATACCCTACTACAAAAAGTGCTTAGGTCAACCCAAAATCCCCTTTTATTAATACAACTTGAGGGGCCATATATATTGATTAATGTGAAGAACAAATTTGATGAGAGACTTTACACATTACAGGCTAACCAATTATTGTTTCCCACTACCTTTTATAGATAGATAGATTGGGTTCTCCAAACCATCAATGAACCCACCTAAGGCCTCTATATCTTCCACTTGCTCAATGTTCCAAATTTTGTATTCCTTCATGAATATTTCCAGTTTTGTATTGCTTAATTTTTACTCTTGAGTCACATGAGGAGATCATCCTTTGATGTCTCCATGAAGTGCCTTAGTAGGTTATTTTTTTAGGGGCATTTAAGCCCCTAACATTCCATGATATAATCCTCATTACTCCCTGAGAATGGTTTTCACTTCCACCATCTTAGCATCATCGCGAGTTTTTGTTGGCCTTCTGAATCACCATCCATAGACCTCTTCTTTATTTTTGTAAACCTAATTTTCCTCCTTCCTTCCTCACATTCTAGTGACTTCCTAACCTTGTTCCTTGATATTAATCCCATTCCCTTGAGTTGTTGAGACAGTTGGGAGATCTACATTTTCTTCTAGTACAACAACTATTTCCTCAATCTCCCTTACCTCACCTTCTTCTGTAGGGTCACTATCCTCCAAAACTTGATCCTCCAAGCTTCTATCATCATCTTCTCCCATATCTAAGTTTTCTACGTCTTCCTCTATGAAAGCTACATAGCTCATGAGTTCGCAGCCCACGTCCATAATTTCCTCCAAACCCACTACTTCCTCCCTAGTCCCCTCTTCTTCTTGTGGGTTTAGGGACCCTCATAAATCCCCACCTACATTCACCATTGTAACCAAAGCTTCTTCCTTCATAGACTCATCTCTCTCATTCTTCTAATGGGAAGTGTACTCAATCTGCTAACCATGGTTTCCCTTGTCCATTGGCGCCACCCCATTGATTTCAGATTAACTTCCAAACTTAGCCAAGTAGCCCCCATTAGGTTTCAAAGCACTAATCATGAAATCCAACTTTGAAAAAGTTGGGATCTTATCGCTAGAGAGGTCCCAAACTATTTCCTAGAACTAATTACCTTCCTTCGTGACAATTTCCAATTCTTCCAAGTATGAACTACCCAAGCTAATGTCAACCTATATTCTCACTTGATTCTTCATTTCTCCATGAAGTAAGGCTTTGTCTAGCCCAATATAATTCCCCAATTGATTTTCTATCACAATCAGGGTCTCAAAATCCTAATATTTTGATGGAAGATTGTACATATTTACCCATGCTTTCATTCTATCTAATTCATTGTTTGTGGGGATTGAAATTTGGTTCTCAGTCTTTAATGTAAAACCCTATTATGTCAATTTCAAGGATTTTTTCAAACATGATGCTTTGCTTCAATTGTGGTTGTGGACATATAATCAAAAGAAAGATACAAACCATAAATTTAATAAATACCTCTTGGCCCCATTGGTTTCTCCAACAATCCACCATCTTCTCCACAACACAACCACCTTCACCCCATTTTGCGAAGAAAGTGCACTCCTTCAACATGTCCATAGAATTCCTTAGGGTTTCATTAGGTACGATCAATTGCCTTACCTTTTATTCTAGGCTCATTGATAAAAATCTATTTTCCAAGGAAAGGATCTCTCCTCACATTAGTATTCCTACACACATTCATCCTTCTACTCCATATGATCTTCATTACCTATATTTAATTATTTATTTGTGTTTTTTGTATTCACTTTAGTAGAAAGGTAAGGGGTTTGATTAACCTAACCACTAACCCTTAAGCACTTCCTTGGATTTAATTTTTAATGCTTCCCCTTCCAATGGTTATATTTTTCTGTCACAAACTCACCAATGCTTTACCTCACCCACCCATTTTGGCCACCCCTTTTATACTCCTTGAGTGGAGGTATGGAATTCTCTCTTGGATTACTAGGGGAGAAATCCTATCACACTAGTACTGTGGTAAAATGTGTACTCTCCTTCGATCTTAAAAATGAGGATTCCAATATCTCTCCATAAAACATGCTCCCCAAACATGACCTTGATTATTAGGGTGAAACCAAGAGACCTTATGAATGTCTCTAGCTAGGGTCTAGATCGAGCCTCCTATTGTTTTTGATTCTTAGGAACCCTTCTACCCAAAAAGAATGCATTGGCTCTAGTATCATAGTGAAAACCTAAAAAGCCTTGATTATAACATCCTTCAAAGCTTCCTCCTATTCCAACACTTTCCACCTCCAAGCACCTCTTCTCCATACTATCGACCCTTTGGCGCATATTCTCCACCACTCATTCCTTCTCTACAATTGTTGCCCATGATCCTACACCATCACATCTTTCCACCAAGTTAAATATACTATAATTGTAACAACATATATGAAAAAATAATATGTTGATTTTAATCGAAACCTTATCCATATTCATCCAACTTTGATAATATGTAATTATCTAAAAAAATTGTAAATAGAGAAAAATATACGCATATTTTTTATTTTTTTTTAAAAAGCCCTTCTAAATTTTGGAGAAATATCAATATTTAGGATAGCTTAGAACTTGAAACCGATTTGAAGCACACTAGATTTATCCCATTATTAATCCTCTAGTTTATATCTCTACATATAAAAGGATTTAAAAATAAATGATAAATTCCAATTTAGATCTCAAGATATAGTTACACCCAAGATAAAACTATTGATGTATGCATTAAAAAAATATATATAGATGTTGGGGAAGACACATAAAATTGCATAGCCTCTTTGAGGTTACAAAATTTCAGCTTGCCTTCACCTATAAACAAGAAGCAAAGAAAAAAGGAAATGAGAGGAAAATGAATAGATTAGGATATATATATGTTTTTTAGGTGTGTTCTAATATTTTATTTTAGTATAATTGTGTGAAATAAAATCATCATAAAACAATTAATTGACTTATATTTAATAGCTCATTTTAAGTAAGTATAATTAAATGGATTTATTTGTTAAAATTGTTTTTTTATGTAATTAAATGGGAAAGGGAAATAAAATTTGAATTAAATTGTAGAGTGGAAGATGATTAATATTTATTTCACTTAATTATTTATTGTTTTAGAAAATTGTGTAAATGTGTAGTAAAATAAATTGACTCTGAGCAATACTTTAAGTAGTGTGAGTTATACATGTACTTAAAAATTATATATGACTACATAAATTTATTTTATATATTTTATATTTTATAACGTGTCAATTTATATTATGCTATTTAATTTAAAAGTCAAATGAGATAAAGATAAAATTAAAGTAATGTTAGATGCTTAGATTAATTTAATTATTATATTTGAGTTTATTTACCAGCAATTATAGTTTATTTATGCAAGTCACTCTAAGCCAACATAAATTTACTACTTTCACTTAACAAGCCAAAAGGAAAAATAATACATACAAGAATTTCCCTTCTAGCATTATGCACAATGATGTTAAGGTATTGTTAGATTGCCTTCGATTTTCAAGGGTGTTGTAATTAGAGATTCATCACACCTTCCAATATTGTCATTTCTCTTCATTTTGAGTAGTATGAAATGATTTTGAATGTGAATTTACACTATTGTTAGTAATGTAACCCTTGAGTATTACCATTTTTCTGCTCATTCATGCATTTGTGTATGGGTGGAGATGATATATGGTATTAAAGCCATGTTTTACAAACATTGAGAGATTTAAGAATTTTTTTAGATCATGTTATTAAATTTGTTACTATTTAAATTTTTTTCATGATAGATTTTTAATGAGTATTGAAAATACATAGTTCATAAATTCTATCCTTTCTATCAAAATTTGTAGTACGCTTGTTAATGCTTCTACTTAATGTTATATTGTTAATATTGGTTCTACCAAGTAATCAAGTGGATCCATTTGAATGTATTTTTTAAATAATTTTATTGATTCACTCATTCATTCATAAAGTTAACTTTATAGTAGAACAATTATGTGTATGAAATAAAATAACTTAATTAACTAGGGAAACAATGTAGCATGGTTAATAGATAATTATTTATAAGTTCCCTTGTAATTGTATTGAATTTTGTATAAGATTGAAAGTTAATTTTGTAAGAATGGGGTTATCACCTAGTAGCTAGTATATTTCAGAATTCTCTATATTGATTACCTTTTTTAGATATATGGTTGTATGAAATAGTGTTTTAAAAATTATCTTAAATGACAACTAAATGAAACAAAGAAATGTATAGATTGATAGGTAACTTGGTATTCTAATTTATTTTAATAACAAATAGATATATTTGTAAACATGTATGTTGCATAATGATTATTTGAATTTAAACCATTATCTTAGTAGAATGAATAAGTTTACCTTGATAGTAGGAAGTCTATATTAGGTCCTTAAGCTAAATCTTTCATATATTGCACCATGGTGTACCTAAAAATTTGAGTCTCTTTATCTCTTCCTTGAATCTTGAATGATGCTTTGACATATTTTCCATTATAAGTTCTTAATTACATGTATTGCTTAGATATTTTTTTCTAATTTCAATAGCATTTTCTTAATTGATACGTGAAATTAACCTAAAAATAGTAAGGTTAAGAATGCACATGGCTTAAACTTAGAAGGATGAGGAGTTATCTACATGAATTAAAAGTAGAAGAAAAAAGAGTAATGTAATATTTTAAAAATAAATAAAGGATACTATGATAGATGGTGAATTCTTAGAGTATTCATTACTCATATACATTATTGATTTAGAATAAAATAATTAAAATAAGAACTAAAGGATAGAGCTAAATGTGTTAGGAGTACATAGAATTATATATATCTATATGTAATGTGTGTGTACATATTCATTTCTATTGTTAGACAAGTTAGTCTCTTGTAGTAAAATACTTTAATTTGTGACATTTTCATGTAGTAGAACACTTTAATGTGTTCATATTCATCATCATCTACCTTATTCCTATTTCCAATTTACTATTGCTAAGGTATATATTTCTAATATCAAACATGGGAAAATACTATGCTTCCACTTTCAAATTTTCTTATGTAGTGGATGTCCATAGTTCTCTCCTACCTAAAACAAAATGTTAAGCCAATACTTGTCCCATGTAGTTGTCAAATAAATTTCTAATTTATGCTTAAAAATTATGAGTTTCCATTCTATACATGTATGTTAATGATCATGTCGTTTCATTTTTTTGTATAGACTACTTTGATTTGTTGGTGCATAGTGACTACTATATATGGGTGCTTTGTGGGAATACATACAAGAGCTATAACAAGAGAAAAGAGAAATTTTAAGACAAGTGTATTTTCATCCCTAATTCATTTTTGTGTATCTTATGTTGTTTTCATTTCTTTTATGTAGCCTATGTCACCACTAACCATTCATATTTCATTTCTTATGTTGTTCATATAGTCTTGTTTAGAGTTCATTTGTGTCCCTTTTCTTTGAAATTTTATTGAAACTCATGTCCTTATCCCACCGTCATTTCTCTTTAATTTGATAGTTTCTCTTTTCACTCAACATACAAATTAATCAAAACAATAAAACAATATTTAAAACATACTTAAGAGTTATAATCTAAACCTGGATTATATGAATAGAAATTTGAAATGATCTTTTGTAAAGTCTATTTAGTCTTTATAAAAAGATTATAAATTCAAATATTGTAATGTTTTCATGGAATCTTTGTTTTAATGGTTTGTGGCGTTACACCACTTAAGCTAAAACAAATGGTACCCATTGATTTATAAGAAAAAGAAAAATGGATGTTCTTGAATATTCCAATTCCTTCTCTATCATCTAGACTTTAAAAAACAAGTCATAGAAAGGACTGATAAACTTTGAATAAAAGACAATACAATCGAAAGCAATGCGGAGATTTTCAGTTGCCTATCTTCATCTGCATCTGCCTTAAAAGTTCCTGCATATTGTTGTAAGAAGTTCCGCCGACTTTAACTGAAGCAATAGCCCTATCTTTGAACTTTTTCAATCTAACTCTCATTTCTCTGCCTTGCTCGTCCTCCAAATTCATCAACTTCCTCACCAACGCTTCCACTTCTTTCCTTAAAACGTTCTCCCTCATTTCATAACCGACCTTCCAAACATCATTTACAAATCTCGTGTTTGTCGGCTGCTCTGAGAAGAATGGCCAGCATATCATGGGAACGCCCGAGCTTATGCTTTCAATTGTTGAGTTCCACCCATTGTGCGTAAGAAATCCTCCCACAGACGGATGAGACAGAACCTTACTTTGCGGTGCCCACCTAACGAAAAACCCTCGCTCCTTCGTTCTCTCCATAAACTCACCAGGTAGAACGGCAGACCTGCCTTGGACAAGATCAGGGCGGATGGCCCACAAGAATGGCTGATTGCTTCCCTCCAAACCCCACGCAAACTCCGCAAGTTCTTCGTCTGACAACACAGTGGTACTTCCGAAGCACACATATATCACTGATGATTCTTTTTGCTTGTCCAGCCATTCGAGGCACGACAATTCTTCATTCCATATGCAACTTTTTGTGTCGGCTATCACATCGCCATAGCACGCAGAGCTGAGTAAAAGTGGACCGATGGAGAGCACGCTATCACCGAATTTAGAGTTCAGATCTTTCAACACCGGTCCTTCTAACTCTTGAAAGGTGTTAAGCAAAACTAGGGAAGCCTGGTGAGTATTTTGTGCCTCCCTCATCCGGTGCTGAAACATATAATCGGCAGCGTCGGTTACTGTCAGAATGCTGGGGAGATCTTTCACACGCAGAACTTCCATTTCAGGAATACAAGTGATGACATCATTCTTGCAGATTCCTATGTCGTCTGTAACCCATTCACTGCCACTGATTAATGTAGAGGAAAATCAACAAAAACAAGTCTTTATAGATAAATCGCTATAAGAAAAGCAGGAAATTTGATTACCTTTGAGAGGGATATAACCTTGGTGAATGAGGAGAGGCATATAATAATAGGCAGAGAAACCGCAGGCACTAGTTGTCCAAAAGGCAACTCTCGGTACGCCAAATTTGTCCGCGATCTGCTGAGTAAAGGAGAATACCCCGTCTGCAACGATGATTGTTAGCGGTGGCATAAGCTTTTTAACAATGTTCTCGACATAAAATGGGGCATGCTTTTGCAGGGACTCGCAAAGCTCCGGCACCTTCAAAGTGCGGCCATGGTCTTGTGGAAGACCATCTGGGAAGGTCTGGAACCTCAGGTACTCAGTAGACGTATTATTCAACCGCTGCTCTATGAAATCTGAGTTAACAAACGTTACCACAATATGGTTGGCAATGAGAATCTTGGCTAGTTGCATGAGGGGAGTTATGTGGCCCTGCGCAGGAAAAGGAAGTAGCAGTGCATGGCCTCTGACACCATCTATTTCCATTTCGAATTATTGCGAGGGACGAAGCAAGATGAAGATATGTGTTTAAAGAGCATTCATGTTAAAACGCAAGCAAACATTCAACATTGGCGGCGGAAACCCCGTCTGTTCACCGACACTTTGGACCATTCTAAATGGCCACCATGTTTACCCGCTGCGGCACGTCTAGCTAGTACGTTGACAGCGAAAACGAAAATGACACTTGGCTCTGAAATGGTCCTCTAGTTTTGGTTCATTGAATAAAAAATCCAATAAAAGACCAGATAATATGAATCCTATCCTCTCCATACTCTGGCATTGTTGTCTCGTGAATGTATTTCGTCCAGTTGTAATAGCTATTTTGTTGACCCCTCTTGTGGCATCTTGTACATTTTTCAATGAAATCTTACATCACATTCTATTCAGCTCAATGGTTGAATAGTTATTAGTAAATTTGATGCGAAGATATAGTAAATATTTGTTGTATTTTATTGACTTGACTTTATTGTTTTATTGTTGAATTGAATCACATTTAAAAATATTTTTTATATGGTATATGTATGACTTTTATTTAAATTTTTAGAATTCGATTTTATTTATTTTTATATAAAAAATGTTAAAACAAAAATTTTGTATCAAATTTTGTTAATAAAGATACTAAAAAATAATCAAATCTTGTTATCTAGTTTTATTTTCATTTTTCTTGGATGACATATTTATTATTCTTCTACGAGGGACCTTCTTTTATTTTTGAATTTAGTCTAATCCTAATCAAATAGAGATAATTATATGGGTTTAGTGATAGTAAATTACATCATTCCATTGTACAGGCTCTCTATTTTTCCTAATGTCAAGTATTTGCAACCAACACTTGTCATGATTATAATTAAGTCAATCCCGATGGGAATGAGTTTGACTCTAGATAGCACACATGCCACACCTATTCTAAAAGGCACTTGCTAAGGAACTCCTACTCTAATGGCAACAACTAGTTGAGTAGGGATTGGATTGAGGAGTTCCTCGCTTCAAGTGCAAGTATAATATTGTGAATGGTAACAAATTTGTTGTTCATCGTGTTTTCTTGACGGAATTGAGTGGGATGTTGATGTATGAGTTTGAAATTGTTATTGATGTTCATGTGGCATAATTGTGTAGTTAACTCTTGCAACAAGTTAAAATTTGTATTTCTCATTTCACAAATGACGTTCAATTGTTCTCTGGTATCTATGAGAGTGTTGTTTATGAGCTTTCATTGAAACTAAAATATCCTAATCGTGTTTGTTTTAATTTTTTTTCTCCGTTTCCTATAATACTTGTAAGTTTTTTGTTCACTTGTCCTTTGGTGGTAGTCTCTTTAGTCTTTAATATGAAAATTCACCTTGATTTCATTTAGAAATCTTTCCAAATTAGTTTTTCCTTACTCTAGAACACATCAAGCATTAAAGTTGAGTGAGGAGGAAGGAAAATTTGAGAAAGAGATGCAAGTTGATTTTTATTCTTTTGAGTTTGTTGCATGCCTCATGGAATTATTCAGATATTTTCTTCTCTTTATTTTGGTTTTGAGCTTTCAAAATTTCTAGTGATGAAGCAAAATACATATTCTATCTCTTTGCGCTTTAAAAAAATCTAAACTATCATATTTATACCTTTTAAACTAAACTAAATGATCTAATACATTTTTAAGAGTTCACTTTTTATTGTGGTGGGGTTGAGACCTCTTGTTTTTTCCTTTCAATTTGAAAAATAAATATTTTATTGACCTATGTTGGGATCAAAGGATTTTGCAAGAAACTTAACAAAGCTTTAATGTACTTTATCTAAAAATAATAATTTAATCTTATTCTATGAAAATAAAGATTATGATTCTAGAAAAGAAATGGTAAGACAACATTATTGTTCTCAAGAAAATTTGAATTTTTTAATTACTAATTGAAATATTTTAGAAACAAAGTAAATTAGATAAAATAAGGACACGTCGAGGAATCATGGTTGTTGGTGAGTTTTGAAATTTGTAAGTAGAAACTAGATGTGCCAAAATACCATATTAGAATCATGTCATGAATTATCAATTGTTGAAGATGCATTAATTGAATTTTAATTCATTCAGAAGAATAGTGGAGACATAGTTGTAGACCAAAATCATAAAAATCAAGACAATTAGATGACTCAACAACTCAAACCAATGCACTATAGGATTTTCAGGGCCACCTAAATGAGTGCAAAACTTCCACAACCATCCATATCCACCTATTCACTATAAAATAACCACAAGGTCCTTCATGTGGAAGATTGACTTTAATATGGCATAGGTAGGAATTACACCCCTATTAGATTCATGCAAAAACTTCACATGCAAGTGACCTATAGCATAAAAGTTGGATAGATGGTAAGTTCACATTAAATTACTTGCAAGCCATTTCTCTTTTCATCAATATCTTTTATCTTCATGTGGGTTGAAATGCTCCATTGGGTCACTACAGACAATCAACCTTGAAGTAGAATGTGCAAAGAAACTAATGGAATTTACCAAGTGAGTAATATATCTAGTTTTGATAGGAATTATTAGAGGTGACTTCAAGAAAGATGATGCTAGCATGACATCATCAAAAAGGGGTGATATGGACTATGAATATTTAGATATTATGATGTCATGATGATGTAAGTAGGATGGGATGATGTGATAGTATCACATCATCTAAGTGTAGATGTAGGAAAGTGAAATGTTTTGGGCTTGTAAAAAAATTCAATTGAACTAGAAGATGAAACTTGGAAAGGTAAAGTTTAGATGGAATGGGAAATTCTAAAATGGATAATTATGTTAGTGGGAAAATAATATGGCATTCATCCACCCACAAGACTTTACTCAAAAAATTGAGGAATATGTTTGGGGAGAGAATCTTGACAAGTGGAAATTGTAGAAGAATGGTCAGTATGTGGAAATATGTTAGTTAAATTTGAAATTCCTATAAGACCATATGTGCAGAATTTTTCCACAAAGTGGAAAATTCCAACTAAACAGGATGAAATTAGGTTAGAAGAGAAGTTTTTTGAACAAGACAACTGAGAAGGGGGGTGAATTAGTTGTAATAAACTTTAAATTTTAAATCATTCACCAGAACTTATATCAATCACAAATATTTAATGTTTCCAAAATGATTAAACATTAAGTGCAACTGCAGAAACTGAAAACCATCACACAAACACAACAACACTAGATTTACATGGAAAACCCAATAAGGGAAAAACCATGGTGAGGATTAATTCACACTATAGAAAATATCAAAACCGATTAGAAAATCTCATTGTCTAAGAAAAAGGTTGGTTGCCAAAACAAGGACTCATTGTCCAATAGGGTTAACCACCCAGAGGGCTCACTGCCATAGAGATAAAAAGAAGATAGAAGAGACATGTTACAAAGAGAAAACAATCTCAATGAAACATATATTTCCACCACAATTTACTCAACCACTTGCAGACATGCATGAATGATAGAGTACACCTTTAGCTCATTGTATCTGTAAACTCAACATTTAGACCTCACATTGATCTACCACACTCGCATCACACACACTCCCACTGATTCCCATTTTTTTGGCATCTATCTACTCTATTTATTTTCACTTAACTCTTTGTACTACTTTCATTAGTAACTCATCTTGTATTTATACCATCTTCAACTTTGAAACATATCCAAAGTCAGTCATCCATCATTAAATTCAAATTAGGTTGGCGCCAAAACATCTTAGGGTGGGATTAGAAAGAGGGTGACCCAAACACACATTTGATGAGGACCCAAATAGGTCCAACACGCTTCATAAACTTTGAAGATAGTGTTCAAAACAAGGTCGTCCAAACCAGTGTAAAACACAGAACAATTAAGTGCACACAAACCTTAGCACGATCAAATCCTATGAGGCACTAGAATTATCTTCAACATGATCATATAAACTTAACTCTAGAACCACAAGTCATAAGACTTTACCAAAAATAAATCTAAACCAACAACATTTCTCCCGAACCTCAACCAAAAACATAAAAAACCACAGTTCATAATTGGTGAACATAACTTGCACTATACAATGAATCATAAACCAAAAATCTAGATATAGCAGGTTCCAACAACCATGATCAACATATCTGCACCATACACACATAAGAGAAAATCTCAGAGAAAAACCCGAAGCAACAAATGAACACACCCAACCTTTCTTCATTTCAAATTTCTTGATATCCTCAACATATATAGCCAATAACCTACATCCATGACATTAATGAAAACAAAAACTAGTTGATAACCAATTGACTACTTGATATCAATGACAACATCTTCATTCTTGCAAAAAAGTTTAGATGGACAAGATATATTTTAACCCTACCATAAATATTATTTAATACGCTAGTACCTCTTAATTAGGATAAATGATTATGTCCCTACATTATTTAGCCTATAAATAAGAAAGAGAAGTATCTACCATATCATCATATCATCAATTTTAAAATGTATATCATATTATTTGATATTTAGAGGTAAGCCCCTTGAAGTGGTATGTTATAGTTCTAGTTTTTACACTTATTTCCAAGCAATATCATAAAAAATGGTATCAAAGCTATGATTTGATTTTATTAGGGTTTTCTCACCTTGGTAGATTTTTTTGGACTTAATTTTGATAAAAATTCCTTCATAAAACTATCTAAATGCTTATTTAAGTATTTTACAAATGATTCAAACAATTTATCTTTAATGAAATGTATTGTTGTTTTATGTCCTTGCAAAATTATTTCCTCAATTTTAGGTGGTGGAAAATAAAATGGGTCTTTATATTTTGTATGTGTAGAAAGGCCCTCTAATCCGAAAGATGACATTATTTCAACGATAACTTCATAAGGATGTCCACAATATACCTTAGAATAATGGATAGAGAGTGGGTACATTTGGTGCCAAGTTCCTCTATATATGGAAAATATTTAAAATATTTTACAGAAAAATAATGACATGCAAAAAAATAAGTTCATAACTCCAAATAAATTAAAAAATTATGTTTAAATTTTTATTTCATTCTAATTCTTGTCATTTCCTTAATTTTATACCTAGGCATAAGTGTTTTATATTTCTTTGAATTAGTGTTAAAATTTGGTTCTTGTAAAGTTGTTACTTCTTTATGGTTTCAAATTTTCACCATTACAACCATGATGTGATGAAAGGAAGCTTCTAAATGTTGGCCCTCAAAAACAAGAGGGACATGCAGATTAAAGAGGAGATTCCCAAGGACCTAACAAATTATGAGAATATACTAAGTCCCACTAATGATCTCCAAAATATCAATAATATTCCCTTACCTTTTTTAATTGTGATAGCCTAGAAGAGAAAAAATTAAATATAATTGATACAAAGATAGAGAAATTTAGTTTAGGTTGTCTAGAGGCAATGGAAGCAAAGGTTGAGAAAAGGGAAGGAAAAGAAAAAGGAAAGAAAGAGTGGTCCACCTCCTATTCTTAAAAGATAAAAGATAAAGCAGATAATCAAATGGAGAAACTAAATAAATCCTTTGAACATTCCAAGATAAGTAAATATGCTAATAAAGTAGGAGTTAGAGTAGTATTTGGAGGAGCTCCTTTATGAAAAGCTCACCATTGTTACATCCCAATTCTGAAGTTACTATTTACTATTACTACATAAGGTAATTATGGATGTAATGTGAATTCTGGAGATAAATAGATTATGCTTGTACCTTGTTATCAATATGAATGCTATCTCATTTGATGTTATCTCATTTGATATTACCTCAGTTGATGTTATTCATGGTGAAATACTACATATATGTGAATGGAAGGTTCTTGAATTATTATTATTCTAACTTTAAAAATATTTATGAATATTGCATGATATGTTATGAACAATTAACTGTCATAGGCATGTGTTAGTGGTTGTAGGTAAATGTCCATTTCTCCAAGGGGAGGGGAAGTGTCACTTGAGAGAAGATCTTAGTTGGGTAACCAATAAAGTAAACTATCTAAAATACACACACCACATTAGAGTGATTAAATTGAGTCACTTTATGGGTTATAGGTAAGTCATCCATATCTTGTATGATTGCATTAGGATTCTTGTTTACTTCTGCATGCATTGGGTGATATTTATTTGTTTAAGCTTTTGAGGTCTACCTTATATATCTATGCTTGATTTTGTGATTGATGAGTGTTTATATATATGTACATATATACATATATACACATGAGTATTCATGGTTGGAAATAATGTATATATGTATATATACATAACATCTCTGTGTGTTTGACTACCAAAATGGTAGTCTATACTTCATTATCAAATAAGTTATGGCTTTGCATGATATGGGTATTATGTGCCTAGATATATATATATACACATCAACATTTATGCTTGAATAGAGGAGTGTATTTATGTATATACATATATAAATATATTATTAAATTATTATCATGTGAATATAAATTACTCATTTGAATTCATTTAAATATCAAATATAAACTTATTTATAAAATAAAAATTAAAAATATATAAACGTATTTGACTATCATGGAATATATATTTAAATGGAAGATCCCTCCATCAAAAACATAAGGAGGGAACCCAACCCAATGGAGTAAGGTGCACGTTCCACCCAACCAAGTGGTCCTCGAAGGCCCACCCCCCCATGCTAGGAGATAGTAACAAGACTCCCTAGACAAATCCAACTACCTCTAGACACAGGCTATCACATGACTAACCAAACAAATACAACACTTACATAAGAGATGGATTGCTTCCAGAGTAAATGATAGTCAAGTAGCTCAACTGAACCACACACATAAATCATTTTCATAGGAGAAGTGTCATCTCAAAGCCACATGGGTTACCTTGGAAGAACTTCCTAGGCCCCAACCCCCATCATGAGTCACTTCCCTATAGTTAACATGTGGAAAGGATCCATAATCCAAGAGAAAATAGTGCACACATATGGATATTAATACCCAATCCAAAGATAAAAGACATCACACCCTTGTTCATGGTAACCGGGTAATTCACTAAAAATAACTACACACACTACCCAAGGGAAATAAAAGGGTTGAAAATAAAATACAACAACCCCCAACTAAATTAACACATCTAGAATTCTTATTAATACTTCTAAACAATTTTTCCCCACAATGAAAAATAGAAGAAATTTACATTTTAAAGGGCAATTTAACCAAAAAATAAATCTATCTTTCGGATTTTCTAAATCCAATTTCCTTCAGTAAAATACAATAAATATTGCCCCAAACAAGTAATTTAATAAAATCCCTTTTTCAGATAGAGAAGGAAATCTAATTTATCTGTAACCTCAATTCCTCAATTACTTTTAATAAAATATCAATTTATACTAAAAGATTATTTCATTCAAATCTTCTACCTATGCATATATTGCATGCACCTATGAAAGAGATACATTTTCAATAAATATATTTAAGTATATATACAATTATATATATATGTGTGTATATACATATATATACTTATAATTATATATATACATAGTATATATTATTTAATTATTTAATCTAAATACATTATCCAAAAATAACCACATTAAATACATATATATATATATATTAAATGTCAATTGATATAAAAATATAAATCAAAGCATAGACCATAAGCGGTGGAAATTCCACAAACATCATTTGATATGGTCAAATGTAAGCAAAATTTTAATCACCATTTACAATGGTTGTATTCCCTTATGAAACGGTCGGTAGTATAGCATGGGTCACCGACTGCTTACACAGTTGGCTCCCATGGTAGGGGCATTGGCACTTACACAGTTGGCTCCCCTTCCATGGGGAATAGTTTGGTAAGCCATCAACTTCCCCTAAAAAATAAGAATAGAATTTTCAAAGAATTAAAGATACTGAAACCTATGAAATAATATATTGTTCAATCTGTATGAACGAAAAATGGATTCTTCAATACAACCATTTCAATATTGATAAATATAAATAAATAAATATATTTTTTATATGTATATTTGTATGTATATATATATATATATATATATATGCATATATCTATATAAAATATATATACAAATAACTCAAAACAATTGCTCTAACTGGGCAAATTAGTTTTACAGAGTTTCTCTATAGGAAGATTCATAAATTTTACAAAGAGAAGCAATTTTCAATACAGGGTTTCCAAATTTCTCCAAATAACAAATCTAAAAATGAAGGAGAACATTGAATTTCTAGGGACAATATTCCAAGGAAATTCTTGAGATGTTTATTTCTATAGAAGAATTTCTACAAAGAGTTTAATTTCTTCTCAACAGAGATTTTTCTAGATCCCTAATGTTTTTCTTTTGGGTTCTTCATTGTTTACAAAAATCCCAATTAAATCTTGCAATAATTTCAATAGATGATTTAATTTCTATAGAAGATTTCATGGAAAGTTTCAGACATGACATTTTTTTCAAATTTAACAAAAACTCAAAAGCTTCATAATTTGCACAAGCAATCTTTCTCTAGATGGTAAATTAATCTAAAAACCTTTTCCAAAATGAAATTAACTAGAATAATAGAGGAACCTGAATTCCAATGCTTGAGGGGATGTGAATTGGTGTAGAGCCTCTTCCACATAACTAATATTCTTCAAGAATAATCAGAGCTTCCTCCAGAACAAAAAAAATTCCAGAGCACAAAGAATTTTCCCAGGACTATCTCTTTTTCCCAAAATTTAACAAACCCCTGGCAATACAATAACCAAAAACTTAATTTTTATACTCCTTCCCCATAAAATATCCTCTCCTCTCTTCCGTGAAGAAACTTCTCACCTCTCATGGTTACAACCATTATTCTCTCCATGAAATTTTTTTTCCCAACCACCATCATTAATTTTTTCAAACACATGTTGAAAACAAAATATCTTCTAAAATCAATTTGCACCAATCCCTCAAGATATTTCTAAAAATTAAAACGTTTTAATTATTTCAAAAATACATAATATTCCTAATTTAAACTTAATTCAATTAATTTAATTAATTAATAAAATAAATTTAATCCTAAGATTAAATTATTTTACCGAATAAATTAAATTAATTAATTAAATTAAATTACAACCTTCTAACATATTAAATAATCAACTAAAATATTTAAAATATTTATTTTCCTTAAACACACTTTGGAACATAAATAATATCAAGGAAAAATTGAACAACATTATAACAAAACATAACCAACTAAAACTGACAACACACTATGACTAGGGTGGTGGCTTGACACGTGAAACCTAGCTACTATCTCCCAATCAACAATATTGTTGGGTAATGGACATGCTCAAACCTATGAAACCAAGTGGAGTCGATGTCTAGTACCTGAAAACCTACAAAAAAAGAATATATCAAACATCCATATGTATATCCTAATAAAACACGCCATGAAGAGAGAATCATAGAATCGTACGACACTCGCAAGGGAGTGGTGAAATTGTATCCCTTTCACCAATACAATGTCACAAAACTAGCAAATCTAAAATCAATAATCTACTCATGAGCATAAAACAATATTAATTCAAATAACCACCATGCTAATCAAAACCATGTCATAATAATAACATTAGAATAAACTATCGTCAAATCATAACATAAAAGCCACATTGCTCCAAAGTTAGTGATCAAATAATAACAAAGTATCATAGTCTAAAAAAGTCAACGTACAGTCAGAAAAAAAAAAAAAAAAAGCATAATAGAGAATCGCACTGTCTGAACATAAGAGAAAAATGGAGGGGTGTTACATTCTCCCCCTAGGGTCAGGCTTACTCCTGGAAGCCTACAAATATGAATAGTAAAAAATCCATATAAGAACACATAAAAACAATAGTAACCAGTGTCATAATCCTCCAAGCCAAATAAACTACCAATCCAAACAACCAACATGGTGAAGCAACTACCAAAAAAGTCTCAAAAAACATAACCTATCATAACAAGTGTCAATGTAGATAAAACAACACTGAAGGAACTTTCTCAACCTCTTGTACCGTGGGATTTCCATGAGCTCCTGAATCAGTTGCCTATCCACTACCAGTAATCTCCACATCTATGCCATGATGCTCTACTCGATGATGATCAACTATTGCACTCATCCCATAGGTCCTTCCTACATCATTCCTTACTAGCTCCATAGCCACTAACGTCTAACTAAATTTAGGTGTGTTCCTTTGAGGACATTGTCTAGCTATGTGGCCTTGTCAGCTGCAAGTGAAACATCTTGTACCTCTACCCATTGTAGCCTGTGTGCTCTTAGTTGACTAGTCAGGATGATGGAGTTGGGATTGTAACCAACTCCGAATCCTCCTAGATGGAAGATGATCACCCTGAAACTCAAAGCCTACTAGGGATGCCCTACCAAAAATAACACCAATATAACAATTCTCAAACTCTAAACCTCCATAAGAATGATTGTTGAGCAGAGAACATGCCCTCAAAAGGACCATCATAAGTCTTTCTAAAACTAAAATATTTCTCCTCCTAGGGAACCTTTCTCTTTCCCTAAACACCTATCAACCACCCTCTTGTCTAGTGCCAAGCTGAGTAAGAATCTCCTCAAGCAAAGAACATAACTGTGGACCTAGGTGCTCCTCATGATTATTCTTATGGGGACTCAAAAAAGAAGTGTTCAGACGATTGACTCCACGACCACCCCTCCTAGGCATCTTACACACACCACCCAAGAAAAGAGTCACAACCAATAGGCGAGGGTAACAAAAAGTAAAAAATAGAAACTCATAATTCAAGCACCATACTCAATATTTAACATACATTCTACACATACACACCAATGCATATCACCGAAAATCACATCACAAGGCCAAACATGGGTCCATCTGGACACCGAAAAGCAACATACTAATCCATGATACAAAATCCATGAACCAAGAGCCAATATCCATCTCACACAATCCATACATCACACATAGTGGTTTGATGGTGTTAGGCCACACCCATGGTGAGACCATCCAATCAAGACCACAATGACCTATCTCTTGTTGTATAAGTTTTTTAGCCTCCAAGACATAGTCATGACACATAGGTGGGTAGTGGGTCCTATCTAAGTAACAGCCTCACATACCCCCATCCTCAAGGTTCCTTATGTCTTCTTCCTTTTATACACTCACCAAATCTGCCTCATATGTCCTTCGAGAGGATTCACAATACGAAAAATTATCAATATTAAATCAATAAAGACAAACTAGTTTAGCCACCAAGGTCATAAAGAAGAGAAAATAAAAATTCAATTTCAATAATAAGGCAATAAATATGTATAATTTCAACACTAAATAAAATATAACCACAAGGGTTACAAGAAAATAAGATCACAAGGTGTGGCTAAACTATCACAATCAAATATAACAAGGTGTTGGCCTTCACAATCAACATGATAATCATCAATAACCATAAATAAAAACCACAATCTTTAAAATTGCACTATACAACATTGTGTGACTAGATACTAGCAACCAAATGAAGGAGGGAACAACATCTAGCTATAATAATAGCCCTCATGTGGTGCAAAGGGAGAATGCCATCCACATAACCTAGAGTGTACTCCACGACTATCATGTCATCACTCGACATGGTCATACGCCAGTCGGGGAAGGCACACACTAGTCGTATGTCACCTGGCAATGTGTTTTTTGCTCTGTGGAATTAGGCACACACAAAATGCACCCTGCATAGCAATACCTCATGGAGAAGGCACACACAAGTACTCACCATAGCCATAGGTATACATGGATAGGACCTACTCATATGCTATCTAACCAAACACTATCGAAGCAACCATCAGTATCCCTCTACAAGTGTGTGAGGCCCCATAACGCTCATCACACAAGTAGGCCATCATAACACAATCTCACAATGCAAGTGGCATCATGCAACACAACATCATCACCAACACTATCAGAACATCAGTGGGGTGTGTCATTGTATCTATTGCATCATGTCAAAACATGTGCAGATACAGTATATCATGACATCATCACCAACACTGTCAGAACATCAGTGAGGTGTAGCATCATATCTATTGCATCATGTTGGAACATGTTAAAATACAATATATATATAATGTAAAAATGATAATATCAATATGGAGTTACCCAATCTTCACCTCTCATATAGATGAGGTTTACTCAATAATGCCAGATCAACATCTCTACAAACAGCTGGGAATAGAATAACAAATTAATGCTACTATACTCAAATTTGTGGAGCTTGGGCTAACATTTATGGATCAAGTATCCTAGTCCATCATAAAGGAAAGTAGTGGGTATATTTCCTCATAATTGGTTGAGTTGAGACTGCTTTGCACCGCAATATGTGTATGCTACACATTCCACCCAAGGAACTTTGTGGCTACTACTATCCCTTCATAGATTGAAGGACTAGAGAAGCAAAAGAAAAAGATTCTATGAAGCTAACTTTTGGTTACTCTTATATATAAATTTCAACCACACATGGGTTGGCCCTTAATCAAGTAACAAACATACAAACACACATAATGGTATGGTAAATCCCACACCAAAATGCAACTTTTTCCTCATCGATGGGTACCTAATATCACCATCTCATGGACACACAACGCAAGTACGAGGTATTCACAATACTCAACCAATGCACAATTACTGGTTCCTCACATTTAAAGGGGGGAACAATTACATACATAAATCCATACGAACATCTACTTCCATAACCCATGTGATACATATCATTACTTTCCATCCATAACCTTTTATCAATTTTCTATCACTATACTCTTTTCCACAGAGTACATCATGCTAAATATCAAAGCCATGAACACTGTGATCACTTAACTCCACTAATAGATTCACAAAGACAACATAATGGGCTCATATGTACCTAGAGTATCCAGTGTATGAACCTAGGCTCTATTACCATGTGTAGAGCCCCACCACATAACCCTAAAGGAAGTTGCAACAATTAAAAAAGCATACAATTTTTTTTTTAAGTGCAATTAATAACATGAAAGGTGCACTACACTATCACAAACATCCTCTAAGGCACGTAACTAAGCTTACAAATGAATCCCATAACATAACCATTAACTCATTCATAGCATATAAATAATTACTCTTGAATTTAAAGAAAATACATTCAAAGAAAATTAAAAATCACATAAGATAGAAGTACATAAAGTTCCATAGATTACATTTATTTCAAATAATGTTTACAATACTCATTCCTAGAATGAGGAATATTGTACAATAGTATTACAATTTGCAAGAATCCTCCTCGAATGCAATTGAGGAGTGATATAAATACAAAGTGTCAATTGATACAATAAATCAAATGGTACACACAAGCTCTCCAATTGGAAGATATCGCCATCATGAACATAAGGAGGGAACCCAATGGAGTAAGGTGCACATTCCACCCAACCAAGTGCTACCTAAAGGCCCACCCCTCGTGCTAGGAGATAGCAACAAGGCTCCCTAGACAAATCCAACTACCTCTAGACACAGGCTATAACATGATTAACCAAACAAATACAACGCTTACATAAGATATGGATTGCTTCCTTATTAAATGATATTAAAGTAGGTCAACTGAACCACACACATACCATTGTCATAGGAGAAGCGTCATCTCAAAGCTGCATGGGTTACCCTGGCAGACCTTCCTAGGCCTTGGCCCCCATCATGAGTCACTTCCCTATAGACAACATGTGGAATAGATCCACAATCCAAGGGAAACTAGTGTACACATACATATATTAATCCCCAATCCAAAGATAAAAGACATCACATCCCCGTTCGTGGTAACCAGGTAATTCATTGAAAATGACTACACGCACTACCCAAGGGAAATAAAAGGGCTGACAATAAAATACAACAACCCCCAACTAAATTATCACATCTAAAAGTCTTATTAACACTTCTAAAAAGAATTACCCCATGCAACAAAAAACAGAAGAAATTTACATTTTAAAAGGCAATTTAATCAGAAAATAAATCTATCTTTCAAATTTTCTAAATCCAATTTCCTTTAGTAAAATACAGTAAAATATTGCCCCAAATAACTAATTTAATAAAATCCCTTTTACAGACAGAGAAGGAAATCTAATTTATCTGTACCTTCAATTCTTCAATTACTTTTAATAAAATATCAATTTATACTAAAAGATTATTTCATTCAAATCTTCTACTTGTGCACATATTGCATGCACTTATTAAAGAGATACATTTTCAATAAATATATTTAAGTATATATACAATTACATATATATGCTTATAATTATATATACATAATATATATTATTTAATTATTTAATCTAAATACATTATCCAAAAATAACCACATTAAATACATATATTTAAATATATATATATATATATATATATATATATATATATATATGTTAAATGTCAATTCATATAAAAATATAAATTGAAGCATAGACCATAAGTGGCAAACAAAATTCCACAAACATCATTCGATATGGTCAAAGGTAAGAAAATGTTTAATCACCATTTACAATGATTGCATTCCCTTATGAAAGGGTCAGCAGTATAGCATGGGTCATTGACTACTTACATAGCTAGCTCCCATGGTAGGGGTGTTGATACTTACATAGTCGGCACCCCTTCCATGGGGAATGGTTGGGTAAGCCATTGACTCCCCCCAAAATAAGAACACAGTTTTTAAATAATTAAAGGAACTAAACCCTGCGAAATAATATACCGTTCGACATACGGATGAAACACAAATTCTTCAATACAACCATTTCAATATTGATAAATATAAATAAATATATATATATATATATTGTATATGTATATGTGTATGTATATGTGTATGTATATGTTTATGTATATAAAGTAATATATATATATGCATATATGTATATAAAATATATATACAAAGAATTCAAAACAATTTCTCTAATTGGGAAAATTATTTTCATAGTGAGTTTCTCTATAGGAAGATTCACTAATTCTACAAAGAGAAGCAATTTTCAACACAAGGTTTCTAGATTTCTCCAAATAAAAAATCTAAAAAGGAAGGAGAACATTGAATTTCTACAAACAATATTACAAGGGAATTCTTGAGAGGTTTATTTCTACAGAGAGTTTAATTTTTTTCTTATGGGTTCTTCATTGTTTACAAAAATCCCAATTAAATCTTGCAATAATTTCAATAGAAGATTTCCTTTCTATAGAAGATTTTATTTCTACAAAAGATTTCATGGAAAGTTTCACAAATGACATTTTTTTCCAATTTAACAAAAACTCAAAAGCTTCATAATTTGTACAGGTAATCTTTTTCCAGATCGTAAATTAATCTAAGAAAATTTTCCAAAATGAAATTAACTAGAATAATAGAGGAACCTGAATTCCAACACTTGAGGGGATGTGGATTGGTGTAGAGCCTCTTCTATAGAACCAAGCTTCTTCCAAAACAACCAAAGCTTCCTCCAGAATAAAACAAATTCTAGAGCATAAAGAATTTTCCTGGGACTGTCTTTTTTCCCAAAATTTAACAAACCCCCAAATACAATAACCAAAAACTTAATTTTTAAACAACCTTCCCTACAAAATATCCTCTCCTCTCTTCTGTGAAGAAAATTCTCACCTCTCATGGTTACAGTCATTATTCTCTCCATGAGAACATTTTTCCCAATGACCATCATTAATTTTTCCAAACACATGTTGAAAAAAAAAATCTTCTAAAATCAATTTGCACCAATCCCTCAAGATATTTCTAAAAATTAAAAAAAATTAATAATTTCAAAAATACATAGTATTCCTAATTTAAACTTAATTCAATTAATTTAATTAATTAATAAAATAAATTTAATCCTAAGATTAAATTATTTTACCCATTAATTAAATTAAATTACAACCTTCTAACATATTAAATAATCAACTAAAATATTTAAAACATTTATTTTCCTTAAACACACTTTGCAACATAAATAATAGGAAGACAAAATTGAACAACATTATAACAAAAAGTAACCAACTAAAACCGACGACACACTATGACTAGGGTGGTGGCTTGACACATGAAAGCTAGCTACTATCTCCCAATCAACAATACCGTTGGGCAATGGACACACTCAAACCTGTGAAACCAGGTGGAGTCGATGTCTTGTACTTGAAAACCTACAAACAAAGCATATATCGAACATGCATATGTATTTCTTAATAAAACACACTGTGAAGAGAGAATCGTAGAATCGTAGGGTGCTCGCAAGTGAGTGGTGCAATTTTGTCCCCTTCACCCATACAATTTCACAAAACTAACGAATCTAAAATCAAGAATCTACTCATGAGCATATAACAATATTAATTCAAATAACCACAATGCTAATAAAAATCATGTCATAATAATGACATCAAAATAAAGTACCATCACATCATCATGTAAAACCCACATCGCTCCAAAGTTAGCGATGAAATAATAACAAAGTATCATAGTAAAACAAAAGCATAATAGAGAATCACACTGTCTACACATAAGAGAAAAAACAGAGGGGTGTTACAATTAAATAGAAGTCAAATTATAAGTATGAGAAATGCCAAGTAAATATATAGGTATATAATACTGGCTGAATTATCCTTATGACAATGTAGGATTCTAACGTAATAGTATTCTTGACTTAGTCAATTGCAAGTAGGTTGCTACCATTGAGAAGAGATGTAGTCAACTTGCTAAAGATTGCTTTTGATGTTGAATGAACAAAGCAATAAGGGACGATTATAGTCATCAAGTTGGAAGTCAACTTGGAGACATTCATGGTTGTGTGTATGAGTTATATATCACCAGCCCAAGATGTGTATGAGAGAAATGTAGCAATAAATTTAAAAATTTGCAAGGTTTGACTTGGTCGATGGAGTAAATGGAAACGAGGTGGACTAAGTCCAACAAATTTATATGGTTTAGTTGACTCAACCTATAAACCAGTTTATTCATTCTATGTGCTATAGAAATATCATTGACTTATTCACATCATCTTGCAATTGCACCAACTTAGAGGTTTTAGCGCCACCTCTTTTTTCACTTTCCGATAGATGTCATTTTTGGAGAAATATTCGATTTCTCCATGTGTTGGTTGAAATAGTCTTTTGAATGTTGTCAATTAGAAATTTGATCTATTGATGGTTTAAGTTGAGTCTAATATTTTATCTATCACCACCTTTATGTTGATTGATTTTGCATGAAACTGGTGTCATTCTTCATGCCTTAATTATAGGATTTCAAAATTTTGGTTGCACTATAAATAGTCGCATCATCTCACTTGTAAAACATTCTCTTCCATTTCATTTTGAGGCATTACAATTATCATTCTTCCATTCACATGTGAGAGACACATTTTACCCAAGGGTTATATGCCCTTCACTGTTTGCTACATCTAAGATATCACTAGACATATCTAAATGTTTTATGAGTGAGGTTAGAGTGATCTTTTGTGAGTATGAGGTATCATTGTAGTCTGAGTGAAATGTTCTATCAACACGAGAGAGTGAGGGAGTTACTTTGAGAAGTTGTGGTCAATTGTTTACTATTGGAGAGGGAAACAATATTATCATTAATTGGGATAAGTGATAACAAGAATGTGGACTCTTCTTGTTTTTTACTTAGAATTAATGTGTATTCTAATTTTCTTGAATTTTATTTTCTGTTTGTGCAATATAAGTATTTAAGAATGTTTTGAAAAAGGGAAATTGAAGATTTTAGGCTGTTGTATATTGTGTTTTTAAGTACTCCATGATAGGAGAGATTGCTTGACACAAGTATTTAATTATACTAGATATGTCGAAGATATTGCTTGACATAGGTATTTAATCACATTTACATGTGGTACAACATAGGTATTTAATTATATTAGATATGATTGAACATGGGATGCAATGTGTTTGTATTTACTCCATAGTAGGAGATGGGTGTTTATCATATGTAATATTTACTAGGTATTATTGAACATGAAAATCACATATAGAACACTTAGCTAAGTTATTGATTTAACTAGGAAAGCTTTTGTTTACTCCTAAGAGAGGTCATCTAGTATGGGAGAGGGATTAATATACTTACATGTAATTCGAGTTATCCAAGTATGTAGGTTATCTGGGATGATGGAATATTCATAGAAGGAATACCTAGCTTGTGTACTTAATAGTTAAGTAGTTAATTCCAAGTAGATTATTATGGTTGTAGGTTATCTAGGATGACAAACTTTCCATTGAAGGAAATACCTATGCATAGCTAAAAATAGCCTTAAGTCAAATTAGCCCTGAGTAGTGTATGTGATAGATGAATCTTAGTTGTTTACTTAATTAAAACTATTTGATCAAAGTAGTGTGAATGTCCAAGACTCCACTCTAGGCTATGTGAATCCACTCTAGGTTGTGTGACTATCGAGACTAACACTGTCAGTTCACCATGACCTAGTATTACATGCTAGTTTGATATCGTGGGATTGTAAGGTTCTAGTTACGGAGGACACGACACTATGCTCAGTTGGTTTTCATTATCAGTCACTCTACCAATCTCTTCATCAAAGGTAAGGGCCATCTATCGAATGATAGATGTTTGGGGGATCGCATTATGTTTATGAGGTTGGTGGAAAAGTGCCTGCGTGATGCTTCTCCTCCACACCAAGCAATAGAAGAACCAAGATTTGAAAGGGAAGATCATAGGTTTTCTGTCATCTATTAGTTCTAAATCTCATTAGAGATATGTATACAAATGTATGTATTCTTGTTACTTGTACTTGAGAATTTATTGTAATGAAATGGAATCTTTATTGTAATATGCTATGGAATCTTGATCATATATTCTCAATAAAAGAAATATTTTTTTTATTGCAATGACTTGTTACTTAGTTTATTTACTTATATGGTACAAAATTAGAAATTTTTATTGCATTGAAAGGTTGGTATGTTGCATGTGGTATCAGAGTTAGGTTCTGCACTAAAACCTATGAGCTCACTATGCAACAATGTTTAAACCTTATCAAAAGATAATGGTTGAAAAGTTCTTGTGCCACAATGGAAAAAGAAAAGAGTGTAGGGAAATGAAAAGGAATATGAGATCCCTAGTAACTTGTGTAAATTAGGACTAGTTAAGAGTCATCCCTGGAGTAGGAACTCCTAAACCAACAACTTATGATATTACCTAGAATTGTGGAAGAATATGAAATCAAGTTATGTAGGAAGGTTAGGAAGAATAACTAGTATATACCTTTATCCTATAGAATAGTTATATGACTGTAAGGGGATGGGAAGAAATGAGATAACCCCTTTTTATAGTAGCAACCTATAGTTGTAAAGAGTTAGGAATTTTTGGATTTAGTGAAAACACTGTGAATCTATGTGTATGCAGAAGTCAACATAAATTAGATCGAGGTAGGAATTCAATGAAGGGGGTATCCACAAGGTTGGAGAACTCTTACAATAAATCAAATTCTTGTGTAAGGATAGGATCTTTCAAGAAAAGAGTTAGTACCTAGGAAAAGAGGAAAAATCATAATGATCATAATGAAGTAATCAATGACGTGGGCATGGTTCCACCAACCAAAATCAATGAGATTATTAGAGTTTTGATTAAGATGAGAAAATGAGACCAAACAACCTTGGTATCTCTAATGGTTGAGGGAATAAGTTACCAAAGAGTTGGAATAAAGACACTTGGAAAGGTGATTGTGAGAAGGAAACCTAAATCAAGTCAGCTAGACCAAAGGTTTGGTTAGTACATAGATAGGTTGGAGTTATAAGATGAACTCACCAATATTTTTTCTAAAATCAACATTTGTTTAGAGGTTCCAAAAGGAAATGGAATACAATAAGACACTATGTGTCATATCAATATAAGTTGTAAGGAAAACAATGTTCTAAGCTAAAAGATGCATCAATCAACAAAGTTGTGGGTATGGATTATTCCCCAACAAAAAGGATGTCGAAAAGAGAATTGGATCAATAGAGTGTATCGTAACTTGTAAGTTGTTAATTATTTATTATATCTTCTATTGGACAACCCAAAATATTGAATCTACAAGATTAGAAGTCAATGGTGAATCCAACTATGGGAAAAAGTATAATCAAGGTATTTAGTGGGGCAAGGTAAAGGAAATAGAAAGCCAGCAACAAGGAATGACAAATCCTTTCAAAGAAGCAAGTATTGCTAGGAAATTCAACTTTGAATAGATCAAAAGTTTTGGAAACACTAATGGCGGAGGGAAAAGAGTAGATTAACTCATATTAAGTACCCCATCCAATGAAAATAAAAATGTAGGTATGTTCTCAAATTGAAATAACTAATGACTTCTTTGCAAGTCATCATGTCAATTAATTAATTCATTTTATGACCACTAGGGAAAAGGTATTAGGATTTTTCAGAGAAAGATAAGTAGAAAGGTCAAGGATTATGGACTATTATCATCCCATACCTTATAGTTATCTAATTGGAAGATCAAATAGTATTATCATGGATGCCTTAGAATAGGATAGGTGGATAGTTTGATCATGATAGAGAAGATCATTACCTATGGGATTGGCAAGGGAAGATTTAGGTTACTCATGAATTAGAAGAAAGTGTCTCTACTCTCCTATATACCTTATATGGAGAATTTAGATAATTATTTTACTTATTTATATAAGTAGTAATACTATATATTATGAAATACATCCATGACGTGAAGTGACTTGACACTAAAGCTTACTATGATAAGAGACTTGGAGATTATAAGGTTTAGCTCTAAAGTAATAGAGATGGAGTAAAAGATAAGGTAGGATGTGACATTATGTGAACCACATCAAAAATCTCTTTATGATAATGATTATTTGATCATAATTTATATTGGAATGAAACCCTAAGTTTAGAATAACCTATTTGGGATGAGAAGTTCATTCGAACAAAGAGAGAGACCTTAGGATAAGATTTGACCTATTGAGTTGGGTTATGTACTAGACTACTCATTAACACTTTAAGTTGGGAATAAATTACTTGGTTGAGTTGTACTTTTGATCTTGATTGGGACATATAGGGGTAGAGAAACCTGTAACATTGTACTCGTCAATGATTGAGGAATCTATCCTAAGAATTGGAAGGGAATATTGAGACTGAGATTCGCCTATGGGAATGTAAAAATAACTTGATCTTATGAAATTCTATATGATTGGAAACATACATGGGATACCTAGAGAGTTATAAGAATTCATATTGATGACAATAACCTACTTTGATTGGATCATATATTTAAAGGGATGCACTCTCAAAGGGAATCATCTATTGTTATGTCGAGACATCATAGATTTTTCACTTACTGTGAAATATTGGAAAATTTTACTAAGTAGAACACCGGGATTGTTACTTGTGCCCAAATAGGATATACCAAAGTTGGGACTCTCCTATATGATTAAGAAAATTCATGGAGCTAACAAGAAACAGTCATGCTTGATAATTAGGTATGTAATTAAATTTGATATCTTCTAAGGACCAACATGATTGAATAAGCATTAATCCTTGAAATTAGTACCAACTTTATTTGGGGAAATTATATTGAGTCAAAAGATGGATTGCATCTTTGGAAATAATCCTAGGATGGAAGGAATACAAGTGGTGGATGTCCTAAAATAAAGGAGAGCTATCTCCACAAAAATACTAACCATTATTACTCAGAAGCTAAAGGAGGCTTCAAATCATATAATAGGTATTCACTTAGTCAAAGAATAGACTATTATGGATATTGAATAACCTATGTACCCAAAATTTTGGAAGATTCGGGAATGAAATGAGGAAATTAATGTCAGAGTTAGGACATTGGAATGAAAAAGGGAATTTTCGGATGATGATCCACTATAACCTAGAAAAAGATAGAGTAAGAGGTTGCACAGAATATGGAAAGATATTGTCTAGTATGCCAAGAAATGAAGACTAGATGTCATCATTAGTAGGACATGTATACTCTCTTGAGATTCTAGAGGGAAAGTGATAGAACAAACGATAGATCAATCTTTCTATGTCGATAAAACTAACATATTGTTCTAGTGGACAAACTCATCGAAGTAACCAATGTTATTTGGAAACTTGAATTATAGGATTTCGGTCCTAAATAATATATTGTGGGAAGTAGCTGCTTAGTATTCCTAAGAAGGTTATCTCAGTTTTGAACAAGCAAACAATGATAGGGTTTTGTAAACCATGATCATACTATGAAACATTCAATTGAGAAAATGCATAATATATTATTATAGTCAAATAAGGGAAAATGGTAGATTAAATCTTGAATGATTTATAAACTTCTAACATTGAAGTTTGGATCATTATATGGAAGGAAAGGTTGGAAACTCTATTAAGCTAAAATAGGCTTAGAAATAGGGTTAACCATAGACTTGATAGATTGTCAAACATGAGTAACTAATTCAAGAGATTGATGAAACCTTTTTGATACAAAGCTTAAGTAGGAAGTAGTATCAGAATTTGACAGGTTTCCAAGAGCAAGGTTATGCTCAGGATGGACAAGTAATCTAGAAAAAGTACTTTATGATAAGGAAAATGGATGTGTAAGTGATAGACAGACTCAATTTATGAGCTTTCTAAAAGTATAAATACAAAATGGGAAGGATAGGACCCATGGTGTAGTGCAAAATACATCGTTATTCCTTTTCTAATTGGATTATATTAAGGATAAATTCATGGGCCAATGATTTATGTTCACTATGTTTTAGGTTTCATGTATAATTATGATGTGTATCTGTAATAAAACTCTTTGGGAGAGTAACTATGTGTGAGGCATACAATATTTTCCTATACGATAGTGAGGGCACTCAAAGCAAGGTCTAGAATAGACATGGTTGCTACATAGGATGGATGTTTTATAAATCTTACATATTTTGAGAATAGTAAGTGTAGACATGGAAAATATATAATTCGATCCGACTCACTAGATCCTGATTTACTAACACTATTTCATCCTGAATCATTTCCTTTGCTAGTCATTTAATCAAATAATCTGTATTTGATTAAATTCATCACTCTTCATCTCTTAATTAAATAAATCAATTTTATTTAATTCATTTCTAATCTTCCTTTTAATTAAATAAATCATTTTATTTAATTAATGTCATCTCATTTAATTAAGTCTAAAATCATTATTCCTCTCATTTTGATTTAAATCAATCCTAAAATCTAAGTCAAAATGGTCAAATCAGCTAATCCCCCTCTTAATTAATCAAATCTTGATTAATGCTAACCCTAATCACTCCAATCCTCTAGAGAATGCAACTTTCATAATAAATCAATTACTTTGATTTATTTAATTGCCTATTTTCTCTCAACATGGCATAAAAGGGGAATATTCCCTTAAATTTGAATTCAAATTCAAGTGGGCTTGGTCCTTCCAACAAGGCATTTATTTCACCTTTGAAGTCCCTTTTCCTTGAGCCAAGTGGCATTAACTCCATTCTTTTCTCCCTCCAACATGTCACATTCAAATTTCAAATTTGAATCTCATAGCATTTATCATGCACTTTGGTGAAAATGTGCACAACCTTCAACCATTCACATCTTGACAAGTGGCACTTGGCCATTGGATGTTAAATGATCCTATATTTCTCAATTCCACTTGCTCTTCCATTTTGGAAATCTATAAATGTGAGACTCTTCCTCTCATTCTAACATCCACAAATTGAGTAAACTGACTATACTCAACTTCATCCTCATCTACAAACTCATGCAAAGTTACTCTCTCCACATTGAGAGCTGATTTTTCCCATTTCTCTCCAAAGTATTCATAATTTTCATGATTTCATAGCTAGGTTATGCTAAAATCTCATCAAGGAGATTTGATCATCCACACATCATCAGCATTGCAGCAAAAGGAGTTGGGAAAGGGCCAATTTTGACACATCAATTGGCACCAATTCCCCCATGGGATCAAGAGTTCTCTTTGCTTAGATAGATTTGATTTGGTTTATTGCATTTTTCTTCATTTTATTTCTATTTAAGTTTTGTAAATGGATTTCATGGGGAATCCTTGTTTTACCTTGCATATTGATCTAATAAAGTGTTTGTTTGTTGTACTTGTGAAGGTATAAAACCAGGGTTCACAGTAAGTAAAACTTTATTTGACTTTAACTATATGTTAAAAGGTTATAGATCATCGGGGATGATGATTCACAAGGGAGGAAGTATGTTACATCCCAATTATGAAGTTACTATTTACTCTTACTACATAGGGTAATTATGAATGTAATGTGAATTTTGGAGATAAATAGATTATTCTTGTACCTTGTTATCAATATGGCTTATACAACAATATTGAAGATCTCAAAACGTTTTTTGAAGTGTACTAGAAGATATCAATGAAAAAGTTCAACTCTATATATCATTGTCATCTCTTTGTTCAATATATTAATGTGGGAGATTTTGTATTTCCTTGAAAAGAATGATTTGATCTTGTTGTTCTAAATTTAGTGTCATCGAGGTTAGCAAAATGTGAAATTGAAGAAATATTGAATCTGGAAGTTGTGTGTATTAGGAAGCATGTGTATGATTGGAAATTGACCTAATGCATGATAAAATTAAATTTATACATTGCAGATGTTATTTGGATCTATTTTAGATCCATGTTGACCTAAATTAAGTATTGCACATTTGTTTGGGCATGAAGATGATTTTGAATCATGTGTGATGCCGAAAAAATCTATTTTGGATTGTTTTCACTTATATCTAGTTAGGCTAACCTAATTGATGTGTATGAATTTATTTTGGTATATATATGAGATATTTTGGAGCTAGAAAGATAGAAGAGGGAGAAAATGACATATCAGGTGCAAGTGACCAGTCTCATATGATGCAAACATGTGAATTCAATGGTAAGAGTTTAGAATCAAAGAAGAGTTGTTGAGTGACTGCTAAACAAAGTAGTACTTTATATTCAAAGCTTCAAGGAACTAAAATACAACACAAGGGAGGTGCACTTTGTATCAGTTCATATTTTTTTTGTGAGCCATTTTTTGTATTGTACTTAACTTTGGTTGTGAGCCTTATAAGGATAGTGTTCCCTAGCAGTGAGCCCCTATAATATACTATATTTGGATATAATATATTGTGAGCTAATCCTTGTCATGTTTTTTCCCTTTTTTGTTTTTCCATGTTAAAAATCTTGGTGTTCATGTGTTTTATGACCTTTTGGATGATACATGTTTTCATTCTTTATTTTAGTTAATGTGTTTTGGTGATTGGATAAGTTGTGTTCAAAATTTTAATAGAATATAGATTCACCATGACCCCCCACCCCGCTCTTAGTATTATGAATGTTCAACAATTTGTATCAGATCTTAGCTCCTTTAGAAAATCCTAAAAATTTGAGGAAGATCTTCGAAGTTTGAACACATGGAAGAAAAGAAGTATCTTGTTCCTCCAGAAGAAATTTTTGTAATTGAATATGTAGAAGATGATTACATATTTGACAAATAATAACTTAAGGCTACTCTTGAAGATCTTGAAAGAGTTGAAACTAAGAACAAAATATTGAAGGAAATCCTATGAGAAGCAAATGAATGCATAAAAAAGATAAGAGAACAAGTCAAGAAGTTCAAAGAAAGAGATAGGGAAGTTAATGTATAGTTGAAGCAAGAAAATGAAGAGATCATTGAATTGAAAGTGCAAATGGAAGAAAAAGGAAGAATTGAGGAATGTTTGAATACATTGGTACAAAGCAAGACTAAAGAATTCTTTAGACTTGAACAAGAAGTGGTAAATCTCATATTTGATCTGGAAAAGGAAAAAATATATGAGGATAAATTCAAAATAAGCACTACAATGCTTGATGTATCACTTGCAATAAAAAAAAACCCTATAAGGAAAAAGGTGGTTTGGGACTTGAAGAAGGACAAAGTTCAAAATAAAATTATACATTTGATAAAGTTGACAATCAAAAGAAGATTCAAGGAAATACGAGACAATTCAAAAATTGAAGAAGGAATGTTGGAAGGCCTTCTATCAAACAACCAAATTCTCAAAGGTAGCCATATTTCAATAGTATTTGTTTTTCATGCAATATATTTGGACATAAGGCTATAGATTGTAGAAATAGAATGAATAAGAATGTTGGATCCTTCTCTAGACAATGTTTTGCATGTAAGAAATTTGGACATAGAAGTACAAGTGTAGAAGTCAGATGATGAATAGATATAATACTAGGAGAATATTTCAATCTTTTAATGGCTACTTTTATACATGAAATGCATTTGGACATAAGGATAACCATTGAAGATAAAGAATGAATAGAAGCTAGAGAAGTGTTGTGTGCTACTTTTACAACAAACCCAGACATATTGCAAGAGTTTGTAGAAGAAAAAATAAAAGATAGTCTAATCTAGTAAAGAGGAATGAGTTTGTGAAGAAATTTGATCCTACTGAGGTTAAGAAGGAAATGGAAAAGATATGGAGAAAGAAAGAGGAGTCTAAGAATAGAGATAAATCAAGAATTACAAATGCATCTATACTTACCTCTAGTACAAATATTTCTTCTGAAAACTAAGCCTATGCTAAGGCTTATGAGGAGTAGGAAAAAACTATTCTAATAGCCCCCTAAAATATAAGGTGTCAATACCTGACATGAAGATATATCTTGGAATAGGAATTTTTGAAGCCACAAAAGAAATTTGTGGAAGGAAATGTTGTGATGCGGAATTTTGCGAAGCTTCTATAAATTAACTGTGGATACAAGGTTTTGAAGTTTGACAACTTTTTCTGAAGCATTTATTATTGACACATTTATTGATAGGGGTCAAATAATGGAGTTAAACAATGCATTTAAGAAGAAAAAATTAGTTGATGCAAAGAATAAGTAAATTAAAGAAGAGGAAGTGGATTTGAGGCATCTCTTAGAAGAAAAACATGAAAACCCTAATCTTCACCAAAGAAAATTCAAGAAGTATTTTGCTTACTTGATTATTCTCTGGAATTTTTATTTTAAATGTTATGGAAGGGTTGAAGGTAGTAAATATCTTAGAGAGACCAAAGTTAAATTGAAGAAACATTCATGGAAAGTTTTGTCAGAAGACTCGACATGTGCATTTTCTGAAACTCCCTTTGGTGTTTCACCTACTAATTATATTAGTGCATACATACATGGGAAAATGGAAGAAATTTCCTCTCTTGAATTAAGTGTTTTATAGACATGAAAATTGGAATAAAATTATGATACATATAAAACCCTAGTTGAAAATAAATTGGATGTGTGGTAGAAGTTACCACTATTTGAAGGAAAAAAAGGCACATTAGAATTGTATTGAGCATGATTCACAATGAATATATCTAGATTGATGATGCATACTCAATTATCAGGGAAGAAATAAGGGATGTGATTGGTTTGTGGTCCTTTGGATCAGTTCCAGGATGGAAGTCTATAAATGAAAAAGAATTAATTGAAAATAATAGCACAAATCTTCAAGGAAAGGAACTCATCTTGAGCACATTTGGGAATGTAGCTATCCATTATGTTGCAATTATTGTTAGACATAAAATATTCCTACCTCACAATAGCTATGCAGTCTCTACTATTGTTGCTCCCATTGCACTTAACATGATTCAGAATGGTGTTGCTTATGATCTTTGTGAGATAATTCGATAAAAGTTGATGAAAAACTTGAAGGAAATGAAAAGGAACAAAAATAATCATTCAGGTATGATAATTTGATAGTTTTATTAATTTTCTACTTCATGAAGGAAATAGCGATAATTGGAAAAGTAGAATGGTCAAATACAGAACCGCTAGTGCATCAAATAAGAAATATTGTGATGAATCTTGGCGGATTAGATGCTCAAGAGGATGCTCTTGCGGCATTCTTCAAAATTTTTTAGATGAGAATGAATCAGAGAATAAGGATACCCAAGAGTGTGGTGGAAAGATACTCCAGAAACATCAATTTCCTTGTCTTTACTGATTATTTTCACATTAAAGCAATTGAACCTAGAATTGTTTGGATTTTTGAGTTGGATTGTGAAGTAACTGAGGAGGAATCTATTCATTATGTAGAAATAATTCTAGGAATCCCTAAAGACCCTAGTAGATTAGGTTTACAAGAAATTTCTATAACTAAAGCCTTGGATAGTTCAAGGAAGAAAAGGAAAATTATTGTTATCCCTCTAGCTGAGATCAAAGAAGATATTATAGAACAAGAATGAATGCTATAAAATGATGTGACACAATATGAGCATGAAAGTGCAAGTACACGAGACTTGGATGAAGCAATAAAATTATTACAAGAGGTGATTCTCGGTGCAAGAATTAATACATCAATGTCCACTATAGAAAATCTTAGAAGTATGATTGATTCATTGAAAGCATACATCTCTAGACTAAAATAACTTACTGGAAATGAGTCAAAAGAAAGGACTACAAAGGAGAATCTAGAAGATATCAAAAGGAAATGTGAAGATTCACATCATAAAATCTTGAAGGGATTGAAGGATGTTCATGATTGTGAAGAAGAAGAACATGAATTAATATCATATTGTCTGAAGTGGTCTAAACCCACACAAAGTAAAAAGGATGAAATGATTCAGACTAAAATTTGAATAAGCAGTCAAGAAGATGTTTATGACTTAGCAAGTAACAGGAACAATCAGAAGTGGTCTAACATTATGCAACTATATGAAAATTTATTTTCTTTACATAGTCAAAGGAAAAAGATAATCAAGTATATGTGGCACTTAGGGACTTAGTAAAAATAGGACACAGTCATATATCAGTGCCCTTACCATTGTTGATAAACTATCAAAAATAAACCTCAGTCCTAACATTATGGAATAAGGAATAGAGTCTCTAATGAAGCTTGAACTACTTTACAGGACTCTTCTAGATGCAAAAGTTCTTGGGAAGAAGGGAAATCTACCTAGTAGGATGCTTTGAAGAAACTCAAGGGATCTACATATTTAGGTTGATATGTATTATGTACATTTATGATCAATTCTCTTTTTCTAATAAGATGCATACATACATAAATCCAAGGGAAGCGTACTAGGTCCCCTGCATGACCTTTTCCATTGATGTCAAAGGGGAGAGGCAATGGGAGAGATAATGGGAGAGACAATGGGAAGAGAAACATTTTTGTTAATAGACTTTGGATTATTGGAAAATGTTTTTGGAAATTCAAGGTTAATTTTGAAAGGGGGAGTTAAGGTTATGAAGAAATAAGTGTTGATTCATGATATGGAAATTTTTTTTGATATACATGTTGTCATCAATGACAAAGGGGGAGATTGTTGGAATTTTGGAAGTTTGTCATTATTGATGCAGGTTGGCAATATGAGCATGAAGTGTAGATACATTGATTGATTTGGTTTACCCAGTGTTTTCATTGATATTAACATTGTGGGGAAGCATTTTTGGTATCATTTTTACATTACTAACTATACCAAAAAGCTGATCTATCAAGAATTTGGATAAGTGTTCTCTTTTGATGATGTTGTGGTTTAGCAGTTTTTGGATCCACACTTCACCACAAGAAGAGTTATAACTCTATACTTTAGATAAAATCATTATGACTAGCTTATACAATTATAATCAAGATCTTGAGAATTTTTGTGAAGCATACTAGAAGATATCAATGAAATTTTTTAACTTTGTATATCACTAGGCATGTGCAGGATCATGATGGGCCAAAAAGTGGTGATATGTAAAAAGTAGCCTTTTGCACTCACCAAAAGATGTAAAAATCCCGAGTTGACTTTTTTTTGGGTTGGGTGTCAGTACATTGCTCCATAGAAATGCCTAAGCCAAAGTAAAACCAACCGGATATTTGATTTGGGTCAGCTAATATAAAACCAAAAAAGGTCATTTTAAAGCAATTAGGAGGCTAATATAAAACCAAAAGGGTATGATTTTGGTTCTATAAATCAGATATACGATTCAAACCAGATATTTGATTTGAATCAGATATCCAATTTTTGCACACATAGACCCAAGAGTAATTAAGAGGTGGAGGGTGGAAAAGAGAGAGCGAGAGAGAGAGAGAGGGGGGGGGAGGAAGAGAGAGAGAGAGGGAGAGGGAGAGGGAGAGGGAGAGGGAGAGAGAGAGAGAGAATCAGAGGGAAGGAGAGGGAAGAAGGAGAGAGAGGGAGAGAGGGAGAGACATAGATAAAGGAGGCAAGAGAGAGAGAGAGAGAGAGAGAACATTAGGGGAGAAGGAGATGGGAAGATGGGGGAAAAAGGAGGAGAGAGAGGTAGGAGAGAGAGAAAAGAGAGAACTAGGAGGGGAATGGAGAGGGAAGAGGGGAAGGAGG
>CM021101.1:538012554-538088839 GCA_007115665.2 Sequoiadendron giganteum
ATTAGGAGGGGGAAGGGAGAGGGGAAGAAGGGAAGAAGGGGAGAGAGAGAGAGAGAGAGGGTAGGAGGGAGGGAGAGAGAGGGAGAGAGGGAAAGGGAGGGGGAGAGGGAAAGAGGGAAAGGGAGAGGGAGATAGAGGGAGGGAGAGAGAGAGAGAGGGAGAGAGAGAGGGAAAGAGATAATATTTAAATATTTAATATATTAGTAATATTAATTAGTTATATAATATTTTATATATTAACTTAATATATAAATATTTATACATTAACTAAAATATAAAAATAATATTTAAATATTCTACATAATAATATTATATATTATATATTAAATTATAAACTATATTGTATATTCTAAACTAGATATATTAAAATAAACTATAAACTATTTATTGCATTTTTTAAATCATATATTAAAAACTATATTACATTTTTTATAAAATTATATATATATATATATATATATATTAAATTGGATATCCGATTTGAATTGGATATCCGATTTGTCTGACATAAACCCTACTACCTAGGTATTAACCTTGGTCTTGATTCATAATCTGGTTAGGACATGCCAATCCTAAGAAGTCAACACTAAAAATGTATTTAACAACTTACCTTGCTTTTTTAGACTTCACCCATGTGGCTGACGACTTTTTTTTACCCTAAATTGATGAAATGAAAAGGGTTTTTAAAGGACCTTCTTAGCTTTCCACCAATATAAATTATGCTTTACTTTGAATTTAATAAATAATAATTATTCATTTTCTATTTGAATTACGACTAAAGTCCTGATTGAAAAAAATCTATAATTTTCAAATGGTATAACATTTTTTGAATCTAAAAAATGTGCACATTCTATTCTTTGTATACTATAGGATTAAACAAAAAAAAATCATGAAGTTTTGACCAAGTTAAGGTGGTCAGACATACGAGTTTTAATAATTTTTAAAAGTTGTAATAAAAAATTCATAATTAATTCTTTACTTGGAAAAAAATTACAAAAAAATATGCATTGCATCGGGACATGAGTCCTCTACTTATATCTAAAATATTATAAAAAAATATTATCATTTTATTGTGGTTAGGGTGGTCATATACACCTACTTCTTCTTTTTTCCCTAAAATTAAAGTACTACTACATTGAAATTTGAAATTTTCACCAAAGAGATTTTTTTTTGAAATAAACATAGTAGTTTAGAAACTACATTCAATTTGGTAAATATTCTATTCTTTCATATTTTTGAAATAATATAGATAACTTATTCAATTTTTTATGTCAAGTTGCTTAACTCTGGTTTTTTTGAATTTTCATCGTCACTTAAGGGCATGTTTTTTCCATGATGATCCTGCACATACCCCACTATCATCTCTCAGTTCAGTATATCAATGTGGGAGATTCCACATTTTCTTTAAAATAATGTTTTTTATGTTTTGGTTCTAAATTTAGTCTCATTTATGTCAATGAAATGTGAAATTGAAGAAAGATCAAATTTGGAAGTTGTGTGTATTGGGAAGTGTGTGTATGATTAGAATTTTTTTTTATTAGGTCTAGTTCCTGATTGACCTAATACATGATAAAATTAAATATAAATTACAAATTTCCATTGTATATCTTTTAGATCTATGTCAACCTAAATTAAGTATTGGGGTATGTGCAGGATCATCATGGAAAAAATAGGCCCTTAACTGGCAATGCAAATTCAAAAAATCAAAGTTAGGCAACTTGACATAAAAAATTGAATAATTTATCTATATTATTTAATAAATATGTAAGAATGGAATCTATAGAAAATTGAATTTATTTTCTAAACTACTAGATTTATTTTTAAAAAACAAAAATCTATTTGGTGAAAATTTGAAATTTTAATGTAGTAGTACATAATTTTCATGGACAAAATAAGAACTAGGTGTTTGTCTGACCACCCTAAGAACAATAAAATGATAATATTTTTTAATAATATTTTATATATAAGTAGAGGGCTCATATCCTGATGTGATGCATATTTTTTGGTAATTTTTTTCCAAGTAAATAATTATTTATGAATTTTTTATTACAACTTTAAAAAAATATAAAAAACTTGTATGTTTGACCACCTTAACTTGGTCAAAACTTCATGAAATTCAATTTTCTTTCTTTTAATCCTATATTATGTGAAGCATATAACGTGACACATGTTTTGGATTCAAAAAATGTGATACCATTTGAAAACTATAGATGTTTTTCAATAAACCTGTCAATCATAACTTTAGTCGTAATTCAAATAGAAAATGAGTAATAATTATTTATTAAATTCTAAGTAAAGAATAATTTATATTGGTGGAAAGCGGAGAATCTTCTTTAAAAACCCTTTCGGTTTCATCAATTTTGTGTAAGAAAAAGTCGTCAGCCACATGGGCCATCATATCACTTACATATCGCCACTTTTTGGCCCATCATGATCCTACACATACCCATTGCATGTTTGTTGGGGAATGAAGATGATTTTTAATCATGTGTGGTGCTAAAAAAAGCTATTTTGGATTATTTTTTCTTACATCTATTTAAACTAACCTAATTGATGTGTGCAAATGTATTTACGTAGATATATGAGATATTTTGGAGCTAGAAAGATAAAAGAGTGAGAAAATGACATATCAGGTGTGAGTGGTCTCATATGATGTGAAGATGTGAATTTAGTGGTAAGAGTTCAAAATCATAGTAGAGTTGCTGAGCAATTTCTGAACAGAGTAGTAGTTTATATTTAGAGCTCCAAAGGAACTAAAATACAACATAAGGAAGGTGCACTTTTTAATAGTTTATACTTTTGTTGTGAGCCATTTTTGTATTGTACTTAACTCTAGGATAGTGTGTCTTGGAAGTGAGCCCCTGTAATATACTATATTTGGATATAATATATTGTGATCTAATCCTCACCATGGTTTTTACCTTTTTGGGTTTTCCACTTAAAATCTTGTTATTCATGTGTTTTATGACCTTTTGGATGATTCATGCTTTCATTCTTTATTTCCGTTAATATGTTTTGGTGATTGTATAAGTTGTGATCAAAAGTTTAATAGAATATTGATTCACCCCCTATCAGTATTTTGAATGTTCAACATAGTTAGCTTGGGGATATTTTAACTATAAGGCTTACCACCTTAACTAGTATTGTAGCACACATAGAGAATTTAGCATAGAATAATTTGGTACCAAATTTATCGAATGAAGGAGAAGACCTCCTTATGTAGTTAGAGAGCCAACACACCAAACTTATCTTTAACTAGAAGGATTCACATGTTGGAAAGAAGGATAGGGAGGCACACCTTAAAAATCTGAAGGTGTCTTAAAAGAGTATTATTCCATCTTCTAGTTGATTATGTACATTTATGTTTTCTCTATGCATTTTCATATTTCTCTATACATATGTGAAAGTAGTAGATAATGATGTAATACAATTTTTATCATTTTTTATGGATAAATTTATAGTGGGGAGAAATTCTCATGCATATATGTATACACCTACAAAGAGGGAGAATAGCTAAAGAATTTTTACCAAGGTTCATATTAAGCACCCTTTTACCTTGATGTCAAATGGGGAGAATATTAGAGATTTGAATAATATGTTTCCATCAATTTCAAAGGGGTATATTGTTGGAAATTTTCATGCTATTGATGAGATGGGGACATTGGAAGAGTTATGACGATATTGTAAGAAGAATATATGGAATATGATGAAAATTTTGTTGCTATGGCATTGGGGAGATTATTGGTGATGCTACTGTAGTGTTGTCATTGATTTCAACATTATTGTGGTATCTACATTGATATTTGATGAGTATGGTTGAATGGAGAAATTGAAATCTAATGCATAGAAACATAGATGCAACATAGTTTTTTTGGTCCATTGTAGACCAAATGTTTTATAAAATTTCCTAAGTCCTAGTTCATAGTTTCTAGTGTACAGTGAACTAGTTTTGAGGTCCACATTCCTCCACAAGGAAGAATTTAGTTATATGGTTCTAAGCTAAATTTGATAACTTTTTGTAGAATTCTAAATACAAGGTTTCACATCTTGAATTCCTTTTCAATTTAAGTTGGAGTTGAAAAAGTATTACTTTATATTTGGTAGAGTTACTATGGTAGTGTACCTATTTGAAATGCTTTGCATTCCACCATGGATTACTCTTTTTCTATGCAATTCTATGGGAGTATTTAAAAATTTCCAAAGTATTTTGGGTCCAAGTGGCATGTTCTTTGGAGGTTCACATGTTGATATGTGGATGACAATTGGTTCATCTCCTTGTTGCTTCACTAATAAGACCGACCTAAAAGGTTTGAGGTTATGCAAAATTAAAGGAATTTTGGATTGAATTCGTGGAAGTAATTATAGGTCCATGTTGACCTAAATTTTGAAGTGTTACCTGTTTTGGAAGCATGTTTGGTTGGATCTTGAGCCGACAAGTTGTTGGATTGCATGATACATATAATCAGGCTAACCTAATTGACGTTGTAAGTGTTTTTTGATGTAATGCATATAAATAGATGATTTTGGTGTTGTAAAGTAGAGGTTGAGAAGTGTATACGTGATTGTTTGGATGATGCGAAAAAGAGAAGAGTGTAATGAAATTGTGATGTGAAGAGTTACATAGTAGAGTTTGATAGAATTTTAGCGTGAAGTATGTTAGATTAGTTTATAGATCTTAATTTGACCTATCTTCAACATATGGTAGATGCATTATTTTAGTTCAAATATTTGGCAGTGACCCATCTCTCTTATTATCTATTATTTGGGCA
Source organism: Sequoiadendron giganteum (assembly GCA_007115665.2). Taxonomy (NCBI): domain Eukaryota; kingdom Viridiplantae; phylum Streptophyta; class Pinopsida; order Cupressales; family Cupressaceae; genus Sequoiadendron; species Sequoiadendron giganteum. The sequence continues at coordinate 538,017,324 of CM021101.1, forward strand.
GTGAGTCCTTCAGACAATCAGTCCACCTAGCAGTGAGCCATTTTGTAATATCTTATGACTAATTAGTATATAATGTATCCTAATCCTCATCGTTCTTTTTCCCTTTTTGAGTTTTACACATAAATATGGTGTTGTTGTGTCTTTTGATGTGATGCATTCTTTCTAAATTCCTTTCCATTACTAAAAGTTTAATATGTTGCATTGAATGAACATTTAAATTTGTTGAAGCTAATGAATTTTAGTGAATACTAATTCACCCCCCTCTCACTATTCTCGGTGTTCAACAATTCATTTTGATGAAATACATTGTCCAAACTAGATAAAATCATATTCTCAATCAAAGCTACCACATCATTCATTTGCACACTAAGAGGGATCACAAATTTTTATAAATAACTTTAAAGAAAACCGTGGTAAATAGGTGATGTTTAAACTAAATACCACAAGGATATCTTAGTAGGATTTTTACAAAGTTTATCAACTAGATCAAATTCTTTTCCACTACCTTACAAAATTTTAGGTGTAGGTGGAAGGTATGGTTGAGGCAATGGAATAGATGTTTTTTATTAAGGTAAAATAAGGTTTTGAAGGGACCTCGAAACCCTTTAACAAAAAGTATAGATGAGATAAAGAATAAAAAAGTTTAACTTATAAGATAAGAAGCTTCCATCAAAGAAAAACACAAAGTCCAGCATAAAACCAACACAACAAAAAGCCAGTAGGAGTCCAACACAAACCCAACCGCTAAACTAGTTTTCTCAGGATATCAACAACTTCCTTTTCCAAATTGTTCATGCTACTTGTTGCTTTATTCATCTCTTGAATATCCACAAGGGTTTTATCCACCTTCCTTTTGAAGTTGGCTCTAGTTCATTTTCTCAGCCCTGCACCCTCAACCTAAATTTGGTATTTGTCTTCATCCACTTCCACAACCGTTATTACCTGATGAGCCCTTTCCAAATTATTGACCATCATATTCATGGTACTGGCAGTAGACTTCAAAATATTGTGGCTCATTTCCAACACCTTCTCTTTGACATTCTTTAGCTTTTCCTCCAATTCTAATAGCTTACCATCATGATTTTTCTTAAAATTCTACAAATCCTCCACTATTCTCTTCAGGCAGTCAACCATGTATCTTTTCTCATCTTTCATCCATAAATCCTTGGCTTTATCTTTGTCCTTATTGTTATTATCCATCAAATCATTCTTTTCCATCCTACTATTAAAGGCCCTTTCATTCAGCTTTATCTCCTTAATCTCAAGGAAAACCCACCTGATCAGCTAGAAAAAATCCACAGACCCATTGCAGGCAATTACAAGGATATCAATAGGATACTCACTATCAACTTTGAAATAGTGGTCATCCTCCTTAAGGTCACTAGGGAAGCGATGTTTTTCCTCCCTGTATGTTGGTGGGTAGTTGGAATACTCAGATGAATTTTCATGCTGAGACTCCTCTTGGTTGGTATCATAGGAGGGGTCCTCCACTATCTTTCTCTTTCCCTTCCCCTGAGGAGAAACACTGGGTTTATCTTTCAGCTTTGTTTTAGCAGTATCAAACCCAGGGAAGATAACTTTTTCCCTAATAGTAGAGGTCATAGCACTAGGTTTAGGCAAAGAACATGCTTTAGGCTTCTTTTTTATGTTACCCTTCCTTTTAACCTTCAAAGGGCGCTCTTCCTCCTCCTCCATATCAGTCTCCCATTCATCTTTATCCGTATAGCTAGCACCCAATTCCTCCTTGTCAGAAACAAAGTGTGGAGAAGGGGTATGTTGGGTGATAGTCAACATTGTTTTAAAATGCTCGTAAATGAGAACCAACAAACCCTTGTGAAGAATGGGGTACCTCGCCAGGTTTGAATTTTGGTCCTGAAGACTAGCATTCAAAGAAGTAGAGAGATAGAAAGGGAGGGAAACCATGACCTGGTGCCGAAAATGATTTGGGAGCACAAAGTGATAGCTTAAAACCCTAGTATATCTTTTGTCCAAAGTAATGTATTCCATAATCACTCTCAAGACCTCTTGCCAGAGCAATTTAATTTTATTTGAATCATAGATACTTTTAGTAGCTCTCAGCAAATCCCCCTTCTCCTTATTAGACTTAGGGAAATTCTTGACCACCTAGTCAGAAAGATTGTTGTCCCTATAGAACTTCGACCCCTCCATGGACATCCCAATAACATTAGAGATAAGTTGTTCATCAATCACCACTTTTCTCCAAAATAGTTTTATCCTACCATTGTTCCGTTCCTTCACAAGGAGCTTAGTGATATCCTAGTCTCTTCCATGAATTTTTTCCATGTAACTCGTAATGCCATCCCTCTCCAACACACGCCACAATTTCTCATTTCCCTGCAACTTCGTACATTCCATCAGTTGCAGCCTACAACATTCACCTCCCATTTTTTCGATGGTGCAACCCTTCTACAAAGACTCCAAAATCCACTGAATCTATTCACGAAAATTCCCAGATAGCATGTGAAACCCAAAGTATTAATGAAGTGATTAATACTACAAAACTCTAGCCCACAATGAAAAATGATGATGCGGCAGTTTGAATACTGCATAAAAATCCATGCCTTCACCTTAATCATTTCTTGGTAAAGGAAATTTAACCTTCCCATGGTTGTGATCATACATAATTAAGGTTGTGACATCAGCCTCTAAACCATCATACCTTTGCCAAGTCATCTTGCTACTAGCCTTAACCCCCTTATTACAAAATAAATCTGCAACCAAATTAATCTCTCTATAGACATGGGTGATGAAATGATTCTCAAAGGAGTTAATAATTTCCTTAGATAAATTTATCCAATTCTCGATAGTCCAAGATGGCTTCTAATTACCTTTAATACATTGGATAATATTATTTGAATCTCCTTCAATCCAAACATTTTTGAACTTCAATTGCCTAGCAAGACTAAGGACTTGGTAAGCCCTTATGGATTTAGCAAGGTGGTTGGTCTAGGTTCCCAAGGGGAGCATCACTTCTGAAATGAAATTTCCATTTGCATCCCTTATCACTCCCCCACACCTAGTTGGCCCAAGATTACCCTTATTCGCCCCATCAAAGTTGATTTTCATCCATCCAAGGGGAGGGGGACTCTAATGGATACCCTCCCTAGGACCCTTAGTAGGTCCAAGATCACAAGAAACATCAGCCTTAATCGACCACACCTCACAAACTTTGAGATCATATTATTGCCATCTAATCTTCCTTTTAGCCTTCAGATTACAATTGATCATGTTGAAGTTCTCTTTCACCACTCTGATGATTTTCTCAAAGACCACATCCTCTGAAAGAGAAGAATCCCTGAAGATTCTATTATTGTGCTCTTTCCATATTCCCCACACAAGATGTGGAAATATATATCTCCAAAGCAGCTTCAACACTTGGCTATTTGAAGGAGCTTTCCATTAATCGAAGAATTCCCAAATAGATCAAGGAAAAACCTAGTTGAGGTTCCTCATTTTCAAGATCCTGCACCAAATTTTATGGACAAAGGGGCAAAGAAGAAAAAGGTGTGAAACACTTTCAACATTCGTGCAACAAATGCAACATCTATTAGGAAAAGAAAAACCATGGTTACAAAGATTATCATTAGTTAAGATTTTATTTTGGAGAAGAATCCACAAAAAAATATTGATTTGGGAATAAGATTATGCACCCAAGCCTTTGTCCAAATAGGAGGAGGATAAATATGGTAGCAAGAAGCCACAACTAAGGAGACAGTAAATAATCCAGAGGGAGTTAAATTCCAAATCAAATGGTCCTCCTATCCCCTCAGGTCCAGCACAATGGAGTTAGTAAAATACTATAGTGGGGAGAGATTCGGGCTAATCGAAGAAATACAAACCCATTGATCATCTCTCTAATAGTCCCCAACAAAGATACCAAATCGAGCTTTACACTCCTTCATATGATTCCTAAAGGCATGGATATCACAAAGGGGATCAGTCTCAACCCACTTATCTTCCAAAAATACTAATTTTTTTACCATCTTCAAGCTTCCACCACACTGCTTTTCCAGCAAGATCCCTAGCCTTAGTAACATTATTCCAAACATAAGAACCTGAAGGAAGGGACTAGGAGCTAAAGAATTCAGTTATAGAAGAAACACCTCGTAAATACTTATTGTGCCAAATGGAATTCCACTCACAAACTTTATAAAAGGACCTCCAAACCTGCTTGGCCAAAAGGGCTTGATTGAACACTCTCAGACTTCACAGACCAAGACCCCCATAATTCTTAGGCTTGTACACATTCTCCCAAGAAACCAAAGGAACATGTTTCTTTTCCTCAACTCCCAACCAGAGAAAGTGTTTTTGAATATTTTTAATGATTTCAACATATTTGGAAGGGATCTTGAATATACTTAAAGCATAGATCGATAAATTTTGCAAACTAGATTTGAGTAGCACCACTTTACCAGCCTAACTGAGGAGGGACCCTTCCCATCCAGCCAATTTGTGATTGAACTAGTCCACAATGGAAATCCAGAAATATTCTAGTGGTTTGGATCCCAAAGGAAGACCCAAATTAGTGGAGGGGAGATATTTTATAGCACAAGCAATGATTTCAGCAATCTTCTTTTGCCTCCATTCAGGAGTGTTAAAAAAGAAAAGAGAACTTTTACCCCTGTTGATTCTCTGACCAAAAGCCTCCTCATAAAGAAAAAGGGAGTTCTTCAAAATTTTGGCTTCTCCAATAGTTGTGCTTCCCATGAGAATAGTATCATCAAAAAAATTCTGATGAGAACACACAAGATTAGTTGAAGATGGTCTTAACCCTTTCAAACTACCTTCCTCCACCTTTTTGTGCAAATTTTTTCCAAGACATTCAACCATAAGAGTAAAGAGGATAGGGGAGACCAGCTCTCCTTGTCTCACACCTCTAGTGACTTTAAAAATTAGGAAGGGGACCCATTGATAATAACAAAAGTGCTAGTTGTGGTGATCATTTCCTTTATCAATTGCACAAGTCTTTCAGAAAACCCAAATGCTCTTAAGGTGTTTAGCATAAACTCCTAGTCCACACGATCATAGGCCTTTGACATATCAAACTTTAGGAGGAAACCTTGAATCTTAGACACCTCAAGATAGTGAATATTCTCATGAATAGTAATGATAGAGTCCAAAATCTGCCTTTCGAGGATGAAACCATTCTACTGAGGAGAGATAAGAAGTGGAAGAACACCCAGTAGCCTTGTAGTAACCACTTTAGAGATGATTTTATAAAAGGAATTGCATAAAATAATCGAAAAAAAGTTCTCAAAATCATCCGCACCAGGGAGCTTAGGGATAAGAACAATAAAAGTAGATTTAAGCTCCTTTAACAATTTTCTAGATCCAAAAAACTCTTTAACAACATTAGTGACATCCTCAACCACAATCTCCTAGAAGAATTGGAAAAATAATATAGGGAAACCATCCAGACCCGAGGCCTTGTTTCCCTTAAATGAGAACACAACCTTTCTAACCTCATCCATTGAAGGAATAGCAATCAGGGATTTATTTTGATCCTCATTCAAAATATTTGGAATAACTTCAATGAGGTTGTGTTGAGCATTCACATCTAGCCTTCCATTAATAGATAATAGGTTCTCAAAAAAATGAATAGATTCGATCCTTATCTCATCCTCCTTCTCAATTCTTATGCCATCTTTCATAATATGATTTATATGATTGGTCACCCTATGCTTCAGGTATTCAAGTGGAAGAATCTAGTATTATTATCCCCTAAAGACAGCCAGACTGACCTAGATCTTTGTTTCCATAATTCTTCTTCCTTAGAAATTATCGCGTGATACTTAGTGAGGATTTCATTCTCTTTGGCAAGGAGATCTCCCATGTAGCCCTCTTTCTAGATTCAATCATGAATATCCTTTAACTCCATCTAGATATCAAACTTAGAAGCAAAAATATCACCAAAAACCTCTCTATTCCATCATCTAACATTAATTTTAATGTTGCTAAGCTTCTTGGCCACCTGAAACATGGCAGTGGCACTGATTTTTATGATCCACCAATTATGAATACAACTAAAAATTTGAGGGTGAGACAACCACATTATTTCAAATGGAAAAGGGAAGTTTCTCTTACCAGAAATGGAGTCAGCCACAAAACTTATGGGATAGTGATCCAAGCCAATCCTTGGGAGAGTAGTTAGAGAGAATAAATAATCCTTCATCCAGTTACTCAAAATTAAAGCCCTATCAATCCAAACTTGGATAAGATCATTCCCAGCCCTCCTATTGGACCAAGTAAATGTAACTCCCTTAAGGTCCACATCATGTAAATATTGAGCATTGATAAAGTCTATCAAGTCTAGTTTACTGTCCATCTGAATCTGGGATCCTCCAAATTTTTCAGATTCAAGCAAAGGATTATTAAAGTCTCCCATAATAATCTAGTTCTCATCAGGGAAGATGAGCCTAAAAGCCTCAATTCTTTTCAAAATACTCCCCGTAGTCCTATTATTAGGGGCATATATATTAGAAAAAATCCAACTGAAGCCATCTCTAATGTGCTTGAATCTAGTAGCCATATGGCTGAAATCTTCCCAAACCGAGGTTCCATGGATGTGATCTCAGTTCCAAAAAGTCACAAGGCCTCCAAAATCACCCTCCGATCTCCTACCCTGAACACCACTTTTCTTGAAAATTTTAATTATTTCCACCCTTTCCTTAAGAATTTTGGTTTCCTCAATAATAAGAATATCTGGCTGATGGTCCCTAGCAAAATTATGTAAAATTTATTATTTATGGGAGTTGTTTAGCCCCCGAATATTCCAAGACATTAATTTCATTGCTTTGATGGAGTGCTAATCTTGCATATCTTCGGGATGGTTCTTTGGACCATGTCAGCAATGTTTTGGATGCATTCATGCTCTCTATGCCATCTTGTTGATTTTTTTCCTGAACCCCTCTGGGCTCCATAATTCACTTTTTTCTCATGGAAACCCCCATAGTATTGCTCCCTTTTTTATTATTCTTCTTCTCAACCTTTGTGAATGAGCTATTGTCCCCAAGGTACAGGTCCTCAAGACCCATTAATTCTTGCCCCATCCATAAAGTCATCTCCTGCAACATCATTAGTAATCGAGGTGTGCCTCAAGTTATTTCCCATCTTGCTGGTCTCCTCCAATCTCCCCAAAGTATCCTTCACAACCACTAGGAGACTTGAGAACTATTCCTAAGAGATGAGGGAGAAGTTTTTTCCCCATATGCCACAAAGTCTTTATCACCACTTACATTACTTCCAACCTCATGGCCACAATAAGAGGTCTTCTCCTCATTTCGAGAAAAGGTGTCTTGCACCTTCTTTTCTAAATTTTCATCTCACTTTTAAAGGCTCCCTTCATCTTCCTTTGATTATTCACCCTAGGACCCCTTGGTGCTCAAGTCCTTTGTTTCTTTGTTCTGATCACTAACATTATTATCCCAATCATTCCCATTCAAAGGCCCTTCCTCATTTTTGTCTTCTAGGGTAGGGTTTTGGCCCTCCCCATTCTTGACCCAACCATCCATAGAGTTATTCAATTCACCTGTTTTCCCTTCTTCCATGGATTTATCTGTCATTTTAGCCTTCCATATTTTCATAACTTTACTACTCAACTTGGCTTCAAGTTTAGAGGCATTGTTTGGCCATTTCCTAGCCCAATTCCCCACTTTCTTGTAGTTAAAACACACAAAAGGGAGAGTTTCAAACTCTATTGTTTGGTTCTACTTCCCTAGCTTCGAAATAATTTCTATAGAAGACAAAAAATTAGTAGTCTGTGTAATACCCACACAGATTCTAGAAAACACAAACATTTTTCTAGCCGAGATCATGGAATCTATGGATAACAATTCCCCAAAAGAATATTCTATTCCCCTATAAACATCCTCATTCTATAACTCCATAGGTAGGTCTGTAATTGAACCCACATAGGCACAACCTCAAAAGAGGAATCCAAAAAATCCATTTTTGGGGACCATTTCTTGATAGCCAAAGATGACTAACCAATGACCCAAGGGCCACCACATAGCACAATGAACTTATCCTCTTCACAGGAAAAATAAAAGAGAAGAAACCTTTGGGCAAGGTCGCAACCTCAATTTGACCTTTGGCTCTCCTCTTCTTCCTAATAAAGTCCCTTACCACTTCAATATTTGGCCTTGGACCCACAAATTTTCCCACCAGCGAAGAAGCCATCAAAGACACGTTATGATCTATCACTAGATTAGGGAAAAGAATAGAAAATGTCCCACTCGAAGGGACCAAAATATTGTTGATCGGAGGGAATATTGACTTACCAACAAGCTTGGTGCCAAAAAGTGAAGTCCATTTCCTTTTTGAATCGTTCTGAGCCTAGGCACCTATCTCCTTCCCTGCTTCCTAGTTTCCCAAGAACCCTGTCCCACCATCCCCTCCATTCGAAATAGAGCCAGAAAAAAAATTACCTTAAGGGTCCCTCCTCTCCCCTAGGTCCCCCTGCTTCCCTGGACCCCAGTCCTCAGAAATAGCTCCCCCTTGATCATCACCTACTAGATCCAAATTTGCATCCACTGAAAAACCTTCCCCCCAACACAGAACCAAATTCCTTCAAACCAGACACTCGATGCTGACTAGGAGAAAATTCAAATCCTTTTTCCCACTCACCCATTATGCTCTTCCTTGAAGAGTGGCAATGGAATAGATGTTGGAGTTGGTTTTGGTTGCTTATTTTTTCTAGTGTTAGATGTTTGAGCTATAGTATGATAACTTCGTTGTGACACATGGTTACTAGTAGGTTATTTTGATTTCTTTTAGATATGTGTTGATGGTGAAAATGACACAAACAACGTTAAACAAAATATTTCTACTCGATTTCTCCTGAAAAAAAAAGACAACATATAGTAGCCTAACTCCCAAGGTCCTGGTAGTTGGTTCTCAACTATCTAGTGTCACTGAATCGATCCATGCAACTATAATATTCAAGGGGAATTTTTTGGTAATAAGGAATGCAAGCACTGATAGGTTCATCAATCTGTACTTAACAAAAAATGGGTTTTAAATAAAAGAAAAAGATAGATCATGGCATACATCGGTGAAACATGAATAAAAATAACCTAATATCGGAACATATATTTTTAACAACGAATGTTCCTCCAATAGATCAAGAAAACCATAACATGATGCAATTTACAGAACAATCCATACTCTTACATGCATCTATGGTTCTTAGTTTAACCATCATAATAGTTAAAAGATTCAAAAGAACAAACTCTCATTCGTTGCTAAAATCATCGATCAACAGAAATTCAATAATTCAATCCATAGATAATTTAACAAAATAATCTTTAAATTTGGTTCCTTCAATTGATTTTAATCAAATAAGAAACACTTATGCTTTAGCACAATCACTAGCATATAGATAAACAATGATTCATTAACCTTATCCAGTAAACTCAATTCCAACACAATACTGTGTAAAAACTCATCTTTGTATTCAACTATAACTAATAATAACAAAATGTCTTTGCAAAACTATAAAAATTCCTATCTCCTACTATTAGGTGGCTAATTTTACTCTCATCAGCCGACCCTTACAATATGATACCCCAAAGGTATATATAGACATACAAAGCATCAAATCCCCTCAATTAAAATCGAGATCCACAATTATAGGAATTGAAACTTTCTTGGAAACTCAGATTGGTTGATCTCCAGTTCAAACATTAATTACAAGAAAGAATTAAAGAGAAGGAGAAAGAAGTCATGTGCCCAAAAGATTTCCACTCATCCTTGTGTAGTTTGCTTCAACATGTACTCATCATAACTGGAGAAGACCTATTGAAGAGTATCCAAATCCGGCCCATCAATCTAGTTGTCCTCAAATTGAATTCTCTTCAGTTCTGCGGAGGCAAACACCTTCATATATTTTAACTTAGTCTACTCTTTTCTCATAGCCTTTAGTCCCTCCCGAATATCTATCAATCTATCCAATAATAGATCCTTTTCATCATCTTCTTTTTGGATAATTTCTTCAAATATATTATCCCATTTTTCCTTTAATTGACTTAAAGGAAAGTCCTCTTTAATAGGTATATCAACATTAACTAAAACAGCCACAACAACTTCTAGTTCATCAAGTTGTTCATTTAAATCATTACTCGCATCATGGACTTCACTCCTACGTCTGAATATAAAATCAGATCTAATCCAGATTATGCTAGAGGCCTTCTCCAAAAAGTTTGCATTGTCTTCCTCAAGAATGGACTACTCAAGCAGAGTAGACTTTGGCAGTTTATTGATGTCCTTTATTTTTTGAACATACCCTCTATATTCTTCCTCTTGTTTTTCCAATGTTTCAACATGATGCTTCATCTCTTCTATTAGCTCCAATGCCATCTTGTGAATCTCAAAACTGTTTACTAGTACCTCACCCACCTCTTGGTTAAGCTTGTCTATCAAATTGTCCATCATTCTAGCCTTATTCTTTACTTGCACTAGATCATCCACCTCTCTTTTGCTAAGCAACACTGGTGTCTCTAAGGTAGCAAGCTATGATTTGGGAGCAAATATGTCCTTCAAAAAGGTATGTAGCTGATCCAATTGAGCTTTGATCTCATCCTTTCTCTACTTGTCCTTTATAAAACTTGATTTCATGGATGATGCTAAAACATCAATCAGGTTCACTTTATGATTCCTTGTAGGCCTTCACATATTGACAGTGCCTAACTGATAATCAGTGACATACATATCTCCCACATCCTTATCTACTACTGGTATCTCACAGTCTGCAATAATTTCGCCTACATCAGTTAGCCTAGTGGAATGAAGAATTTGATCCTTCTTCTTGGGTCTCTCCTTCTTAATTTCTTTCATCATGTTATCCCAATTATGAGGTTGTGATGGCATTATTGGTCTCTTTTCAAGATCAAGTTTCAACCAGGTAGGAGCACTTGGAGTAGTGGCCATTATATTAGAAGAGGAGGCAGAAGTCGTAGAGGATAATGGTTGTAGTACATTAACCCTCGGTTGAGAATCAACCTCTTGTAAAATTTTTTGCTCTTCCTCTACATTTTCTTGTACAAGCTTTTCAGCTTCTTCTTTATCCTTCTTCTCTTGCACCCTCTTATCCTCTTGTTCCTTTTTCAATCTTTCTTCTTCAAACATATTCTCCTCAAATAGCTTGTTTTTTTCTTCTTCCAAAACCTTGAGTCTATCTGAGGCTACCTTCTCCTTTTGTTGCTGCTTGGCCAGATCCTCAACATCTTTCTCCTTTTGTAGGCTTTATGTTTCCTCCCTTTTCTTGTAGGATTCCTCAATTAGCTTCAATTTGGCCTCAAGGGCTTCTCTTTCTCTCCTTTGTTTAGCCTTTTCCTCCTCTAAATCATGGATCTTCTGCACCATCTCAAGCTTGTTGTTTTCTTCCTTTGTCTTGAGCTATTGTTCATTTTTCTTCTACTATTTTATTACTTCACTAGCTCTTTGGTTAGCCTCCAATTGTTATTGTTGAAGTAATGCATCAGCTTGTGCCTCAACATCTATTTCCTTTTTTTTTTCCATAACTTTTGCATGTGCATTAGCATCTGACTTTTTCTTCTTCTTCAAACAATGCCCATTGATCCTCTTTTGTTAATACATGCTTTGTTTCCTCCTCTAGAGGAATCTTTTCTTGTGCATCCTTTTCTGATAAGGTCTCATCATAATATGTTTCAATATCATGGATCTCCATCTCAACTTCTTTTCCCTTTAAGGTTTCAGCTATATCATGAAGAGTCCCCTTAGGCATCTCTCACACTTGTTTCTATGTAAGAGGGACTTGGGTAGATGATTCACCCATTATTGGTGTTGAAGCCATAGGTCCTATTGGGGCATCCTCCTCATGTATTCCAAAAAAATCTTGGGCTGGAGCTTCAAGCTCAAATTCTTCAACATTAGAAGGGAAGAATTCCAAGGGTTCCTTGGGAGGAATTTTCCTTTTGATCCTCTTATACCCTTTCCCTTTTTTAGGAGCTAAACTTCCAGGAGTTTTATCTCTGAGAACAACCTAGTGGATACACCTAGCCAAGACTGGTCTCCCTATATTCTTGATGTCAATTGTCTCCTCAACATCCCAATCCACCAAGTCCAAACTCTTGGTACCTATGTTCAATGCTTCATACGAAGGATCCAACACTACCCCATCATCTACTAATGTATCAGGAATGTCAACTTTGACACCAAATTCTACCATAAGTGAGATAGGAAACCTCTCATAATTCCTCTTCCTGAGGTCATATTCATCCTGGAGATCACTCCAAAAGTCCTCCAACAGGATGAAATGCCTGTCAAAGACTAAAGCCAGCAGAGCATTCATCTTTTTCTTTGGATCAAAGTGCTTTCGAGCAGTATATAATCTCAACTTCAAGTGTATCAACTCACTACAAACCACCTTAGCTCCCACAAGATGTAGGTGGCTATACTCACCCAATTGTATGGCAAACTTGTGACAACCAAGTTTGTGTTTTATTGCAAATCAGGGATTGATCCCCAAATCCTGGTAAACAAACTCCATCAAAACCATCCCATTTCTGGAATACCTAGGGAGCAAGTGAGGATGACCCTCAAACCCAACAAGCTTGAAATAGGTAAACTTGGGGTACTAGATATACCAACACCCTGATTTTGTAATGAAGACCATGGCCTCCTGGCTTAGTCTATACCCTGTATCTCCATTATGTTGATTAATAACTACATATAAAAATGTATCATTAACTCTTCTAAAATATGTTTCAGAAATCTATAGGGATAGCTAGTCATAATGGTTCCATACTTTGTTTTTCCCATCAGCCTCCTCCAATATTTCAAATTTTTTTAACCCTAGAAAGATGCCTCCTCTGGCTGTTGCATATACAACATAAGAGGTCATGAGGAAACTCTTAGTTTGCCTTATTCTGGTCAACTGATCATGTATGCTATCTGAGATAATAATAGGCCAATCAAACTGTTGCCTACCATCAAAGATTGTCTGAATGAAAGGAAATATTCATTCCTTAAAATGAAATGCTTCCAAATTTCTAGAAACTCTATACAAAATCATTATAAGATCTGATACCTCATAAAATTCTGCCCTCTTTGGCTGATCTGAGAGCTTTTCTAGGTACTGCTTCTCCATTCTTAACCACTTCTTGTTTAAGTGAGCCTTATTGGTCTCTGTGTTCTTGCTATATATCTCCAAATCCTTTGCCTCATTCAGTTGTGCAAGGTTATTTAGATCAAGTACACTGAACATAAGTTGAAACATTTGAGGAGTTAGGTCTATGATCACATTATCATGTGAATCTACACATTTTCTAGTGGTAGGATTGTAAGCTCCAGTTGCTATCATGATCAATTATGGTCATTGGATGGATAATGGAAACACAGTGATGTGAGCCAAACTAGACTCAACTATCCTTCCAATTCTCTCTGTTACATCCTTAGTAAATGTCTCTAAGTACAACTCCTCATAATTGAATGGACCTATATTTGTGTCAGTTATATCGGCTCAATCAGATTCCACCTTGCTGATAGTGATGGCAGGACCCCTATGGTTATACCTCAAGGTATAAGGTAGTTGTTCTAGTTTAATTTTCTTAGGCTTAGTTGTTTCCTTCAAAGCTTCTATAGGTTGATTCCTCTAGGCTTAAAAGTAACCTATACAAGACCATCCCCATATGACCAAGAGGAAACCATAATAATTAGGGCATCATATTTAAAATAAAAAATGTGCCAAAACCCTAATTCACAAACCCTCAATTTCAAATAATTAGGGCACAGATTTAACACCATTCAAACTAATCATATCAATGCACAAAAAAATTCCTAAGTAAAACCATAATTCATCAAACCCTACCAACGTAAAAACAGTAACTAATCCATGTCATTTAAAACCAAGGCATCACGATATAGTCATGATTAAAACATGAAAATGATCGTGCTAAAAACAAACAAACGAGAAACAAGAACACTAGAAAAGAAAAATGAAAACAACAAAACAAAAACAAAAGAGAAACAAAAACAAACAACATGATACTCATAAGAAAACTAAGATTCATGAATTCGCAAGAAACCAATGACCACACAAAATGAAAAATACGAAACAAAATGAAAGAGAAGAACAAAAACCCTACCTCAAACACAAATAAATAGATTAGCCATTTGAGATGATTTCACACATGATTATCTCCCTTTTGATCAAATCACACATCCAAACACTCCAATACAACTCTACTTTTCTCTTGATATTTTAAACAATGATGATAACTTCCTGTTAATCCTTAATTAAGGTTAAAACTGCAGCTTCGTGCGTGCATGGCACATGTAATCAATGCCATAAATGTGGCAAATCGGAGTCAGGACTACAGAGGGAACTGGAAAATTAGTGTCGTACGGCTTCAATAGAGTCAAACATCAAAACAGCAAGAGCAGGATCAAAGTGGGAAATGATTTAGAAACTTTATCCAACTTTTTGAATCCAGATCCTATTCTAGCTCTGGTTCCACCAACAAAGAAGAAAGTGAAAAAAAGACAGTAAAAAAAAACAAACAAAGATAGAAACAAGAAAACCCATCACAAACGCCTAAGTCCAAACAAAAGACCAAAAAGGTAGAAGCAGAGGCGGAATGAAACTTTATTTCGAAAACCTGAATAAATTCAGACTTAACTTCAACTTTGGCTCTAAACTGACAAAGAAAAATGAAAAGGAAATAAAAGATCATCGGGATGGGGATTGGAATTGATCTTTAAAAAGTTTCAAAATTTGATCTAATTCCGGTTACGGTTCCGACAGAACAAACCAAAAAACAAAGTATTGGAAAAGAAAGACAACAAACTTTGTTTGAAAAACAACCAAGGACAAAAAAAACGGGGGGGGGGACCCATTTTGACCAAGGCAAAAGATGGGGTGGTTATGCAAGGCATAACAAATGGCGACTCGGTTGGGAAAATGGTTTACCCATTTTCAAGACACCTAAAAAATTCAGTCACTCTAAAACTACTTGGCATATGAAGCATGTTAACATGAATAAGATCAGATATATATAGGATAAGATTGAGTTGGAATCTCAGATGTATGTGCTCATGAGTTATTTTTTAGTCTGAGTGTGTGTGTATATTGTGCATCATTCTTTATAGATATGTTCTCTACTCCTTAACAACTATACCTAAGATTCAAGCTACATAGGTTGAGTCCTTTAACTATCGTGCATTAAAATCCTAGGTATTGCTCTGCTACCAGACAAGCGTCCATAACCCCAATGGAGATACCTCTAGTTCTCTCAAAGAATTTCTCTACTATTAGACAAGCTCCAATAGCCTCGATAGAGATACTTGATTCACCCATTTGTTATTGAGCTTGCCTTTTCTTTCTTTCTTTCCATTTTTTACTTAAGCTTCACTTGTGGAAACCCTTTATGAACTTTCCTCAATACTCAAATATAATTGATCTAAAATGTGGGTTGAGAATTACAATAGATTTCATGATTGTCTTGGAATCAAATTTTTCACTTGAAAGAAAAGGTAAATCCACCCTAAAACAAATAGGTATTTACTTAGGTAGATGTTATCTAATTTGGTGACAAATTTTTTATCATAATTCATGAGATATTCACAGTGTATCTTCTACCCCTTAAAACCTTTTCAAACCAACATTAGAATGATCATAAAACATGAGTTTCAGAACGAAATCCCTTTTCAAAGATTCTAATGAAAATACCTAAATCAATCTCTCTCCTAGTGCCCGTAGCATACTTTGAATAATGACCCCCTATCTTGAGATGGACAAAAAAAATGAAGATCCCTAACAAAACAAGACAAAACAAAACAAACAAAAACAAACAAAAGAACAAACAAAACAAAAAAGAAACAAAAAATTAATTACATATGATACAGTATAATACATTCTTTTAAAACATCAGACCTTTCATGAACCAACATATTGTTTGAGAAACTGACCATTAATTGGTAATGGAACAGGCTCTCATGTTAAGGTACTTAAACGGAATGCATTATCACCTAGTATCTCAGCCACTTGATAGAGACCTAACCAAATTCTATCAAACTTCTAGCGATCTCCCTTCTTCTCTCTAGCTTTATCCCATAGTAGTAAAAGGTCTGATATCCTAAAGGATTTTATCTTGGCCCTTTTGTCAAACCAGTGTTTGATGATAGCCTAATGCTTAGAGAATTTCCGCAAAGCAACATCTCTTTGTTCCTCCATGTTAACAAAATTAAGAAAACTAATAACCTCAATCCTATCATCCTTGGTATAAAATTCCTACATAAACTTAAGAATAGGTATTTGTAAATGGATCGGAAAGACTAGATCTTGGCCATAGACTAACTTAAAAGGAAAATTTCCTAGAGATACTTTGATTTGGGTTCAATCTACCCATAGGGAAAATCTCAACTGGGTGTGCCAGTCCCTAGGATTGTTTTCTAACAACTTTATTATTACTTATAATAGGTTTTTATTAATGGACTTATCCACTCCATTTCTCTGAGGGTAGTAATTGGATGAATAATTCAAAATAATTTTATGTTCATATGCCCATTGAATGAATTGAACAGAAGAAAAAGCATGGCCATTATCACATACTAGAGCAAATGGAACTCCAAACCTGGTGGTGATGTTCTCAGTCAAAAATTTGATAACCACCTCTGTGGTGCTATTTTTGTAGGGTTGGGCTTCGATCCAATGTGTATAGTAGTCAGTTGTAGTCAAGATATACTTGTGACCTATAGAAGAATTGGGATTAATGAAACCTACAAAGTCTAGGGCCCATTGAGCAAATGGCCTTACCTCATACACTAGCTGCAAAGGCATTGTCAGATTTCTTTCCCTAGGTGCAAAAGTTTGACATACATGATAGGTTATGACATGTTGGTGTGCATCCTAAAATACATAAGGCCAATAATAGCTTGATATAAGAATCTAATGGGCCAAAGCATCTGCCGACCCATGTCTTGCTCCATGCCTTCCATGGAACTCCGAAATAGCATGTTTAGCCTCTTGTTGATCCAAACAGCATAGGTAAATCCCTTGAAAATTCTTTCTGTAGATGGATCCCCCTTTAAGCATGTAGTGAGAACTCTTCATCCTCAATTCTCTCCTCTAAGTAGCATTCATTCATTCTGGACATCTGTTATTGAGGAGGAATAAAATCAAGTCTATGTACCAGGGATCCTTTGTAAATGACTGGACAGTGTACTGTTGATAGGTGATATTCTTGTCCACATCTACCATAGCCTTTGATGAACCCTACCCTCGAACAAGTTTCATTAGATGGATCTCTAAGTCAAACTCTTGTAGAATAGCCATCAACTTTCCTCTTTGCTCTCCCAATTCACTTTACATTAGGAGAGACTTCACAGCTGGATCTAGAATTATGGCCATTTCTTGACTTCAAATAATGTAATGCCTAAACTTCTTTACGGCTCAAAACAATGCAAAGGATTTTTTTTCCAGAGGTGGGTATCTAACCTCTACATTCTTAAATGGAGATCTCATGAAGGCAATATGTCTTTCCTCTCCCTCTTCTCTTCGTTGTGTTAACACAACCACACATGAATTTTTAGATGCAAAAGAATATATATAAAAAGGCCTTAGATAATCTGGGCTAGTTAACATAGGGGCCTTAGATATTGATTGTTTGATCTGTGAGAAAGTAGATTTAGCCTCATTGCTCCACTTGAAATTCATCTCTTTCTTCATCATCTCATTAAGGGGTTTAACAATTTCTACAAACCCCATTATAAATTTTCTAACAAAATTGATCCTTTTAAAGAAGGATCTCATTTCTTTCTTACTGTCTAGCCTTGTCAATTTCGAGATAGCGTCTACTCGATTAGGGTCTATGGATATCCCCTCTTCTGATATGATGTGACATAAGATTTTCCCTTTAGATACACCAAACACACACTTTTTTGGATTGAGGGAGACACCATAGCTTATACATTTTTTGAGAAATTTTTCCAGATCAACAGCATGATCTTCCTGATTCTTGGAGAAGATGGTTAAATCATCCATATAAATAATTATATACTTTCCTATCAAATATTTGAAAGCCATGTCCATTTCCCATTGAAATTTCACTCTAACATTGATAAGACCGAATGGTATCCTCCAATAGGAAAATGTGCCCCATTTGGTGGTGAAAGTGGTCTTCATTCTATTCTCATGACTGACAAGGACCTGATTGTACCCAGAATAACCATCCAAGAATGACATCATATGGGACCCATTAACCTTTTGTAGTACTTCATCGAGAGAAGGAAGTGGATAATTACCTTTCTTAGAGGCCTTGTTTAGATTCCTAAAATCAACACATAGTCTAATCTCACCGTTTTTCTTACGTACAGGAACTAAATTTTCCACCCATGTAGAATGTTTAACAGGAAAGATTATTCATGCAGATAAGATATTTTTTACCTCCTTCTAGATCAAAGGCTCAATCAAAGCATTGACCGGGCATTGTTTTTGATGGAAAGGCTTGGCTTCCGGCTTGAGAGGTATGGTATGTGTGATCACCGAGGTGTCAAAGGTTTTTAGTTCATCATAACTCCAAGCAATGGTTGTAATGTTCTTCTCCAAAAATATGACTATCTTGTCCTTAATTTCTTGAGGACAAGTATTTCCTATAAGGACATTCCTTTCAAGGCCTGAATGAGTCAAATTGACAGATTCATATCTCCCTCCATCACTTTATGTGGGTACCCTTTGACGAGCCCATAGGTCTAAATCAAATATTCTCTCTAGAGCTACCATCCCTTTTGGAATGCTATTGCTCTTTAGCTCCAATATCCCTTTTGCACTGCCCTTCTTCGGATCCCAATCTCCCTGATCTTTTTCAGATTCATCTATTATCTTCCCTTCAAAGACATCTAAACTTTCCAGAAAGGCCAATATATGTTGTTTGTCATCGAATACCTGAAAATTTCAGACATTGTCGGGAACAACTAGGACTAAAATTAATTCAACTAAAAATCTCTTTAGATTAGAGTCTTACATGGGTTCTAAGGTGCTAGAAGCAATGATAACGACATCTAAAATTTTATTATCTTCTCTAGGGATCAAAGTAATCCCAAATCCATCAAATTATTTAATTAAGTTCCAAACTCTGTTTTTGTGCACAGCCAATCTTTTGTTATGACATGTATACTGGCTATGCACCTATTTTACCATCACTTCGAAATCCCCCATGACCATGAGAATAGTAACCTTATTTTTATGAGAAAACATGTGTCCATGAGTGAGTGCTTCATACTCAGCCACATTTTTTGTGTAGCCAAACTGCAACTTGTAAGACGCAAAGTAAGTTTTACCTTTCGGGTTGGTTAGTTCAATCCCTACTCCACTTCCTGCCTTGGATTTCGAACCATCAAATTTAAGACTTCACAATCGGTCTTTAGCTACAAGCTCCTTTTTATGGATAACAAGGGATGACTTACTTGGGATGTGTGGAGGATCTAACTTTTTTTGGTCATTAGGAGTTGAAAATGACTGGGGGCTAGGCTCATTTAAAGGTTTTTCTATGTTTTCAGCTTGTTCAAGAATCACTTCCTGAAGAACTTCTTGGGTTAAATTGCAATTCAATTCATCTTTTATCAATACCTTAGGCATTGGTAGAGTATCTGGGACAAGGGTATTGGAAAATAACTAAGACACCTCAATTTCTTCTTGAATATTGGAGCTGAGAACCTGAGTCTACTCTATTGGTGAGGAACCTTCCTCTTGAGAAAGGCTAGTTCTCATGAGAATGGTTTCATCCTTTACTTTAAAAGAAAACTCATTGATGGGTATTTGGGGTTTTTTTTGAAATGTTTGCTAAGGGTGGCCTATATGATTTAAGATATCTAGGCATGGTTGGCATGTTAACTCTGAATGATTGTGCTAATGAATCCTACACCAATTAAGAAGCAACAAACTGCTCAAATCAGTTTCTTCTCCTAATACCAACCTATCTTGTTGCAATATCCTTATTATAACTTTTTGGTTGATGTAGATCATTGGGTCACTATGTTCTATGGGAAATGTATCCCCAGGATTGAGCACAAAAAAGGTTAGGACTTCCTCTTTCTTGTAAACTCTTATCTTAGTCTCAAGATATGCTACTTCATTTGAAGCATCATATTTCGTTATCATATGCTTGAGCCTTGGTTCACTCTCAATCCTTATTTGCGTTCCTACCCCCTTCTAGGGTAGCCACATGTGTGACAAATCCAAGGACAAATATCCCCCAATAATTTTCGTTAGCTCCCAAATTAGGAGCATACCATATGTTTCTGGGATGTCAGCCACTTGGATATCTATGTAGGTTTGGATCCTTGGATCTGATCCAACCTACACATGCATGTTCTTTAGTTCTCCTACAATATTGACCTCAGTTTGGTCCAACTGGATCACTTTCTTATTGGTCGGTATAGGATTTAACCCTAACTTCTTACATATTGAAAAGGGAATAACATTACCCGATGCTCCAAATTCCAATAAATAGTTAAGAAAATTCTCTCCAAAAATCCTTAAACTTAGAAGAAACGGTGGGGTACTAGTCTTACCATTATAGATGGTTGCATTTGTCTCATTTACTGGAGTCACTTTACCTTTTCCCTTTAAGCGATCTACCTCCTCCAGGGCCTTCAATACCACTTCACATTGATTTGAGCACCACTTCATAATGTCAAAGAAAGATAATGATGTGTTTTGTCTCTACAATTCTGCAATAAAATCAAATTATGAATCATTCCTCACTTGATATTTAGGAAAAGGAGGCAAATTTCCTCTATTCTGATGATTAGAAGGTCCCTTTGGTGGTGGTGGGTTATTATCATTATTTTGGTTAGGTGGGACCATGTTGTTTGGGAGTGCAGATGTAGTAAATGGGCCCTTATTCTGATTTCTTGAGAAGTGGCCACCTTTGGACTGGAAAGCTTGGGCATCATACACATCCTCTTCTAGTTCATTATCTCCCTACATGGGGAATTGGTATGTCTCATCAATAGTCTAAAAATTCATAGTAGTATTTACTGGCCGATTATCCTAATTGGAATTTCTTGCTAGAGGATGGGAATCCACTTGTACAATATTTACCATTTTCTCCATTTTTGGGCAATTAACCTCAAAATGTGTTGTTGTATCGTGTAGCCTACACCAATTAGTCATGAAATTAAGGTCAGCCACATTAGCAGTATGTAATCTATCCTCAATTGACTGATAATTATGGGAAACTACCCCATTGTTAGGTCCATTATTCCACTGCCTATTGTTGTTGTTGGACCTCTGATTATATCCTTTGTTCTGATTTTGGTAATTTTGATTAGAGGAGTTCTGATTCTGGAAGTTTTGGTTGGTGTTCTGATTCACATTCTGATTGGAATAATTCTTTTGGTTGTTGTAACCTCCCTAGTTCTAATAATTATGATTTTGGTTGTGGGGAGGGTTTTTCCTAAGCTATGCCATGTCATTAGACATCTGAGATAAAGTCTTTTTGAGAGTTTCTACCTCACTGGTCAGTTGAACAGTTTGTTCATTTTGCACATTCTGCACTATGGATGGGAATGAACATGCGTTGATCCTCCCACTTATTGTTGTTGATTTTGAGGTTGTTGGGAAGAATCTTGCATGTTATTGAAAAAAAAGGGCATGGTAGGTGGGCCTTGTAACTCAGACACAGGTCTGTATTGGGAGTAAGACATCCCTAGGATAGTGTTATATAATGGTGGGTTAGGTATCTGATAACCTATGGGAGGAACAGTCGTTCCTAAACCTCCTAATTGCAGACTTATCTGCTATTGCAATTTCATGGCTAGATGATACACTTTAGACAAAGAGTCAATTTCGTTGGGCTGATAACTTCTCTGCAAGAATAGACCAATCAAGGGATCAACAACTCTTAAATACACCTGAATGGAAATATTATCAACCACTAGGTAAGGATCTTGCAGCCTATGAAAAATCCTTTAGAATCTAGTGTTAGATAGAGGCAATGGCTCATGATGTTCTTTTCTTATGGTGAAAAACTAGTTATATAGGATGGAAGGGTCTATGTAGACCCATAATTGATTAATGGATGTGTTTTCTAATTCTATCCAACCTAGAATAGATGCTCGGGGAAAATTTGAGTACCAGTTATATGCCATGTCCCCTAAATAATAAGGAAACAATCTACATACCATGTCCTCATGATCCACTTGAGCATGGGTACAAGCATCCTTGATCGCTTGTATATACTCCTCAAAACTTCTTGATTCCCCATGCATGTACTTGGAACAAAACTTTTTTGGATTCTTTGGTAGATCATGGATTCCCCCTAGAATAGTCCCTAGAGGAGAGAGGTTATTCACAAAGTAAGCCATGGGTAGAATTGGTTGAGCAGGTGGTGGTGATATAGGTCGAACTGGTGATGACACTAGCTGAATCAGTGGTGGAGATGTAGGTTGAACTAGTGGTGATACTGGCCAAGCCAATGGTGGTGATGTAGGTTGAATTGGTATTGGTGTATGTGGATTTGGTTGAAATCCAGGTGGAGTTAGTGGTGGTGGCAATGGTGGAATCAAAATTATATTAGCATGGGATCTAGGTCTAACTGGGGTTTGGAGTTATTCTAATGGTTAAGGGTCGGTAGAGGATCTGAAAATCCTCTCGTACTTCTTCAGTGAGAATGACAAAATGCGGTCCAACTTGTTCCTTCAGGCCATCCTTCTAGCGCTAGATTTGTTGATCGTGAAAATTACACAAACAATGTTCAACATAATATTTCTACTTTATTTCTCTTGAAAAATAAAGATAACATATAGTAGCCTAAATCCCAAGGTCCTGGTAGTTGGTCCTCAACTGTCTAGTGTCACTCAATTGGTCCATGCAACTGTATTATTCAAGGGGCCTTTGTTGGTAATAAGGAATGCAAGCAATGACAGGTTCATCAATCCATACTTAATGAAAAGGGGTTTTAAATAGAATAAAAATATAGATCAGAGCATACATCAGTTAAACATGAATAAAAAGTACCTAATATCCAAACGTATATTTTCAACAATGAATGTTCCCCCAATAGATCAAAAAAACCATAACATGATGCAATTTACAGAACAATGCATACTATTTCATGCATCTATGGTGCTTAGTTTAACCATCACAATCACACATCATAATAGTTAAAAGATTCAAAAGACCAAACTCTCATTCGTTGCTAAAATCATAGATCAACAGACATTCAATAATTCAATCCATAGATAATTTAACGAAATAATCTTTCAATTTGGTTCCTTCTATTGATTTTCATCAAATAAGAAACACTTATGCTTTAGCACAATCACCGGCATACAGATAGACTATGATTCATTAACCATATCCAGTAAACTCAATTCCAACACAATACTGCATAAAAACTCATCTTTGTATTCAACTGTAACTAATAATAACAAAGTGTCTTTGCAAAACTATAAAAATTCCTATCTCCTACTATTAGGTGGCTAATTTTATTCTCATCAGCCGACCCTTACAATATGATACCCCAAAGGTATATATAGACATACAAAGGATCAAATCCCCTCAATTAAAATCAAGATCCACAATTATAGGAACTAAAACTTTCTTGGAAACTCGGATTGGTTGGTCTCTAGTTCCAACGTTAATTACAAGAAAGAATAAAAGAGAAGGAGAAATAATTCATGCGCCCAAAAGACTACCACTCATCCTTGTGTAGTTTGCTCCAACATGTACTCATCATAACTGGGGAAGACCTATTGAAGAGTATCCAAATCCGACCCATCAATCTAGTTGTCTTGATATTGAATTCTCTTTAGTTCTGTAGAGGAAAACACCTTCATATCTTTTAACTTAGTCAACTCTTTTCTCACAACATTTACTCCTTGCCAGATATCCATCAATCTACCCAATAATAGATCCTTTTCATCATCTTCATTTTGGATAATTTCTTGAAACCTATTATCCCATTTTTCCTTTAACTGACTTAAAGGCAAGCCCTCTTTAATAGGTATATCAACATTAACTAAAATAGCCACAATAGCTTCTAGTTCATCAAGTTTTTCATTTAAATCCTTACTCGCATCCTGGACTTTATTCCTATGTCTATATCTAAAATCAGATCTAAGCTAGATTAAGCTAGAGGTCTTCTCCAAAAATTTTGTATTTTCTTCCTCAAGAATGGACTGCTCAAGCAGAGTTGACTTTGGTAGTTCATTGATGTCCTTTATTTTCTGAACATACCCTCTATATTCTTCCTCTTGTTGTTCCAATGTTTCAGCATGATGCTTTATCTCTTCTATTAGCTCCAATGCCATCTTGTGAAACTCAAAAGTATTTACTAGTACCTCACCTACCTCCTAGTTAAGTTTGTTTGTCCACCTGTCCATCATTCCATCCTTATTCTTTACTTGCCCTAGATCATCCACATCTCTTTTGCTAAGCAACACTAGTGTCTCTAAGGATGCAAGTTCTGATCTAGGAGTAGAGCTGTCCTTCAAAAAGGTATTTAGCTAATCCAATTGAGATTTGAGCTCATCCTTTCTCTACTTGTCCTTTATCAACCTTGATTTGGTGGATGATGCTACAACATCAATCAAGTTCATTTATTGATTCCTTGTATGCCTTCACAGATTGGAAGTGCATAACTGATAATTAGTGACCTTCATATCTCCCACATCCTTATCCACTACTGGTATTGCACATTCTGCAATAATTTCAACTACATTAGTTAACCTAGTGGAATGAAGAATTTGAGCCTTCTTCTTGGGTCTCTCCTTCTCAATTTCTTTCATCATGCTATCCCAATTAATTAGGGCGTTATTGGTCTCTTTTGAAGATCAAGTTTCAACTAGATAGGAGCACTTGGAGTAGTGGCCATTATAGTAGAAGAGGAGGCAGTTGTCATAGAGGATAATGGTTGTATTACATTAACCCTAGGTTGAGAATCAACCTCTTGTACATTTTTTTGCTCTTCCTCTATATTTTCTTGTACAAGCTTTTTAGCTTCTTCTTTATCCTTCTTCTCTTGCACCCTCTTATCCTCTTGTTCCTTTTTCAATATTTCTTCTTCAAACATATTCTCCTCAAATAGCTTGTTTTTTCCTTCTTCCAAAACCTTGAGTCTATCTGAGGCTACCTTCTCCTTTTGTTGTTGCTTGGCTAGATCCTCAACATCTTTCTCCTTTTGCAGGCATTATGTTTCCTCCCTTTTCTTGTAGGATTCCTCAATTAGCTTCAATTTGGCCTCAAGGGCTTCTCTTTCTCTCCTCTATTTAGCCTTTTCCTTCTCTAAATCATGGATCTTCTGCACCATCTCAAGCTTGTTGTTTTCTTCCTTTGTCTTGAGCTCATGCTCATTTTTCTTCTACTATTTTATTACTTCACTGACTCTTTGGTTAGCCTCCAATTGTTGTTGTTGAAGTAATGCATCAGCTTGTGCCTCAACATCTATTTCCTTTTGTTTTTCCATAACTTTTGCATCTACCTTAGCATCTGAATTTTTTTTCTTCTTCAAACAATGCCCATTGATCCTCTTTTGTTAATACATGCTCTATTTCCTCCTGTAGAGGAATCTTTTCTTGTGCATCCTTTTCTGATAAGGTCTCATCATAATATGTTTCAATATCATGGATCTCCATCTCAACTTCTTTTCCCTTTAAGGTTTCAGCTATATCATGAAGAGCCCCCTTAGGCATCTCTCACACTTGTTTCTATGTAAGAGGGACTTGGGTAGATGATTCACCCATTATTGGTGTTGAAGCCATAGGTCCTATTGGGGCATCCTCCTCATGTATTCCAAACAAATCTTGGGCTAGAGCTTAAAGCTCAAATTCTTCAAGATCAGAAGGGAAGAATTCCAAGGGTTCCTTGGGAGGAATTTTCCTTTTGATCCTCTTATACCCTTTTGCTTGCTTAGGAGCTAAACTCCCAGGAGTTTTATCTCTGAGAACAACCTAGTGGATACACCTATCCAAGACCGGTCTCCCTATTTTCTTGATGTCAATTGTCTCCTCAACATCCCAATCCACCGGGTCCAAACTCTTGGTACCTATTTTCAATACTTCATATGAAGGATCCAAAACTACCCCATTATCTACTAATGTATCAGGAATGCCAACTTTTTTCCAAAATTCTACCATAAGTGAGACAGGCAACCTGTCATAATTCCTCTTCCTGAGGTTATATTCATCCTAGAGATCATTCCAATAATTTAATCCATAGATAATTTAATGAAATAATCTTTAAATTTGGTTCCTTCTATTGATTTTCATCAAATAAGAAACACTTATGCTTCAGCACAATCAACGGCATACAGATAGACTATGATTCATTAACCATATCTAGTAAGCTCAATTCCAACACAATACTGCATAAAAACTCATCTTTGTATTCAACTGTAACTAATAATAACAAAGTGTCTCTGCAAAACTATTAAAATTCGTATCTCCTACTATCAGGTGGCTAATTTTATTCTCATCAACTGACCCTTACAATATGATACCCCGAAGGCATATATAGACATACAAAGCATCAAATCCCCTAAATTAAAATTGAGATACACAATTATAGGAACTGAAACTTTCTTGGAAACTCAGATTGGTTGATCTCTAGTTCCAACGTTAATTAAAAGA
This sequence comes from Sequoiadendron giganteum, assembly GCA_007115665.2. Classification (NCBI taxonomy): domain Eukaryota; kingdom Viridiplantae; phylum Streptophyta; class Pinopsida; order Cupressales; family Cupressaceae; genus Sequoiadendron; species Sequoiadendron giganteum. The sequence goes on from CM021101.1 coordinate 538,043,934, forward strand.
AAGAATAAAAGAGAAGGAGAAATAATTTATGCACCCAAAAGACTACCACTCATCCTTGTGTAGTTTTCTCCAACATGTACTCATCATAACTAGGGAAGACCTATTGAAGAGTATCCAAATCTGACCCATCAATCTAGTTGTCTTTATATTGAATTCTCTTCAGTTTTGCGGAGGAAAACACCTTCATATCTTTTAACTTAGTCAACTCTTTTCTCACAACATTTACTCCTTTCCAAATATCCATCATTCTATCCAATAATAGATCCTTTTGATCATCTTCATTTTGGATAATTTCTTGAAACCTATTATCCCATTTTTCCTTTAACTGACTTAAAGGCAAGCCCTCTTTAATAGGTATATCCACATTAACTAAAATAGCCACAATAGCTTCTAGTTCATCAAGTTTTTCATTTAAATCCTTACTCACATCCTGGACTTTATTCCTATGTCTATATCTAAAATCAGATCTAAGCTAGATTAAGCTAGAAGTCTTCTCCAAAAATTCTGCATTTTCTTCCTCAAGAATGGACTGCTCAAGCAGAGTAGACTTTGGCAGTTTATTGATGTCCTTTATTTTATGAACATACCCTCTATATTATTCCTCTTGTTTTTCCAATGTTTTAGCATGATGCTTCATTTCTTCTATTAGCTCCAATGCCATCTTGTGAATCTCAAAACTATTTACTAGTACCTCACCTACCTCCTGGTTAAGCTTGTCTGTCAAGCTGTCCATCATTCTAGCCTTATTCTTTACTTGCACTAGATCATCCACCTCTCTTTTGCTAAGCAACACCGGTGTCTCTAAGGTAGCAAGCTATGATTTGGGAGCAAAGATGTCCTTCAAAAAGGTATGTAGCTGATCCAATTGAGCTTTGAGCTCATCCTTTCTCTAGTTGTCCTTTATAAACCTTGATTTGGTGGATGATGCTACAACATCAATCAAGTTCACTTTATGATTCCTTGTAGGCCTTCACATATTAACAGTGCCTAACTGATAATCAGTGACCTGCATATCTCCCACATCCTTATCTACTACTGGTATTTCAAATTCTACAAAAATTTCACCTACATCAGTTAGCCTAGTGGAATGAAGAATTTGATCCTTCTTCTTGGGTCTCTCCTTCTTAATTTCTTTCATCATGTTATCCCAATTATGAGGTTGTGAGGGCGTTATTGGTCTCTTTTCAAGATCAAGTTTCAACTAGGTAGGAGCACTTGGAGTAGTGGCCATTATAGTAGAAGTTGAGGCAGAAGTCGTAGAGGATTATGGTTGTAGTACATTAACCCTAGGTTGAGAATCAGCCTCTTGTAAATTTTTTTGCTCTTCCTCTACATTTTCTTGTACAAGCTTTTTAGCTTCTTCTTTATCCTTCTGCTCTTGCACCCTCTTATCCTCTTGTTCCTTTTTCAATCTTTCTTCTTCCAACCTCTTCTCCTCAAATAGCTTGTTTCTTTATTCTTCCACAACCTTGAGTCTATCTGAGGCTTTCTTCTCATTTTGTTCCTGCTTGGCAAGCTCCTTAGCATCTTTCTCCTTTTGCAGGCATTCTTTTTTCTCCCTTTTCTTGTAGGATTCTTCAATTAGATTCAATTTTTCCTCAAGGGCTTCTCTTTCTCTCCTCTGTTTATCCTTTTCCTCCTCTAGATCATGGATCTTCTATACCATCTCAAGCTTTTCATTTTATTCCTTTGTCTTGAGCTCATGCTCCTTTTTCTTTTGTTGTTTTATTACTTCATCAACTCTTTTCTTAGCCTCCAATTGTTGTTGTTGGAGTAATGCATTAGCTTGTGCCTTAGCATATATTTCATTTTGTTTTTCCATAACTTTTGCATTCTCCTTAGCATTTGAAGCTTTCTTTTCTTCCTCAAACAATTCCCATTGATCCTCTTTTGTTAATACATGCTCTGTTTCCTCCTCTAGAGGCATCTTTTCTTGTGCATCCTTTTCTGATAAGGTCTCATCATAATATGTTTCAATATCATGGATCTCCATCTCAACTTCTTTTCCCTTTAAGGTTTCATCTATATCATGAAGAGTCCCCTTAGGCATCTCTCACACTTGTTTCTATGTAAGAGGGACTTGGGTAGATGGTTCACCCATTATTGGTGTTGAAGCCATAGGTCCTATTGGGGCATCCTCCTCATGTATTCCAAACAAATCTTGGGTTGGAGCTTCAAGCTCAAATTCTTCAACACCAGAATGGGAGAATTCCAAGGGTTCCTTGGGAGTAATTTTCCTTCTGATCCTCTTATACCCTTTCCCTTTCTTAGGAGCTAAACTCCCAGGAGTTTTATCTTTGAGAACAACCTAGTGGATACACCTATCCAAGACTGGTCTCCCTATTTTCTTGATGTCAATTGTCTCCTCAACATCCCAATCCACCAAGTCCAAACTCTTGGTACCTATGTTCAATGCTTCATACGAAGGATCCAACACTACCCCATCATCTACTAATGTATCAGGAATGTCAACTTTTGTTCCAAATTCTACCATAAGTGAGACAAGCAACCTCTCATAATTCCTCTTCTTGAGGTCATATTCATCCTGGAGATCACTCCAAAAGTCCTCAAGTAGGTTGAAATGCATGTCAAAGACTAAAGCCAACAAAGCATACATATTTTCCTTTGGATCAAAGGTCTTCCAAGTAGTATATAAGCCCAACTTCAAGTGTATCAAATCACTAAAAACCACCTTAACTCCCACAAGATGTGGGAAGAAGTACTGACCCAATTGCATGGGGAACTTGAGAAAACTTGGTTTGTGTTTTATTGCAAATCAGGCATTGACCCCCAAAGCCTGGTAAACAAACTCCATCAAAACCATCTTGTTGTTGCAGCACCTGGGGAGCATGTGAGGATGACCCTCAAACCTAGCGAGTTTGAAATAGGTAAACTTGGGGTATTGGATATACCAACACCCCCATTCTATAATGAAGGCCATGGCCTCCTGGATTAGTCTATACCTTCCATCTCCATTAAGTTGATTATTAACTACATATAAAAATGCATCATTAACTCTTCTAAAATGTGTTTTAGAAATCTGTAGGGATATCTAGTCATAATGGTTCCATACTTTGTTTTTCCCATTAGCCTCCCCCAATATTCCCACTCCGTTTAACCCTAGAAAGATGCCTCCTTTGGCTATTGCATAGACAATATAAGAGGTCATGAAGAAACTCTTAGTTTTACTTATTCTGGTCAACTGATCATGTATGCTATCTGAGACAATCATAGGCCAATCAAACATTTGCCTGCCATCAAATATTTTTTGAATGAAAGAAAACATCCATTCCTTAAAATGAAATGCATCCCTCTTTCCAAAAGCTCTAGACAACATCATTATAAGATCTTATACCTCCTTCTAAGATTATGCCCTCTTTGGCTGATCTAATATCTTTGCTAGGGACTTCTTCTCCATTCTTAACCACTTCTTGTTCAAGTGAACCTTATTGGTCTCCTTGTGCTTGCTATTTATCTCCGAAGCCTGTGCCTCATTTAGCTGTGCAAGTTTGTTTGGATCAGGGACACTGAGCATAAGTTGAAACATTTGAGGAGTTACGTCTATGATCACATTATCCTGTGAATCTACACATTGTCTGGTGGTAGGAGTGTAAGCTCTAGTTGCTTTCATGATCAATTCTAGGCATTGGATGGATAGACGAAACACAGTGATGTGAGCCAAGCCAGACTCAGCTATCCTTCGAGTTCTCCCTATTACATCATTAGTAAATGTCTCTAAGTAAAACTCCTAATAATTGAATGGACCTAGATTGGTGTCAATTATATCGACCCAATCAGATTCCACTTTGTTGGCAGTGATGGCAGGACCCCTATGGTTATACCTCAAGGTATAAGGCAGTTTTTCTAGTTCAATTTTCTTAAGCTTAGTTGCTACCTTTGAAGTTTCTACAGGATGATTCCTTTGGGAAGCCTCTCCCAATACTCCTAACATCCTTTAGCTTCCTGCAATAAAACCTCAAATTAGATCAATAAAAGGTATAAAAAAAATATGATTTGAGATCCTACCCTTCATATATATACCAGAGGTGAAACCAAGTAGAAAACATCCTAACAAGTCTTTCTCTTAAAAAAACTTCCATGATCAGGACTGGAATAGACACCGAGCTTGTAATAATAACAAGGTGGGACTGGATTCAGAGCTGGGATAGTAACCAGAATCATAATTGAAACGAGAACCAATTTGGTTCCATGAAGAATTTTCAATTTCATATCTGGTTCTAGTTTCGACCTCGGCTGAGTTATCAACATTTTGAAATCCTACTTCTTACCATAAGTGGAGTTGGAGATGGGATGGAAAAGGAATCAATACTTATTAAAAACATGGTTCAAGATCAAAATTGATTCCGATTCCGATTCCACTCAAAAATATTTATGATGTCATAAGAGATTTCAACAGGATGATAAATAACATCATGATTTAAGGACTAGGTCATATCAAAATCAAAGGGGCTTAAAAATAACCTATACAAGACCATCCTCATCTGACCAAGAGGCAACTATAATAATTAGGGCATCATATTTAAAACAAAAAACGTGCCAAAACCCTAATTCACAAACCCTCCATTTTAAATAATTAGGGCACAAATTTAACCCCATTCAAACTAATCAGATCAATGCGCAAGATAATTCCTAAGTAAAACCATAATTTATCAAACCCTACCAATGTAAAAAAAGTAACTAATCCATGTCATTTAAAACCAAGGCATCATGATTAAAACGTGAAAACAACCGTGATAAAAACAAAAACACTAGAAAACAAAAACGAAAACAAGAAAACAAAAACAAAAGAGAAACAAAAATGAACAACATGATACTCACAAGAAAACCAAGATTCATGAATTCGCAAGAAACCAATGACCACAAAAAATGAAAAATGTGAAACAAAAATAAAGAGAAGAACAAAATCCTACCTCAAATGAAAATAAATAGATTAGCCCTTTGAGATGATTCCATGTGTGATTATCTCCCTTTCGATGGAATCACACATCCAAATGCTCCATTGCAACTCTACTTTTCTCTTGATCTTTTTAACAATGATGATAACTTCCTATTAATCCCTAATTAAGGTTAAAAATGCAACTTCGCGTGTGCATGTCACTTGTAATCAATGCAATAAATGTGGTAGATCAGATTCAGGACTACAGAGGGAACTGGCACATTACTCTCGTATGGCTTCAGTAAAGTCAAACATCAAAACAATAGGAGAAGAATCAGAGTGGGAAATGATTTAGAAACTTTATCCAACTTTTTGAATCGGGTTCCCGTTCCGGCTCCGATTCTGCCAACAAAGAAGAAAGCGAAACAAAAGACAAAAAAAAAGAAACACAAAGACCGAAACAAGAAAACCCATCACAAAAGCCTAAATCCAAATAAAATACCAAAAAGGTGGAAGCAAAGGTAGAATGAAACTTTATCTCAAAAACCTAAACAAATTTTGACGTAACTTCCACTCCAGCTCTAGTTCTGACAAAGACAAACTAAAATGCAACAAAAGACTATCGGGACAGGGATCAGAATTGATCTTTGAAACAAGTTTCAAAACCCGATCTAGTTCCGGTTCCGGTTCTAATGGAAAAAACCACAAAACAAAGTATTGGAAAAGAAAGACTGCAAACTTTGATTGAAAAATAACCAAGGACAAAAAAAAACAAAAAGGGGGACCCATTTTGACCAAGGCAATAGATGGGGTGGTTATGCAAGGCATAACAATATGACCATGAGATTTAGGAGGTCTTATAATTCAGGGAATTTTAGGAGTTCCAAAAGGAGTTATAGAATGTCCAATAATTAGAGGACTCTTAGGAGGTCCAAAAGGACTTTTAGGAGGTCCAATAATCAAAGGAGATATAACAACCAATTATGTATTCATAACCTCAATGGAATTAAATTTTTCTTGATGTTTTTCTATCAAGGGCGGTTGAATGCCACCTTAGCATCTTCATTTATGCAATCCATAAATGTATAAATCATTTCAACCTTTTCTCTAGTAATATATTCCAAAGTAGGAGAGGTAGGTAGAGATAAGCAAACAATATCCATGATTCTCAATAATTGGATCTTCTAACACCAAGATATATTCTTCACAAATAGAAGAGATATTAGGAGAAGATCAAACATGATTGTCAATGATTACATTCTCTTTCACCAAGCTAACCTCACACATATGAGAGATAGTGGGAGAGGGATTGATTAAAAATAACAAAAAAGGAGAAATGAACCCATTCTCACATGATTGTAACAAAAAATATTTGAAATGATTAACAAGATTTGACAATAGAACATTAATTATATAAAAAAAAAAAAATTCAATGAGAACATGATGTAAACAACTGTCCTACTAAAATGCAATTTGTTTTCCCAAATTTGCTAAAAATTAAGAAAGATGACACTATTCTTGCACATAAAATAACACTATTTTAGAATTTCAAATTAGAGGTCAACAGGCAGAAACATACCTAAAATATAGAGACAAAGATCTATGATTTTTTTTGAGCCATCGATAACAAGACAAAGGTTCCCTAGGGTATCCGAGTCCTAGATAGGGTGTCTAAAACCTCTAAGTTTGGGTATCTAAAGAACTATTGAAAGATTTTGGGTCTACTTACAAATAGGTTTAATAGTGAATAGTTTTCCAAAAAAAATTGAATTTATACCAATGTGATGCAAAATGCAAGTGTACAACAATGTGGAAGATGTTTGAACAAGTTTGGATATAATTTTTTAGATTTGAAGTGTAATAAATGACTAATTTTAAGATGCCACAACCTGAAAATGATGATTTTGATGTAATTTTTAAATCAAACAATGCAATTTTTTTTACTTTTTTAACTATAGGAAATATTCCTAAATGCATGTAATTATAAATTCCAATTCAGAAATATGCAAGCACTAATAAAATGAGTAAAAAGAGAAAGAAAATTGTGAAAAAGTTGGCCAATCCTAGGGTACAAGGATAGAGGCGCCCAAGGGATTCTGAGTCCTTGATAGGACTTATGGAAATTCAAAAGTTGAATTTTTATGTTGATGTTTAAGTTTTTTATTTCTATCTACAAATAGGTTTGACAGTGACTTTTTCTAGAATTTCTTCAATTTATGCAACAATAAAGAACCTTGTCAAGGGTTTTAGGGTCCCTTCAAAACCTGCCTTTCCTATAATAAAAAAATAAAGGTCAATATGAATGCAATTTTGAAAGTAAATCTATCTAAATGACTAATATAAACCTTGATGAAACATATGATGCAATTTGTTTGAAATTTTATGCTTTTATAATACAAAAATGAAACCCCAAATGAGAAATGCAAAGCAATTCAATACAAAACCTAGATCTAGGATTTGAAATGCTTTCAATTATAGAAATTCTATTATGTCAAAACGTTAGGTTCACCAAGATGTAACATAAGAAAAAGGGAACCCTAAGTTTAGTGTATAAAACCTAGGATGAATCTCTTCCCCTTTCACATGTACATTAGGATGCAAATCAACAAGGTGTTTAGATTGACTTTCAACCATGAAGGTGAGTAAATTAAACATGGATATCCATCCTATTAAGCCTAAAAATGATTTGGAAATGATTTTTTATGGTTAAACTAATTAAAGTATATGACCTAATATAAAAATGCAAGTTGATAAATCACAAACTGAAACAATAGTTTGTAGGAAGATCTAGAAAGTACAATCCAGACTATGTATGTATCCTGAAAAATTCATTTTGACATGCACACAAGGAATAGAATTCGTAGGGGCATATGGGTCTCTAATAGGTTGCCTTGCTTTGATTTTGGGGTCCTCTGATCATAGATCTAAGCTTCTAATTTCTAGTTGCATAGTTTTTAGAATGTTGTCAAATAATTCTATAGGTGAGTTTTCGTGGCTTAACAAGATGTAGTGTTTTGAATGCGGGAATAAACAATTTGTCTTCAAGTTTCCTTCAATCCTCTTTAGACCTAAAACATACACATTCAAAGAGAGAGAATTTTGGGCCATTTAGGGGCTTGCCTCAGTCAAAGCCCATGTAAGTGTTTCCATTTCCATAATGGCAATGACAATGATAAAATGATAATTGAAAGGAAGGGATGATGAAATCACAAAGTTATGCAACTCACCACCCTTCAATGGCTTCCTTGAAGGACTGAAGTAATTCACATCACTTGAAGTTCTTGGATCTTGCTTGTTTAAATTCTTGAAATCTCTTTGGAGACCTACAAAAGTGTTAGCCTTCACAATTCAATGGTAAAATGAACACACATAAACTCATATAAGATTTTACATGATGTTAAGATCTTGAATTTCTGTAATGAAGCTTGTAAAGTGTTTCTCTTGACTTGATTTTGAATTCTCTTGATCATAATTTAACTAATAGTTTTCTTTTTATCTCTTGTTAATGTTCAAATGATGCAATAACTAGGTATTTATAGCCATTTCTCTAATTTCACGAGAATTAAATCTTGATAGCCAACATTTGAAATTTGAAATTTGAATGCTAAAATGGCCACACCAATTTTTAAACATTGGTCCCTAACAAAATAGGGGAACCCATACACCCATGGGCATATGGATCTTGACCCTATTTTTCAAGACATAATGTATCGAGGGAAAAATATTAATTACTTGCATTTGTTCAATGCTTGCAATTTATCATAAAATGGTACAAATGGGCTTGAATGCATAATTTTCAAAATTAGGGACCCAATTAGGATCAATAACTTAGGGGAGGGGGGAAATAGTGTGAAATTGTCTAGGGTGACAATTTATAACACTATAATGGATCAATTTTTTATCTCTTGGTTGCATAGAAAATAAATTGCTTTGATATCTTGTTTGTGATAGTTTATTTGGTTGTAGGTGTTTTTTGGGAGCTATGGAGTTCACTATCAAAAATTAAATTATATCAAAGCATGAAATTTTAGATTCCTATCCAAATTCTAAGAGATCTATCCTTGAGGGGAAAATCATCACATCTTGAAGGGAAATGGGCATCATTGTTGGATCTAGAACAACCAAAAACCTTAAGACCGCCTATCAATTTACAAAAATATTTTTGTAGTAAGGCTTGACATACCAACTATAGGCCCTACATAAACTCTATAGATTGGTAAGTTATGGTTTGAAAATATTCTCTCTATTTTTTTATTTTTCCAAAATTAAAAATAATAAAAATATAGGTGTGGAGATTTTTTGGTACGCTATGGTAATGATGCTGACATGTTTAAATGTTAACTTGGGTCCCATCAAGTTTTAAATTGTATCCCAACAACATTCAATCTTTTAGTTAGGCTCCAATCATTATCGACTTATTCACCTACCAACAACCACACAAATACTAGCATATTTTGGTAATCAATATTTTTCTCAAGCAAAGAAGACTTTTTTGAAATAGGGGGAATATTCCTTGGAAATGGTGCTATCATTAGCACCATGTCATGCTGATGTCATTAGTATGAATGACTATACAACTCCTCCAAGCCCTGATTTTCCCTAAAGGACTAGTTTTTTTTCATTTTGGCATAAGTTTGGAATACAATGTTAAAATCAAGAAAAAGAGATATCAACAAAAAACTAGTTTTGATAAATTTCTAATGTTGTAGGTATCATCATCCAACTCATTCATTTTATTCTAATTCAAAGTCATATCATCATTTTCTACTTCTGAGCTCATAAATTGTTTCCTATATCTTTGATTTTCATGATTCTAGTGAAATTGGAAAAGGAATTTTGAGATATTTAGATCCATTCATGTACTTTTTCTAGAATCTCACCTAGGTACATTTTATATAATTTTTGTGATTTCACATTTATATCAATTACTTGGACATTTTGGCACCTAGAAAGGATCTTTTTATGTGAGATGACTTCATTTGATCTTTTTTGTATGTATTTAGATTATTAGTCGTTGATTATTTCATTCGAGGAAGTATCATGGTTTTTTCTATTCATCCTTGTATGGTCATCCTAGAAAAAGATAACTATAATTCTTGGCAACACAAAATCCTAACACATCATAGGTGGCTTGATCTTTTTCCTTATCTTTATGGAATCATACCTACACTAGACATATTAGGGAGTTATTTAGCATGGGCTATTATCAATGATCATTTTGTAGGAGTGATTTCTTATAGAGTTGATCATGACACTATGTGTTAGGTAAAGGATATTGATTGTCCTAAAGGATCCTACTATAGATTGTAGAGTCTTATATTATAGAATTGGAGGCTTACTTTTAGGACATTCATCTCCTCTTTTTTGATAACCATTATCTTCATTATCGTTGGACCTTATTCTACATTAGTCCTCATGAGTTTTTGGATTTACATTATTTTTTACATGTAGAAACTTGAGCACTTTTTAGTGGCACATATTATTTGGATTTGGATTCCTAATCATTCCATAGTTTTGGATTGGCTTCTCCAATCACCAACAGATTTGTTTCTTCCTAAGGGGATTGATGTTATTTTCAGATAATGGATCATATTTTTTCTTTAGATGTTCATCATTAGAATATGAACTAATTATTTATGGGGCATTCATATCCTCATTTTCTCTCTCCTACAAGGGGAAATATATTATACATGTGTGATAATAAATCCCTATGGATCACACTAAATCCTCCTATCCTTCTTTCACTAGTGCAATTATTTCATTTTCTCTCTTTTGGAGAGGATTTTTTCCCATGTGGTTTTCTCATTTTCTCTAGTTATGAGAGGTTCATGTGTTTGCACATGGGTACCATCATCAGGCCTTATATTTAGAACCCATCCATGCATTCATCATTACATCCTTTATTATTTTTTTAGTTTCTCCCTAAGTTGATCTTAAGGGGGAATTAAATTAATTAGGAAATGACTTGATAATTAAATATTTGTTAATTATTTATTAGTGGTGCAGGGGCACCCATAGATCTTTCATACCTTCAAGCGTCAAGAAGTTGATATTTTTCATTGTTTTGGTTTTTTTCATGTAATAAGTTCTTCTTAGACCATTTCATGTTTGTTGGAATCTGTTTTGATTCATTAGGTGAATGGTAGAGTCAAAATTCAAAACTTTTCATAAGTTGCATAAAGTTGTCAAGCAACTTTTTGCATTTTTGTCAAAAATGAACATAATGATGTTTTGTTAAGTCTATAATTTTAAATATGGTTGGTAACCATTGGAATGTGGTTTTAAATGTTTAAAAATCCTTGTATGGTTGAAGAGGGGGTTGTTTGTTGATTTTTGGAGTGAAAGCAATAAAAACAATTAAATTTTCTGCAATTTCTAACATTCTTTTGCTGCTATCTAGTTTGGTACGAATTTGTATGATATTGTACTAGTCTAAAATAAATTGTGTTTGATGGAGGAATGAATTATTTTTCATCTACAATTGGTTTGGTGGATTTTCATTGAGTTTGGAGAAATTTATGGCCATTTTACCATAGGTAGCCCTATAAGACTATTTTATCTGGAAGTTGCAGACTGTTTCAAAAGATTATATGGATTGTGCAAATCAATTAAAGACCTAATACTTGTTGGAAATTCTAGAAATGTGAATATGGTTTCATTTTCACCTAGTTTCATCATTTTTAATTGGGTTTTGTTTGATTTATGGCATTTTTGGTGAAGACTACCCAGTTTAGAAACTAGCGTTTCCAGAAAGTGTAAAAAAATCATTTCTTTTGATTTACATGGTGGTTTTTTTGAAATTTTCAATTTAAGTTTGTTTTTACATTCTCTAAATAATTCCAAAGTTTGGTCCTAAGAAATGATTTCCGTGAGGAGATATAGGTTTATGTCCTAAATAAATTATGTCAACAAAGGGTTAAACTCTAAGTACATGTATAATTTTATATAGTACATGGGTCAATTTCTTAAAGAACATGGAGGGTTATAAGACATCAAATTGGATTTTGTGTGGGCTTCAAAAACCATTTATTCTATTTGTTAAGTTAGTCTTTCTTATTGAATGCCTTCTAGGAAAAAATTACTAGGGTGAACTAGGATGAACCTAGTTGATATTTGGAATGCACCATTGTGTGAAGTTCCAATTGAAATAAATATAAGTTTTCTCTACATAAGATTGGTATTAGAACCCAAAGATATGGGCAAAGAAGTTTTGGAATTTTGTATTGTCTTTTTATAGGTTGAACAAAAGAGCCTAGATACCAAAAAACTAGGCTAAGGGAAAGGAAAGGAAACCTAGGTGAGGTATCATAAGAAGAAATCAAGAGAAGTGAAGAAGAAGCAGGGTGAAAGAGACTTGCTTGAGAAAGAAGAATGGAAATGTTGATAAGACTAGTCTATGGAGACTTGAAGAGTAAGAAGTTACCAAGAAAGAAACAAGAGAGAAAATGATAGGAAAGGGTGATAAAGAAGAAGGATGAGAAGGTAAAACAAATTAATATTGAGCAAGAGTTGGCAGAGTTGAGAAAAGCCTTGGAACAAATAAAAAAATGAAGAGAGAATGAATATTAAGAGGCAACAATGTCTTGAGAAGGCAGAACAAGAAAGTGGTTGGCATTTACCAATAAGAAAGATGATAAAGTGGCCTATCAAGAAGATCATTCAGAAGATAAGAAGGAAAGAGAGGACAACAAAGCCTGACATTGGAGAGTCTTTGTTGATGATGGAAGAGAAAAAAGCCATCTAAGAAAGGAAAAATGTGGATAAAATGGGTCCATTGAGACTTGAGATTTTATTTATGAAAATATTTGTGAGTATGTGTTTACAAGTGCAGTACATGAAAATGAAGATGGAAAAGGGTATAAAGAAAAAGGAGAAGTGAATATAGTGTATGCAACTTGTTATGCACAATATGGTGAAGAATATGTTGCAAAAACAACAGAGGTACTGGTTGTATTTTATAATTTTATGGATGATGAATATATTGAAAAATTGTATGCAAATGATGAACATGAAGAAATGGATAGTAATAATGAGGAATATGATAGGGAAATAACACTTTGGAGTCTTGCAATTGAGCAGAAGATCATCAAGAGGAGGTCCAAAAATCAAGCACCATACAAATGTGTGAAGATCAAGGAACCTAGATCAGATCAAGCTAAGAATGGAGAACATCCCCACATGCAGAAAAATTGGAAGAAGAGAAATAAAGGTAGACCATCATTTGATATGGAACTCAAATTCCTTTTCCCCTGGGGAGTAGGGTGTAGGGGCACCCTAATACACCTGCTGAGGAAAATTGTTGCAAATGTTGATGAAATTTTCTTTTTGGTTTGTTTGGGGTCTAATAAGGACATTTATGGCCATTTGGGATCATTTGGGTCCATTTTGGAAAGTTATAGAGTCATGGGTTAAAAAATTGTAAAAGTTGTCAATGTTGCTCAAAAATTTGTCAAGCAACTTTCGCAAAAAGTGTTAATTATGTGTTTTGTTACTAAAATAATCCAAAATTGGTTGAAGATAGTTGTTATTAGTTGGGAATTTATAATAACAGCTTCCAAATTCGAATGGGGAGTTTGAGGCATTGATTTTGGAGTTTGGGTGAATGAAAGAAATCATTTTTGGTACATTTCTAACATTGCAGGCCTATTCCTTTGTCTTGTATAGATTTATAATTTCTTGTATAGACCTTCAAGTTGTTGGAAAAGTTGTAGAATTTTTTTAGATTTCTAATTATTTTGGATTGGTTTATTTTCATCATGTTTTGTGAAAGTTATGATCAAATTAGTGATTGTCAATTCTAGATTTTTATGGTGGAACAACATAAAAATTGCTTAGTACGTTTTTTATGATTTAGTACGACCTTTCTAGTAAAAATTTTAGTTTAATAAATGTCTTATCCTTTCAATTATTTTCATTTGACTCAAATCCATTGAGTTTTGTAATTGTTACAAACATTTTGGTAAAAACAGTTACATACCTTGCCTATGGTTTTCAAGAACACAAAAAAAAATCCTATCTCCCACTTGGTACGGTGAAGAATCTTAATTTTACTTTTTTAAATCTATTTTGAAATTCCCTAAAGGATTCCAAATCCTTGGTTCATTATTTTTTGGGTTGGTACAAGTTATGGAGAACAATGTGCTCTGATTTGTATAAAAACTGTCATAAAACCCTAAGCACTTGAGGGTTTAGCAAATCTATGTATTATTTGGTATTGTTTGAATGGTAAACCTATAGACATGGAAAATTGACCAACACACTTGATCATGATTATTAACAACATTTCGTCCTAAATCATACTCTCAACTTATCATCACTTTTCGTCTCTTAATTAGATAAATCATTATTTATTTAATTAAGTCATTCTCCCCTCTGTTGATTGAATTAATCAATTTGATTTAATTAATCCTCTATCTCTGTTCATTTAAATAATTCATTTTATTTAAATTAAAACAATAAAGTCCTCTTATTAAATTGAATAAATTAAAACCTTATTTGATTTAATCTAACATTATTCCCTTTAGTTAAATAAATCAAAAAATTTATTTAATTAAACCCTTCCTCTCAATTTGATTTAAATTAACTCATAAATTTAAGTCTAAATTGTCACATCGCCTAAATCCTCATTAAATTAATTAATATTTGATTAATTTAATCCTAAAATATGTCACATTCTCTAGAGAATGCAACTTGCACAATAAATCAATTACTTTGATTTATTAAATTGCCTATTTTTTCTCATCATGGAATAAAGGAAGAATATTCCTTCAAACTTAAATTCAAATCCAAGTGGATTTGTCCTTCCAACAAAGTATTCACTCATCTTACATGTCCTTGTGCATTGAGCCAAGTGGCATTTATTTCATTCTTTTTTCCCTCTCACATGTCATTTTCTCAATTTCAAATTCCACCTAATATCATTTATTGGCACTTTGATCAAAATGTGCACAACCTTCACCCATTCACATCTTGACAAGTGGCACTTGACCATTGGATGTTGAATGATAGCACATTTCTCAATTTCACTCTCTCTTCTAATTTTTAAATCTATAAATGAGAGACTCTTCCTCTCATTATTCATCCACAATTTGAGAAAAGTTACTCTCTTCAAATTAAGAGCTAATTTTGTCTACGTCATAGCAAGTGTTCATCATTTTTATGGTTTCATAGCTAGGTTATGCCAAAATCTCATCAAAGAGCTACAACCATCACCAAATCATCATCAAGCTTAGAAAGGAGTTGGGAAAGGGCCAATTTCTACACACAACTGGCACCAATTCCCCCATGGGATCAAGAGTTTGATTTGCATTGAATAAGATTTAACAACTTTTGTTCATATTTGTTTGTGTTCTTCATCTTATTTCTTACTCTTTGCAATTTAAATGGATTTCATGGGGAATCTTGATTCTCACTTGCATATTGATCTAACAATGTGTTTGTTTGCTATGTTTTTGCAAGTATAAGGATCGAGGTTCACATTTTGGTGCTAGAAGGAGGGTTGATTTGGAGAAATTCATCACATTTTTCAAAAAATTTGTGGTTTTTTGACATTGTTTTGTGCCTATGTGACATTGCACTGCTCACAGTCCCATGGAGCCATATTGCACCACTATCACACAAGCGAAGCTATATTGCACTACTCAAAATTCTAAACACCACCGCTGGAGTCTTCCGTCCCATAAATTTAAAATTTACAAACTACGTCACGGGTTTCTAAACTCCAAACTACGTCACTAGGTTCAAATAGCATCACCTTTGCGCTTTTTGTTCTGCTATAGAGCACCACTCTCAGTCACATGTGACACTATATTGCACCACTGGAGTTTCTAAACTCTGCTATATTTGCTAATTGTGACGCTAGGTGATAGTAACAAGTTTAATTTTTATTTTTTTTACATGTGTCTTTTTGTTTTCAGCTTTTTTGACCTATTATCCTATTTGTTGTCTCTGTATCTCCTAGTTTTAATCATTTTTCAAGTTAGGGAAAGAAGGAAAGAAAAGTGGAAGGTTAGATTATGCCATTATTTTCATCTTATACCAAGTGTTTTTGAACACTT
Source organism: Sequoiadendron giganteum (assembly GCA_007115665.2). Lineage (NCBI taxonomy): Eukaryota > Viridiplantae > Streptophyta > Pinopsida > Cupressales > Cupressaceae > Sequoiadendron > Sequoiadendron giganteum. The sequence goes on from CM021101.1 coordinate 538,059,888, forward strand.
TAGTGTAGATTAACACTCTTAGAGAATTCTCAATCTCTATTAAGAATTTTTTTATCTTTCATGCTTTAGGGAACACTAAATTTCCTTTTGGGCCAAAAAATGAACAATACAATTTTTTTCAAACTTTGCAAACAAAAGGCTGAAAAATAATTTTTGGACAAACTTACTAGAGTTGATTTTCAGATTTAATAATTGGGTATGTGTAGGATCATGATGGGCCCAAAAGTGGCAATATGATGGGTATGTGGCTAGCAACTTTTTTTTTAACCAAAATTGATGAAATGAAAAGTGTTTTTAAAAGAGATTCTCATCTTTCCACCAATATAAATTATGCTTTATTTTGAATTTAATAAATAATTATTATTCATTTTCTATTGAATTATGACTAAAGTAATGATTTCTAGGTTGATTGAGAAACATCTATAGCTTTCAAACAGTATCATATTTTTTGAATCCAAAACATGTTTCACATTCTACACTTCTCATACTATAATATTAAAAAATAAAAATTGAATTTCATGAAGTTTTAACCAAGTTAAGGTGGTCAAATATACGAGTCTTTATATTTAAAAAAAAAAAATCATCAATTTTTTATAATTAATTATTTACTTGGAAAAAAATTACAAAAAAATATGCATCATATCAGGACATGAGTCCTCTACTTATATCTAAAATCTTATCAAAAAATATTATCATTTTAATGTGGTTAGAGTTGTCAGACAAACGCCTACTTATTTTTTCCCTAAAATTTAAGTACTATTGTATTGAAATTTCAAATTTTTACCAAATAGATTTTATTTTTTTATAAATAAACCTAGTAATTTAAAAACTACATTCTATTTTCTACAAAATTTATTCTTACATATTTTTGAAACAATATAGATAACTTATTCAAATTTTTATGCCAAGATGCCTAAATCGGATTTTTCTGAATTTTTCGCCACTTTAGGGCCTATTTTTTCCATGATGATCTTGCACATACCAAAATTGAACAAGGAAAATCCCACATTTTGATTTGGTGCTATAAAAAGAACCCACTTTTGCTTTGTGGACTTAAAATGAATAAGTGTTATTTTTTTTTCGTAATTGCTTACTCAAAGTAATACCATCAAAAGGACGTATGCGCTTCTCTCATGCCTCACGACGAGCTTGAGAATCAAAATGCCCTTTGATGATCTTAAGTTGAGTAAAGTAATTACCTCCACATTTAATTTAATGATTAAAATTGAACAAAACATCTTGCGAATGTGGGTAAGCCTATTGTGTGTGTTCTCCCTTTGTTTCTAAACAAAGGTTGATCGAACTACGAATATGTTTGCTCGCATTTTTTTTTATCTTAGAGAGTCTGCCTTGTGGGAAAAATTCCTCACCCAAGGGAACGATCCAACTGGTAACACACTAAGGACAAGTGTATTTCCAGCCAGAATATAAAAGTGGGTACTGGAACAAAAGCCAGTATCACACGATTGGCTCCGACAAGAAGGGCAACAATGGTCTCTCGCAGCATGGGTCAACTCCTACAAATGAAAAGATCGAATTAAAACCCTTTATTAGCAAAGGCCAAATCCTTAATTATTTTGTTGGTGCAAAAGGTCATGTCCTTTGAATCTTCTCCACGTATACATGCGGTTCTGCTGCAGAGATGAAAAATATGCCATGGGATTTTCATGGGTATTGATGCTTGGGTGAGCCGAGAAGTGTGTGTCATGGAGGGGAGCCAGTGTGGTCAAGAATATAATCATTTGCACTAAATATGTGCAGCTGGATTTATCTAAATGGGAACCCAACAAAATATTTTCTCTTCATCCTAGGGTTGTACATGTTCTTGGAATCAAAAAATACATTGCTTGGGTCTCAAAACATTTGGAAATAAACATTCACAAAAGGCTTCAAAATTTCAAACCCTTTGGAGGAAATAATTATCCTTTGACAAATCTAAGTAATCTTGCTTGCCCTAGGGATTATATGCTTAGAGGTTTCTAAGTTCTTAGGTTTAATCATCATTTGTTTCCACTAAAGTCAACCTAGGGAACTATACTCTTCAAACCTTGATTTTCACATAATAGACCTTGTGGAATGAAAAGGAATTGAGGCATAGACATTTACTTTGAAATCATAATTAAGAAACTATTTTTGAGAAAAAGGAACTCATTAAACAAAGATAAGGACAATTGGACCTCACACATGTGTTCTCTCAAATTATTTCCCATAAAATCAAAATCCAAAAACCAAGGTTCAAAAAGATTATCCCAAAATCTCATGTGGAGCATCTTGAAATGCTTCTCAAAGTTAGATAAATATTGGTATGCAATTTCTACAAGAAGGTTTCAAAGAAAAACCCAAGTTTGTATGAGTTCTATTATCAACATAATCCAACTCTTTTTCAAAGATTTGTTTTTCTCACATAGAAAGTATGGCATGTTCTTCAATATCGAAGTCTTGTAAGAAAGAGGCTTGTCTAGATCAAGTCTAGGAACAAAATTATCACTCTCATCCATCTCTCAATCATCAAAATCAAATCCCATTTCACCAACGAACTCTTGAAAGCTTTGAAACATCATTCATGCTAAAATTATAGGAAAAATCATCATCACCTTGTTTGACTTAATACACTTAGTCAAATTATCAATCCTCTTGAGCAAATTTACCTCTAAGATAACAAAACTTCCTAAGGTTTACATGTTCAAAATAACTTCATTTGGCTTAACAGACTTAGTCAAATAATTCTCTTTTACGAGTTTTTTCTAGGATAACACAACTTCCTAGGGTTTACAAGTTCATTATCATCATGTTTGGCTTAATGCACCTAGTCAAACTATCCTTAATCAAAATAAAATCATTTCAAACCCTAAAAAATTTTAGCATCTCCCTCAAAGTCCTTCATGAGTTTCATTCATCTGCATCATCCATCTTTCATTGATCTTATCCCCATCATCACTTTTGATCCTTAGCCTTTCCTAGCTCTTCTCTTTTGTGCCTAAGATCAAGATCAAATGATCTCTATTTTATGGTTCAAACAAGATCTCAATACAAGAACATGGAAATCACTCAGGAAACATAAAATTCAAGTGACCTAAGTCAAACGGCTCCTGAGAAGAATCTAGTGGAATCAAGAAATCCTCCAAACATTTCCTCTCTACCATCACAAAAACCTCAAGAGGGGGATCATATAGAGGAAATCACCAATGATGACTTGAGAATGACACAATTGAAATAATTGAAATGGTTCAAAATCTTGAGAATCATAGAATCATCAATGCAATGTTGAAACTGAATCCCTCTCTATATATAAATGCGTTAACAAAAGAGGGGCCAAAATCCCTTCTGACGTTGAAATGAGTACCAATATGGAAAGGACTCTTGTGATCATACCCCCAGTATCACTCCCAAACATCACCCAAGATATTCCCCAAGTCATATCAACAATCACTTCAACCCCACCAATTATTAACAAGGGAAGCACCATGCTTCGCACAATCCAAAAGCATCACCTTGTATAGAACAGATAAATGAATATCAACACCACATTGGATAACTCCATCCCAGTAAATTCATTACACCTGTATCTTCCACTTAATTTCCATAATCATGTAGACTCATCCTCATTTCATGCAACGCCAATCTATCCACTGAATATAAAAACTTCTCTTCCCATGATTTCACAAGGAGAGGGTGGGTTATTCGGGATAGGGGGAGTCATTGATCCTTCCTCATCGTAAATTTTCCAAGGGAACACACCACCATTCCCTCCATTACCTTTGACATCTATATCATCTTTTAGGTTGGGCCTTCGCCCCCTACCCACCACGAAGCTACCAAACCAACAAAATCAGAGCATCATATCAAACCCTCTCATTTTTCCATTAACATCGCAAAAAAAGTTAACCATCCAAGCTACCCCAATGGTCAACACATACTCCATTCCCCAAATCTCTCAAAGCATGGTTTCCCAGGGACCAAGCATCTTGATCACACCATCCACAACTAAAATCCAATCACTAACACGACCATTCCGACCATCACAATGGTTGACACTATTATAAATCTATTGGTGACTCCACCAAAATTCAACATGATCAAATCATTCATCACCATGGTTCAAGAAGTTCAAAAATCCACACATCAAAGGGTACTTCAACAAAATCAACAAGCTGCACATTTGGCTGCTCAATAAGCGTAAACGTAATTAGCCGCTTAACAAGCCACACAATCCACACAAGCTACACAAGTTGTGCATGCAGCACAAGAAGCCCAAAAAGTGTAGGCTCAGGCTCAAGCCCAACAATAGGTTCAACAGGCACAAGCACAATATCGCATACAACTATAGGCAATCCACCAACAAGCATACCAATAAGCTCTATAAGATTTTTAGGCACAGAAAAACCTAAACAACAAGCTTTGTTGGCACAACAATAACTAGACCAACAACAAGCTTTGTTGGCACAAGATCAGATAGACCAACAATAAGCTTTGTTGGCACAACAACACCTAGACCAACAACAAGATTTTTTGGTGCAATAGTAGCTAGATCAACAACAAGTTTTGTGGGAACAACATCAATAGGACCAACAACAAGCTTTGTTGGAACAATAGCAATAGGACCAAAAACAAGCGTTGTTTGCACAAATGAAGGAATATCAATAGGCCTTAAAAGAATAGCAGAGCTTGTAGAAAACCCCCATCAATATCCCACCCATCAATCAAACACCGCAAACACCTCAAAACACATTCATACCACCTCTTGATCCATAAAATGATGTTACAACACATATCAAACTGCTCTCGTGGCAAGTGTTGGATCTTCAATCAGGAAAAACAACCTTAACATCAAACAATTTGTGCCCCTATCCTTTTGATAGGATTCTTAGAATGGTACCATTCCTAAAGGGATTTGAAATCCCCAAATTCGATAAAGATAATGGGATGGGAAACCCTGAAAATCACATCAGGGAATTTCAAGTGCATTGCATGGAAGTTGCATACAATGACACGTATCTAATGTGACTATTTCCTTGGAGTCAGATTGGTCCCACCATGGAATGGTTCTCTTGTCTACCCATAGGCATCAAAATATTCTAGGAAATGGTGGACGCATTCCTCAAAAACTATGCATTCAACATGGGTGTAGATGTTAGTCTGGAGGAACTATCTGCACTCAAACAAGAAAAAGGAGAGCTATTCTCTTCCTTCTTATAATGATGGTGATCCAAGGCCACCTAAAGCAAGTGTACCATGCCAGAAGAGCAACAAGTTTGCACTATCATAGCCAATCTCGATGAAAACTTGGTGTTCTATCTAAAAATGAAATGCATTACAACATATGATCAATTGATCCCAAAAGCACTCAATATCGAAAGAGCCCTTACTACGTGAGGGGACACATATATGTTTCCTACATAATAGGATAATTTCCCATCCCGCAGTTATAATGATAAACCTTGCACATGGTCAAGGAACCAAAATGTCACAAACAACAGAGTGGTTGATGTGAAGGTTGTCATTAGTGCTCCCAAGCAAAATATTCAAACCCATCATCAACCACAAAATCACAACCGCAACAATGTGCAACCCAATACGGTAGCACAACAACCATCACCTCTAAACAATCAAATCAATAATCTGAGCAATCAAGGAGGGCCACCTCCCCAAAACAAGTATCCTCCAAAGCAGAAGTTCACAACCCTTGGGGAGCCAATCGAATCTATAATGAAGAAACTAGTTAAAGAGAACCTTATCAAAATCTCCACTTCTGAGCAATATGTGGAATGCATGACAAAATCACCATGGTACAATGAAAATGTCCTTTGTGATTTTCATAAAATCAAAGGGCATACAACTGCAAATTGCATGAGATTGAAAAACATCATCGAAGATCTCATTGAGGACAAAATCATAAATGTCGAGCAACCCACCAGCAATCAAGATCTCAAAATATACACGAATCTGATGCCTAATTACAATTAGGGAAATAATCAAGGAAACCATCAAGGAAATAACCAAGGTAATAATGGGAAACAAAAGTATGCTAGTGCAAACCTTGTATACGAAGGCATAGTCCCATGCATAGATGAAATGGTTATTGTCATTAGCATCAAAGGAGCCAATGCTGATTGTTGAGTTACCATATGTGGTAGTAAGGTTACTATTGCAAGGGCATCACAACCATCTAAAACCCCCATATCAAATATAAAATTCATTCCCTATGATTATAATATCATTGACCAGCTAAAAACAACCCCCACTCAAATCTCCATCATGGAGTTAATAAAAAATTTTGTTTCCCATAGGAAAATCCTTAATGAAGCATTAGTTATGTCCACTATCTCTACTAATCTTGATGCAAAACAATTTCAGGCTATGGTTGGTAACATCGTCAACCCAAATCTCCTCACCTTTTCCAATCAAGACTTCCCCACCTAGCCATCTCAAAAATGTGCACTTCACCTTCAAGTCTTGGTTCACAAGAAAAAGGTCAAAAGGGTCTTGGATCGAGGTGTGGGCCTCAATATTTGTTTACTTAAACTTATAAAGAACTTGGGAATCTCATAAGACTCCATCAACAAAAAGAAAGGCATTACCATTACAGCATATGATGACGAAGAAAGAATTTCTCAAGGAACTATCAAGATCCCAATCCAAGTAGGGCCAACTACTATGGAAACCACATGTTAGGTCCTCGACCTTGATTTTCCCTACAACATCCTCCTATGATGCCCATGGATCCATGGAATGAAGGCAGTCGCCTCAACATTCCACCAATGTGTCAAATTTTCATACCAAAATGAAGAGGTCATAATACATGGTGATCTTGAGTCATTCGCATATTCCAAAAATTTGGAGGCCATGTTTTATAATGTTCCCCAAGTGCCAAAGAATTATGAAGGCCCCTCCACTCCCTATATAGACCCATCTTACCTTTCCTCCACTTATGTGACAGAGACACCCTCCATCCCCGATATATCTAACATCAAGCTCATGATCCAAGACATGGATGTGGAGATTATAGATGAAGAAGAATGCTTTTGTTATAGGAGAGTTACCTTAATCTCCTAGGTCACATTGATTACCTCAACCAGTTGAAACACCTGCTTACACTTTTAGGGTAGAGTCTTCTAGATTTCATTGTTGGGGGGATCTAAGTCAAGAAAATGTGGATGAAAGATACATTTCAAACTCATTATACCAAGATGAAAGACCCGCACCCACCCTACCCATGGATGAAGCTAGCAGAGGACTGCAAATGATGTTTGTTATGGGATACAACAAAAATGAAAGCCTTGAAAGAAACAATGATGGGTGACTAGAGCCCATCATTGTAGAAAGATGAATGATAAATCTTGGCCTTGGATGTAACCCTTCGAGTATAACCGTATGTGGAAGAGGTGCCCCTATTAGAGTAGTCAGGTCTCCCCCTCAGTTATCAGCAGCCACCCTTCAATTACTTGTATCCACAGGTCTGCCCCTAGATAATTTCACCTTCGACATAATTGATGTTTGTAGTAGTAGTGATGAAAAGGATACCATAGTAGGTCTATCCATGCTATTTGAAGACTCCTCCTTACTTATGATTAGCACATCATCTTTTGAGTTAGACCATCAACCCCATAAGATAAATCTAGTCTACCCACAACTCATCAATTACGACCAATGAGGACCACCAGTTCTGGACACATTCAAAAAAAATGAGGCACTCTTAGAATTATTCAGATTATGGGATACAATACTAGGTAGAGATCACAAGGCTGGATTTGATATCACATTGGACACACAAGCATTTTTTGGGGAGACGATTGAGTCCTTCAGTCGCAAAAGAAAAAGAATGGGAATAAGTTTAGGGTTATTGAGTGAAAACCACATTGTGGCACTCTCTAACCATAGAATAGTAAAAATAAAGGATGCATCCAATGGTGAAAACCTCTCTAAGGAACCATAGGATGAAGGATTCAATCTCCCCCTTACTACACTTCATCAAGAAAAATTAGTAGTCTTAGCAGAATAGTGTAACCCCGTCAATCTGGGAACATAAGCAACACGACACATCAACTTCTATGCTAAGTCACTTCTCATGGAAGAACAAGAGCTCCTAGCAGAATTATTAAGGGAAAGAAAGGTAAAATTTGCATGGACCTATGCTGATATGTTGGGACTTGATCCAGAAGTCGTGGTTCACCATTTAGTTGTCTACCCTAGAGCAAATCCAATGAGGCAAAGGTTGAGAAAGATGCACCCTCAGATAGCCTTGCTAGTCAAGGTGGAATTAAAGAAGCTCATATATTCTGGCTTACACCCAATTGATTATCCAAAATGGGTGTCCAACCTAGTACCTATTTTAAAACTAAATGGGGGCATTTGTATCTGCATAGATTTTAGAGACCTAAACAAAGCATGTTCTAAGGATGATTTTCTGCTACCCAAGATTGATATGATAGTGGACATGATGACCGAACACGAGATTCTATCACTAATAGATGGCTTCTTAGGGTACAAAAATATTATGATAGAAAAAGAGGACCACCACAAGACAACGTTTACATGTCCATGGGGCACGTACTGCTGGAACATGATTCCATTTGGGCTAAAGAATGCAGGAGCGACATATCAAAGGGTTGTGGCACTAAGTTTTTATGACATGATTCACAAAACTATAGAAGATTATGTGGATGATATATTGGCCAAGTCAAGGAAAAGCCAAGATCACATAGCAGCTCTAAGTGCCATCTTTGATAAACTAGAAAAATAAAAGGTTAGACTTAATCCCAAGAAATGCATCTTTGGGGTGCAATCAAGAAAAATCCTAGGATATATAGTATCAATGAGAGGAATAGAAGTGGATCCCGCCAAAGTCAAGGTGATCCTCAACATGGAAGCACCCAAGACACTAGAAAATCTCAGAGCACTACAAGGAAGGCTCTGATCCATTCACAGATTCATAGCATAGCTGGTGGATAAACAAATTATGTATTAACATCTACTTCACAAGGGAGTAACATACAAGTGGGATGACAAGTATGACCATCCATTTAGCAAAATCAAAGAATATCTGCTTGCACCACTAGTGTTGATGTCACCAATTCTAGGAAAACCACTAATTCTATAAATATCAGCCACAACGACAGCTCTTGGTGCACTCCTAGCTCAGAAGGATGAAAATGGAATAGAAAGGGAAATATATTATATCATAAAAAAAATGGTAGGGCATGAGATCAACTACACACCAATAGAAAAATATTGTCTAGTAGTTGTGTTTACAACCCAAAATTTTAGACACTACATGTTGGCTCATAAGATCAAGCTGATTGCAAAGATAGATCCCCTAAAGTATCTACTCTATAAGGCTACTCTCACAGGATGGAAAACCAAGTGGGTAATGATATTGATGGACACGACATTGAATATGTGGAGTGCAAGACCATCGAGGGGTAGGAAATTGTATACCAATTGGCAGAGGCTCCAATTTATGCCGACAACCCACTTATCTTAGAATTTCCAGATGAGTCAATTTTCAACATTAATATAAAAATTCATTGGAAGATGTATTTTGATGGGTCATAGACACAACATGGGTCAGGTGCCAGAATCTTCTTCATCACTCCCTAGGGAGACTACATACGCAAATCCTATAAACTATCTTTTGCATGCACAAACAACATAGTAGAGTATGAGTATCTCATCATAGGCTTAAGGATTGCAGTACAATGGTAGGTTATGGCTCTCAAAGTCTATGGAGATTCACAGCTCATCATTAACCAATTCAATGGTGAGTACCAAAACAAAGGATGACAAGCTAAATCCATACAAGAAATTAATGGAGAGCCTCAAAGAATTCTTCATTGATGTCACCTTTGAACAACTACCAAGAGAAAACAATAGAGCAGTAGATGTTATGGCCACAATTGGATCGCTCTTGGAAATTCCAAACAATGTTCCAAAACAAGATTTTCTAGTAGAGAAGCTTCTCGTACCGGCATTTGAGGTACTAGAGTTTGAATTCGTGTGCAAAATCATTGGTCCTGGTGATCCTTAGTATCATGACATCTACACCTACTTGAGAATAGGATTCCTTTGAGCTGACATAACCCCAAACCTTAAATGATCCTTTATCAAAAAGTCCTTACATTTTGTCATCCTAGGAGAAACCCTCTATCATAGGAGCATTGAAGGAACCCTTTTACGTTTTAAACCCTAAGGAATCCCTGGATGCTCTGATTGAGGTCCACAATGGCATTTGCAGTTCACACTCAAGTGGTATAATCTTGACTAAGAAACTGTTGAGGACCAGGTACTACTAGCCAGCAATGGAAAGAGAGGCACATGAATTTTTTAGAAAGTGTTTACAATTCTAGCAACATGGAAACCTTATTCATGCACCAGGTCAAGAGATTCATCCTATTGTTACACCTTGGCCATTTTCATAGTGGAGGCTTGATCTCATCAAAAAAATAACCCCCACCTCACCCAATGACCACAAATTCATCATCACCGCCATAAAGTACTTTACAAAGTTGGTTGAAGCCATCCAAATGACCTACATAACTAGAAAGAATATATCAAAGTTCATCCTGAACTATCTCATTTGTTGGTATGGTGTCCCTCAATCCATTATCTCTGATAATGGGACACCTTTCAAGAATTGGGATGTGTGTGACCTTTGCCACAAATTCAATATCCAACATTGTTTTTCCACTCCATATTACCCACAAGGCAATGGCCAAGCATAAGCCACTAACAAAACTATCTTGAAAATCCTTAAGAAAATAGTCAATGACTCTGGTCATGACTAACATCTGTAGCTAAATCCTACCTTATGGGCCTACTGCACTAGCATCTACATGCCAACAGGCGCCACCCCATTCTCCTTGGTTTATGGATCAAAATCCATCCTCCTAATCAAGATTGAGCTCCCATCATTAAGGATATCACTACAAAACCTCATTACAGATGGGGAATATCTGGTGTCAAGGTTAAATGAGCTGGAGTTATTAGATGAATGGTGTATGGATTCCCTAAACCATCTACAGGTCTATCAAAATTGGCTAAAGTGAAGCTACAACAAGAAGATCAAGAGACACACCTTACAAGTCGATGAACTTGTGCTAAAGGAGAACTAGAAGAATGTACCAAACCTAGAAAGGAAAGGAAAATTTGAGGCCAACTAGTTGGGACCTTTCATCATTACAAAAATTTATAAATCAGGTGCATACCAATTATCAACACCAGAAGGAGAGCCTCTGTAGGAGCCCCTGAACAACTCCCATCTCAAAAAAATTTATGCCTAAAAGCTTTCAAGGTATAAAATACAAAAACCAAAATAAAAAATTAGAAAATATCCTAAAAAAATGGTCACCCAGATGAAAACCTGGTGTAGACATGTAAAATATACATGCACCTAATTTTGATCATATTAACACTATTTCATCTTGAATCATACTCTTAGCTTATCAACACCTTTCATCCCTTAATTAAATAAATCATTATTTATTTAATTAGGTCTTTTTCCTCTGGTGATTAAATTAATCAACTTTCTCTGTTCATTTAAATAATTCATTTTATTTAAATTAAATCTCTAAATTCCTCCTATTAAATTAAATAAATTAAACCTTATTTGATTTAATCTAACATATTCCTCTTTGGTTAAATAAATCAAATCATTTATTTAATAAACCATTTTCTCTCAATTCTGATTTAAATTAATTCATCAATCTAAGTCTAAATTGTCACATCACCTAATTCTTCATTAAATTAATCAAATCCATGATTAACTTAATCCCTCTCCTTAAAATCCTCTAGAGAATGCAAGTTGCACAATAAATCAATTACTTTGATTTATTAATTTGCCTATTTTCTCTCAACATGGCATCAAAAGGGAATATTCCCTCAATTTGAATTCAAATTCAAATAGGCTTGGTCCTTCCAACAAGGCATTCAATGCCTCTTACATGTCCTTGTGCATTGAGCCAAGTGACACTAACTTCATTTCTATTTCCCTCTCACATGTCAAATTCAAAATTCAAATTTGAATCCAATGGCATTTATCATGCACATTGACCAAAATGTGCTCATTCCTCAACCATTCACATCTTGACAAGTGGCACTTGGCCATTGGATGTTGAATGATCCCACATTCATCCAAATCCCTCATTCTTCCAATTTGAGAATCTATAAATAAGAGACTTCCTCTCATTCAATCATCCACATCTTGAGTAAACTTACTCTACTCAACTTCATCCTCAAAGCAAGATCTTAGCTAGGTTACTGCAGGTTTTCTCAAGAACTCACATTGTTCTTCATCATCAAGTGGATCAATCATCAAAAATCACACAATGGAGTTGGGAAAGGGCCAATTACAACATCTCATTGGCACCAACTCCCCCATGGGATCAAGAGTTTGCATACTTAATTAGGATTTAATTGCTTTCTTTGTTCATCTTTTGTTCATTTTCCTATTTTAAGTTTTGCAAATGGATTTCATGGGGAATCCTTGTTTTACCTTGCATATGATCTATTAACTTGTTTGTTTGCTTTGTTTATGTAGGTATCAAATTGGGGTTCATAGCTGGCAAACAGGCATCTTGATAGCAACAAAAAAATAAAAAAATATGATAATCCCAAAAAATCAGAAAAAGGATTGAAAACAGTAAAGAAAAAAATCATTCTCTAGTGAAAAAAACTTTGGTGGCACTTTGGACAAGTACCTTGGTGAAAACTTGCCAAACAGGAACCAAGTGTAAATAAAGAACTCTCCATCCACCAAGATCTTCATGGCCTATTCCACACACTCACTTATCCATTACATTTATCCTTCCACCAATCTGTTCACAAACCTACCATAGCTTGATCTTGTGCTCGTATCATGTTCCACCCTAGTACTACTTGGCATATTCCTAAGGTCAGTTTGTCCTGCCTATATCGAAGTAGTCTATCACATCACACTGGGGGCATGTTCCTAGACCTACATTGGATCATATTCATGTATATTCTGGTGATCTTCCTTAAAAGAAAAAAATCCCAAAACATTCAAAAAATCCAAAAAAATCCAAAAAACATCCAAATCATTCAAAATTCAAAACATGTCAAAAATATAAAAAATAAAAAATAGAGTCATTCATCTGAACTACATCATCTCTGAGTTTGAACGTAGGCAAGGTTGATCTTTGATTATCCCTTGAGACACCCTAGGTCAGTCCTTTAGGCGTCTATCACAATTTGGCAATCTGTTTGCCCAACTCTCATCATTGAGTCAAGTTTGTCGCCGATTGAACTATGTGGTCTCTGCTTGTATAACATAGGCAAGAATAATCTATTGATCAACTCTCGAGACCCCTAGGTTAGGTCTTTAGGTTAGTCTCCTGGTCATAAAGTCGTAAAAATCCAAAAATAAAAATAGCCTCAAAACATTTGAAAAATCCAAAATGGTGCGCACCTATCCCATCTCTCTTTCACCTGAAATAATCATCTCCTTCATCCTTTGGTGAGTTAGTCAGAAGCAATTCTAGCAGGTTCAAAAGTGAACAACTAAACGTCAAAGTCTCAAGTCTAGGTTAGTAAGCAAGCACGTTGATCAACTCGGAGTATCAATAGCTTATCATCAAATCAATCTCATCAAAACCCTAATCACAACATGGCCTAGGATGCATCCTTCCTACACTAGACATCAGCATTAGGTATCACCTTAGTTTAGCCTTGGCTAGTGGTACGAAGAACATTAGCTTGTTTGTTTACTTTATCGAGTCTTTTTTACTTATCTTATTTTGCACTCATTCCAAGGACCTCTTGATGATGCCTAAACAAAATAGGTTTAGAGAGAAAGGAATGGGGCAATGATCATTATCTTTTTTATCTACTATGCTTGTTGGATACTCTTGTAAAATAAATTATTTCATGTGTACCTTGTTTGGTTTGTAGGGAAGATATTTTAGGTGTCTTGTTGACGACATAGGAAGGCTTGCTTTTCTATGTTTTGGTCCGAGATGTTTAGAATGTATGAACTACATCTTGAATAAGGTTCTATATTCTAAGTGTGAGTAGGAATACTCCTATCTGATTGACGAGTCAAATTCCATCACACTAGATACAATTTCATCCTAGTTCTTTATACCTTGATGCATCATACTCATTTGTGTCATCAAACATAAAGTAATTGGCCCTTTGAAAATCCTAGACTCCTGGGAAGCAAAAAATCGACATCTAATGACTTGTGGGATCTATTTTCTTCTATCTTCTTTCCATACTAACATTGTACCATTACTGTTAATCATAACATGGCTAATGCATCCACCCTGCATCCACAAAATCATCAGCATAAATGCATATCATATCATAGAGATCATACCACAACATATCAACTCGCATTATCATTGTCTTAAGTTATGAAGAATAATATAGATTTTTAATTCTAAGTATCTTAAGAGATCATTGCATTACATTCATCCCATAATATTGCACGAATCATTAAGGGCATAATAGAAATCATTATCATCCATTATTATTACATAATCGGTCACATATCATTTCCATCATTAATCATTTTCACAACAATACATAATAAATTGCATACATTTGCATCCATACGATTATCATCAAAATGCATAGAAAAATACAAAAAGAAAGGCATCGATAATCATCATCGCATCATGTAGAAACATACATCATATTGCATGAGAATAAATTAAAAGCATTTCATAACATCTCATAGCACATAGGAAATTAAAAAGAATCCATACATCATAAATAGAATCATCTCATATATATATCATCAAAAATGTACAACTGTCATGGTACAAAATTGAATCAAGTATATACATCAAAGTAAATGATAGAATAAGGGGCAATAATCAAGGCCCATGGATAAAAAATACAAAACTTTTTGTGATCAAAGGGCTAGCCCTGATGGTTGCTTCCCTCTCCTACCTACCTCTCACCATGGTCCTCGGGAGGCCTCATCCCCGTCTACTATGAAGATTTTGGCACCCAAACAGCTAGTGGAACTGCCTGCCTATAATGCTTCTAATAGTACTCGACCTCTCTAACCACCTCTCGGTATGCCCTCAAGGATACAGACCAACCCTGAAAAGATGAGGTTGTACTCTCCAACTACCTCTATCAACCAATCTCTTGATCCCTCTCAGACCGAGTTTGGTCCCTCTCAACAGTAACTATCAAAACTTATTGTCGAGTTTGATCTCTCTTGTCAAAATTTGTATCTGACCTTGCAACTGCTAGATCAATGCATCTCTATGATCAGGCTGCCCTAGTGGCTGTTGATCTGGGATTGCTCTATCCCCATCTCTGGGCTGATCATCCTATGCAGGAATCTAATGAATCTCTACCCGTGGTGGTGTCGATGCCCATGGGGGTGCCTGGTCCCACAGTGGTATCTGATGTGGAGGAGGGCCACCTCCTCCCCTATCCCCATCACCATCTCTGTCACAATTGCCTCTGCCTCCCTATCCTCTACCCCTACTTGGTTGATCTATCTCTTGGCCTCCATCATGGAAGAATTGTGCCTGAAACTATCAATTGGAAAGGAGGCCTGAACCAAGCTCTATACGCTTGGGTAACCCCTGCATCTATCATCCCCTGATCATATGGCCATGGTTTGGCCACTAGCTACCTAAATGAGGCTACTGCATCTGGTGCTTGAATTGGCTAGCCCCATGTTGTCTCTCTCGTACTACGGGCGAAGATCACCATGTGTTGATCATTTGGCCTATCCTAAATCTTGATGAACTATCGAGCTACCCTATGGGGGAGGTACCGCTCTATCATGGTGTTCTCTTGACCCTGTATCTATCTATCCTACCAAGAAAATAACAGTTGCTTGAGATCATCATACCACGGGCCTATATCCATCTAGGGCCTCCAAACAAACTCTTGCATCTCATCAAGAACTTGTCACCAATGGGCGATGCCTCTGGTACCTATGTGAGTAAACTGAATATGGGCTTCCCCATATCACCAAATGATAGGATCATCAATATACAAAACAATCAGTGTGACATCCAGATGGAGCATTGGAATCTGCTCCCATACCCAGATGTGCAGCAAAGTAACTCTAGCCCTAAGGGCCTTGCTGTCAAGATACGAAAACTCATGCAAATCCCTGTATAAGGAAGCCAACATCACTGGCCCCCAAGCAAAGCACTCTCTATGGACAACCATCCGCTCCCATACCAATCCCCATCCTAGACTAAAGTATCGGCCCCACCGATCTAGTGCCACAAGACTTGAAATGATGGCTGCAACAATCAACCTATAGGTGGGCACTACGCCCTGGTATCTCTCCAAGTCAATCTGTCCATCATAAAAATGGATCTCATCAAGACCCATCACATCAAATTAGGAATCCCTACTGGCATCTAGATCATAAATAACTCTAGCTCCACAAATGGGTAGTCGTAGGATGTGCTAGACATCCTCAAGAGTGATGGTGGCCTCGCAAGTAGGAATATGGAAACAAGAGGTCTCACTATGCCACCGCTCGACCAAAGCTTTCATCATACCCAAGTGGTCCTGAAAAGGAGGAATGTATGCAACAAACCAGAGCTCGAGAATACCAAGCTTTTCCACAAGGAATATGTGCATTCCCTACAATCTCTGCAACACCAGCCATTGGTGCTCCCTTGAGTGAAGTATATCAAGGTCCTCCTGCACAAGGGAAACCATCGTGTCAAGTCTCATAAAAAAAATCTATCTCTCATGTCAACTTTTCGCATTTGAAATATTAAATGTGGTATTGTTTGCAAATGCATGTAGTTTGTAAAGTTCTAAACTACGCTGCGATGACAAGGTTTGACAAATCCTAAATTCCTAAGTGCGTCGTGTGGTCTGATTAGCAAGTGTGACTTTGTGCTCAAACCCTAATTCCAAACTGTCACGTGGTCCTATTTGCATATGCGATAGATTTTGAAAGAAAACCCTAATTTCCTAACTAGCTCACGGTGGCACTATTTTCATTTGTGGTGCTATTTGAGGTCGTGTAGTGCTGATTGAGCATTTTCAACGACGCTATATAGTGCCGCATGACCTAAAGTTGACTTGGACCCTATTAAATGCATGTAAAATGAGAAAATTAAGGTCGGGATAGGGATACATACCACGGGTCCTGCATCAGCTAGCTGCTAGTGCACTTGTACCCTCTCTAACACATTCTTGGGGAGTTGTTATTGTGCCATATCGAGTAGGACTTAGAGCTCAAAGTGTAAGAATCTCTAAAGCCTAAGTATGCAAATGAATAGAAAGTGACCCCTCAAGTTCTATTTAAGCCTGCAAATTAGCGTTTTTTGACCTAATTTGGCCATCCAGCTAGGGTTTTGGTCTCCTGACTCTGTTTTTGCCCAACCGAGGGCCATGTTGCATCTTTTTTGGCATTTTAACACATTTTTTGACATCTCGGGGCATTTTGGACTTGTCAAGCACCTTGTCCTCTTTTTTCATGAGATCATCCAATAATCAAAATTTTCATTTGATCTCTTGAGGGGGCAACATATCAACATAATCCTTCCACTGAGGCAACAGTGGGGCATTGAAAAAATTAGAAAAAATTTGAACTTTTGATCACAACAATTTTTTTTTTTTGAACCAATACAACAAGTGCATTGCTTCAAAGAGGGGACAAATGTAGACATGGAAAATTGACTGACACACTTGATCCTAATTACAAACATAATTTCATCCTAAATTGTACTCTCAGCTTATCATCACTTTTCATCTCTTAATTAGATAAATCATTATTTATTTAATTAAGTCATTCTCCCTTTTGTTGATTAAATTAATCAATTTGATTTAATTAATCCTCTATCTCTATTCATTTAAATAATTAATTTTATTTAAATTAAAACTCTAAAGTTCTCTTATTAAATTGAATAAACTAAAACCTCATTTGATTTAATCTAATATTATCCCCTTTAGTTAAATAAATCAAAACATTTATTTAATTAAACCCTTCCTCTCAATTTGATTTAAATTAACTCATAAATTTAAGTCTAAATTGTCACATCTCCTAAATCCTCATTAAATTAATTAATCTTTGATTAATTTAATCCTAAAATATCTCAAATTCTCTAAAGAATGCAGAATAAATCAATTACTTTGATTTATTAAATTGCCTATTTTCTCTCAACATGGAATAAAGGAAGAATATTCCTTCAAATTTCAATTCAAATCCAAGTGGATTCATCCTTCCAACAAAGCATTCACTCCTCATACATGTCTTTGAGCATTGAGCCAAGTCGCATTTATTTCATTCTTTTTTCCCTCTCACATGTCATTTTCTCAATTTCAAATTCCACCTAATATCATTTATTGGCACTTTGATCAAAATGTGCACAACCTTCACCCATTCACATCTTGACAAGTGGAACTTGGCCATTGGATGTTGAATGATCCCACATTGCTCAATTTCACTCTCTCTTCCAATTTGGAAATCTATAAATGAGAGACTCTTCCTCTCATTCTTCATCCACAATTTGAGCAAAGTTACTCTCTTCACATTGAGAGCTAATTTTGTCTACTTCATAGCAAGTGTTCATCATTTTTATGGTCTCATAGCTAGATTGTTCTAAAATCTCATCAAGGAGCTACAACCATCACCAAATCATCATCAAGCTTACAAAGGAGTTGGGAAAGGGCCAATTTCTAGACACAATTGGCACCAATTCCCCCATGGGATCAGAATTTTGATTTGCATTGAATAAGATTTAATAGCTTTTGTTCATATTTGTTTGTGTTCTTCATCTTATTTCTTACTCTTTGCAATTTAAATGGATTTCATGTGGAATCTTGATTCTCACTTGCATATTGATCTAACATTGTGTTTGTTTGCTATGTTTGTGCAAGTATAAGGATCGAGGTTTACAAAACCATTGTAATTTTTTGCATGAGGTTTGTAAATAACATGGGATGCATTTGATGAGTTGTTCTTTCATTAGTTCATGTTGTTGTTTGAGATGCATAAGGAAATAACAAGACAAGGTTGCAAGATTCTTTGTGTTAATCACTTGTTTGGATTGTGAAATACTTGAAAACTCTAAAATTTTATTGAAATAGGTTTGTACAAGTCCATACTAATTTTTCCATGGTGTTTCCATCCTTTTCTTCCATTTGTCTATGTTGTCAACATTTCCAAGAAGCACTAGAATTCCCAAGTGATTGTTTAAAGTGATCACTTGGGTCAAGAATGATTATAAGTTACCAAATGTATTGGAAATACCTTAAGCATTGTTGTCCCTAATGTCGCATATTGTTCTATCCCCATTGTCTCATTATGGTTTGTCATTAAGTGTCAAGTTGTCTAGAATGGGTAAAATGTACCTTTGCATTACTTGGATAGAAACCTTTGTTGAAAAGTGTCAATATTGTTTTTGATTGAGTCTTTCTCTACATTAGATTGGTATTCTTTTACAAAATTGACAAATTTTTGAGCAACATTGACAATAATTCACTAAAGACTAACATAGAATAATAATTCAGAATAGTAAATGTGTGCACAAAGAAACTTTGAAACCCTTAGTTACTTATTTTAGAGGCTTATAAAACTACAAAAAGCAGATAACAATAAATTGAGTACATTCATTCATATAAATAAAAAATAGATAAGCCTTAAGAAAGAAAATTGACATAAAAAAAATCATTTTTCATTTTTCAAATAGAATTTACATGTATTACAATTTTTCTCACTTTTACAACCTCTTATAATAAAATGATCCCTTCCTTAAATAAAGAATTTTTTTATGAATACCCCAATGGATGGGTGACAATTTTCATATCAAAATATCATTATGAGACATTTAATAATTATTAGATAATAATACACATGGAACCACATAGAGAAAGCAAAATCTTATTGTAAACAAATTATATAAATAATTATTTGGAACTAAAATTGACTCCAACATCCTAACTAGAAAAAAAAATTCATGTGGAAATCACAATAATGTAGAAAAAAAATGGAGAAGGATTGTAGGTGGAAAATCATAACAATGTAGAATAAAATGAAGAAGACCTATAATCAATTTAAGTTGATGAGATGATGTCACATAAATTTATAATATATTTCTAGATTAATGATATCTCTAGGAGAAAAATCATTCAATTCATTAATTAAATCCAACTCATTCAATCAAAATTTGTGTTATGGGCATGGACATATCAGATCAAGTGGTTGCAAGGTCCAACTAGGCATTATTGACAATCCTAGATTAGTTCAAGAGATATAGGTATTTTTTTAATGACTTACAAAAAATTTGAAACTGGACATGAGAATGGGATGGAATTATTTATTGTGGAAATGAATCATGATGACAATCCAAATGAAAATTAAACATTGATAAAGTCACTTCTTATAATTTCTTAATTTTTTAAGTGACTTGTATGGGAAAAAGGTCTTCAATTGCATATTTTTAGAGTTTAAGGTTCCATCAATAAGTGAAGAGGAAGAATGTTGAAATATTATGTAGAATTGGACAATATAAGTTAAGTGGGAGTGATATCTAGTTGTACATAAAATTATCACGAAGAGTGAAATGGAGGAAACTAAAGAGGTGAATGTAGAAGGGATTTGTAGTAATTCCATGTGAAAATGGATATTGGAAGTGGAACTAACATATTTGAATGTAGATTGAAACCATACAAAGATGGAAATGGAGGATTATGTCTGGATGGCATCATGGTGACCTAACAAAGGGAGGGGAGGTTTCCTGGAGGACGGTGGAATTAACATGAACTTGATAAGTGAGATTGCAATAAAAAAGGATGGGTTTGAGGGAAAAACAATCCAAAGTTATACAATGGGGACTTAAATTGGATTTAAAAATTCTAGATGGATTAAGGAACTCTATTAAATAAAATCATTGGAAATCTAGAGCTCTAATTAGATATAAGAAATCCAATTTCAATGACATTGAAGTTTATATGGAATATGGGATTTCATAAGGAGGGCCCTAGTAATAAAAGGATACTAAATTAGAGGTATAGAAAGAAATATTAGTAAAGTGAATATTGGAAAAAAATGAGAATATCTAGTTTTACTTTGAATTCTCACAAAGATGGGAGGGAACAAAAAATAGAGAAATAAGTGGAGAAAGAAAGTTTTTGGGGATTAGCTATGGAAGTGATAATGGATACCAAATGGGAAAATATCAAGTTGGGAGTTAAAATCTTGCAAACTTGAATTAAATTAAAAATACCAAAAGAAAAGTTTGTAGAAAAAGGTAAGGTGAAATTGATGTGAATAATATCTAGTTGGGATAAAAATTATATATCTAGTTTGAAGGGGAATCTTACTAATTGTAAAAATTTACTAAAATTTGGAACAAAACCTCTAGACCTAGGATTTTTGAGACCCTAGAATATTTAACACATGGGTAGGCATATGGAGAAAAATTATTAAATAATACAAGAAAAATTAGAAAATTGAGATCCATACTAATATTTCTTAGATAGGTTATATGTGACAAGTTAAATGAAACCTAATTACATAAAAGTACTGGGACTCAAAAAAATATGGAATGATAGCATTGAGTCCCAAAATTTCCATCTCAATTTCAACTCGAGTAAGTGCCGAAAGATGGGGGGCCAAAAAGGGGTCTTAAGTGGCCACTTTTTTTTTAAATTAGGAAATACTAACGTTCGATGAGAAATTGAGGATAGTTACACTCAAAATTTTAAGATGAAATGGAAACAATGTTTGTAGTGCTTCGATTCTACTTTCTAAACTACTATTTTTTTTTTTAAATGGTAGAGATTAAAGTGTTTAAAAAAGGGATCCACAAAATTTGTATTATTTTTTGTCAAAAAAAACATAACATATTGTCTTTTGTGGCTCCTCAAAAGGTTAACTTGTTTTTGGTATTTTTAAAATCGCTTTGCTAAGAAATTAGCTAACAACATGTAGTTTATGCATGATTTTTATGATAATTGTTTAATGAATATTTGATTTTTAACTAATTTTCAAAGTGGACACATTTTAAAAAATAGAATTTTGGCCGTGCTACCCCTATAATTTTTGAAAACCAATCAAAAATAATTTTCTTTTTTGAATATATGTAGAATGTAGTCTAATTTATAAAAAAATAATTTATTTTAAATTTCAATGAAAGGTTAAAAAATAAAGTAAAATATACCAGACACTGGTTTTTTGAGAAGAAAAAAGACACACAAACAAAAGAAATTAAAGATGAAACCATTAACATTTTCAAAATGTGAAAAAATTACATTGTTAAATAGCTAAGAGAGAGCTTATCATTACCGAAGTGTTTGATTTACTCCATCTTGAAACACATTCAAATCTCATGGTTAACATGAATGAGATTATGCAAAATATTGTAGAATATGCAAAAACACGTCTTTGGATGTTGGGAAGGCATTCCAAGCCTTTAGGTTGAAAATCCAAATAAAATCCAAGCCTAAGGCTTGGGAATTCCCAAAGAAAGACATAAATTGAGCGTGTTATAATGTGCTCACTGTATGTTTTGTATAGAAAATTTTCCTTGTCAATGAATTTCAAAAAATTCACCAAAATGAATTACCAAAACGTGCCAAAAAGTATAGCCAAAACTCGAGTACATTATAACGTGCCCATGTTTTGTGAATGTATTGACAAAATGTGAGCATGTTATAATGTTCTTATATTTTGATCTACATTAAAAAAAAATTCTAATCTTTTTTTCTCTTTCTTCTTTTCTTTAGGGAAACTATATACATGAAATAAATATTTGTATAAGTTGACATTTACATATGGACATTTACTTCCTTATACTTTAATTTATATTTCATGTATATAGTTTTATGATGTTTGAGAGTGTTTTAAAATATCTAGGAGTTATAATGCCAATTCTAGTTTTTGGAAGATCTTAAAAAAAAAATAGATAGTCAAATTTTAGTAATTAGAAGGTCAAATTTTCATAATTAGTAGGTTGTATAATATTTATCTCTCTTATTATGTATCCCTTATTCTCTAGACCTCTCTCTCACTCTCTCTTTACCTCTCTACTCTCTATCTCACCATTCTCTCTCTCCCCCCCTCTATACTTATCTCCCTCTCCCTCTCTCCCTCTCTCCCTCTTTCTATTTGTATCTCTTTTTCTCTCTCTATCTCACCTATGTCTCCCTCCCTACCTTTTTCCCTCTTTACTCTCTTTGTCTATATCCCTCTCACTCTCTCTCTATCCCTCCCTCTCTCCCCTCTTTCTCTCTCACTCTCTCCTCTCTATCTCACCATTATCTCTATTTATCTTTATATCAGCCCTCCCTATTTACCTCTCTCTCTCTCTACTTCTCTTTGTCTCACTTATCCATTTGTAACTCTCCCTCCCTCCCACTTTCCTCTCTCTCTCTCTATCGCTCTTTCTCATTCTCTCATTCCCTCTCTACTCTATAAATTTCAGTCTACCTACCTCCATCTCTCCCTCCTCCCCTTTCTACTCATCTCTCTCACCTATATCTCTCTCCCTCCCTCCCTATCCCTTCTGTTGGCACTCTCAAATTTTGCAAATTTGAGATGCCTATTTCAAAATTTTGCTTCTGCACTTTCAGAAGTGCACCTAAACGAATCAATCCCGACTAACCCACTTTGGAGGCTTATAATTTAAAGCCTGTTGATTGTCATGCAAAACCCATTTGCAGAAATAATAAATTGACATATGTGAGAAAGCATGTCAAATTTTAGCTTCCCACGATGAGTTCTGATAGCATTTCGAAAAGTGAAGCTGGAGGGTTTTTGCACTTTTCTAATATTTGCAGATTGTCAGTTTGCGAAACAGCTTCCTGTTTGAGCTTGGTTTTCGCAACCAGTTCACTATCATGTCAGAAAGAATGTTGTTCCATATTCCCCATACCTAAATGATCTTAGGTGTCAGTTTGCAAAACCTCATGATCTGATTTGCTATTTTTAGTAGATTGAAACCAAATGCAGTTTGTTCTATTTTGCAGTTGCATTCCTGACAGCTTGTCTGAGAGGCCAACTTCGACCGTAAATAAATTTTGATCGGTGATGTTTCAAAGTAATTCCTTTTGCACACATTCTCAGGGTATCTAAATGTTCCACCATGTCTGATGGAAACTCTTCAGGAGTTGATTTGTTATTTTTACAAATGAGCAGTTGGATCAGTTTTAACTGGTTCAGAATAGTTGTTGTTTCAGAAAAGTTTAATCAAGCAACTTTTCCGATTAATATCCAATTCCTCGTAATTTATTTCTCTGAGCCATCTATTGTATTATACTTTTGGGTCAAATGACTATGTTCTTGCAAGTTTTTGAGGTCTCATGAGGTCGTTTGCCCAATTTTCAGGATGGATTCTTGAGGCAACCTAGCCTATTTTGCACTTTTTCCAAATGGGACACAACAATTTCTGAGGCAGACCCAGTTCATTTTTCAACTTCACGTGTATTCAAAAGGTAGTGTCACATCATGTGCACATGAATCTTGTTTTAAAATGAATTTTTTTTTAGTCAGGCCACTTGGGGCCCGACATGCTTTGCATTGTTATGACACCGTAAATGTTGCAATATTTTAAAATGTAGATAGAAATCTATTTGTAGTGATTTAAGAAGTCATATTCTTCCACATGGAAACTAACTAGAATTGTTTGAGTGACCTAGAGGGTATTGAAGTTATGAAGCAAAAATTGATGAAAGGGATGATGCCTTACTTTCAGTTACAGAGATCCAATTGATTCTACATTTGAATGGGTTGCATTCAACAAATAATGAGATGAAAGTTAAATCTATGAAGCAACATTTCAAGAGGAATGGTGAGCTATTTTAAGGTATTGTACAATGACAAAATTGAAATATGTGTCTCATGGCATGTCGGTAGCCAATGCACAAAATAATTGGTTAAATGGTCATCACACTTTTGGATGGCGATGGCTTGGCATGAAATGATATGTTGGACAGGCCTTAGAAACTTTCTAAGGATCAATTGGGAGCAATCGGGAGCAAGGTAAATGCATCCATCATGGCTTGAGGAATGCCATTACCAGCCACCAGAAACAAACGCAGCCAATTGAGAGATGGTGAGAGCCAGTGAACAGGAGCCTCCGCGAGAAATATGATGGGGATCCACCAAAGCACAAAGACAAGACATCCAAGTGAATAGGGCATGATTAGTGTTTCCTGGAAGAGGGTTTTGTATTCAAATGCAGAACAACAATTGAAAAAGGCATAAAGGAATATAGGAATTTAGTCAAAGTTTCTTGTGCTTAAAATGAAAATGTATTAAGATGATTAAAGAACTCTATATACTATACACTCATAATTGTCACTGGCAGCATCCTTATTCTTGTGATGATTAATAATGATGGTTTTCTCACTTGTTCACATTGTACAAAGGCACGAGGACTGTTAGGTTGACAACACCCAGATAAATGTGATCTCATGGATGTTATGATTAGCATGTTGTGCGCAAAATGGATATGTTGAATATGCCTCAGAAACTTTGAAAGCAAATGCAACTGGCAAATGCAAGGGAGGCACACATGAAGGAATTGTGGAGTCTCTGCGTAGCAAGTGAGGAGGCACCTGCAATGATGGCTGAGCCAACATCTTCAGAAGGCTCGAAAATGCCAGTGGGTGAGAGGTGGCCAAGCTTGTTGGCAGGGCCCGTATGCACAAGGTGAGGCATGAAGTGTGGAGGTGGGGTTTGAAGCAATGAGGAAGCCCACGACTAGCATGAAGGGAAGGCCAGTGGGAACACGCTAACAAGAGAAGCTTGAACTGTATGAGGAGGTGAGGACCAGCGTATGGAGAATAGCCAAATGCAGAGAGGCAAACAACAGTGACCCATGCCCAGGAAGAAAAGAAAGACCAGTGGATATGGGCATGGCCAACAGTGATGGGGATCGCTGCCAGTAAAGGAGGAAGCTTACGCCAAAGCTAGAACAGAGTGGGGCGTGACTTGCAGTTTGAAGGAGTGGCCATCAAGCAAGGAGGGACCATACAAAGCCTGTGGCCAGAGTAGGTGAAGACCCAGAGAGGGAGGACCCCATGCTAGTTGGGAGTGGACGCCATGCTACAAGGAAGAGTATGGAGGGATCTTGGCTAAATGGAAAATGCAATAGCAACCAGTGAGTGTGAAGGCTTGGCGCACATGGTGAAGCAAGTAACCAACAAAGAATTAGCGTAGCCAGCCAATGAGACCACATACAGTCTGTGATAGCATGGTAGAGAGGCCACGGGAGGAATTGGAGCAGAAGCCCACATCAAAGCATGGAGAGCCCATAGCAAGAAGAAAGACCAGTAACAAAGAGAACCCACAAGCAGAGAGGAAAAGATTTAGGGCATTTCTCGCAAGCCTCGCAAGAGGAAGGATGATGTCACGAAAACTCTTGCGAGGTGCGGGAGATCTCTTTCCATGGAGTATGGGCCCATATAAAATTTATGCAGGGATATAAGTTTTATTCAATGGGCTAATAATGTTTCTTATTTAAAATGTTTCCATTTTAAATATAATATTTCAATGCACGAGTAAAGTGGCCCAAAAAAATGGAGGTGTGCACCCAATGTTTTTTCTTGCATTGTTTAAAATTCGATTTCGGGGGAAGCTAAAATATTTGCCAGATATGTGGAGATAAAATTTTATTTTAAAAGGAAAATATTAAAGGTAAGGTAAATTCACCACAAAAGTAGGTTTTCACTGGAAATAAACAAGAGGTGCAGCAAAGTAAATGCCTAGGTGTAAAATATTTTTATCCACAGGGGTGAAAAGGAGGAATGGTAATAAATATAAAAGCTCAAATATAAAATATTAAAATTCTTTGTTATGTAAAATGCACGAGAATATTTATATTTGAGTTGAATATGAGTATTGTATAAAGTGAATTTTATTCACTTTATAATGAAATATGTTTGATGAATATGCAAAATATAAATGTAGCAAAGAGGTAAAAGGAAGCCCCAATTATAAAGCTATTGCTCCAGCATTATGAACAAAAATAAAAGACAAAAATAGAAACAATTTTGCATGGGAAGGAGTGTTTTTGAGCGTTGGATGAAATTTGGAGAATCTCCACATGGGCAGATTTTCTGTTGCTGGGCAATGATGGGCAAAGGTAGTTTTGAGAAATAAATTTTGTTGAAGGAGGAAGAGGAGAAGATATTTTGCAGATTTGTTGATCAACGGTGAATGAAGATTCCAGATGGCATTTTCGGATCAGTTTTAGGGCTGCCTTCATTCTTCTATTTTCTATATCTTCTTTTCTCTTCTCTTTGTACAAGGTTCTGAGTTTTTGTATTGGGTTGGGTAGATAGAGGTTTGTTAACTCTGAGTTATTTTGAGTCTAGAAGCTGTAATTTCTGATTTAATGAGCAAATACAACCAGTTTGTGCAAATAAATCATGAAATGTGTTTGCATTTTCATGAATATCTTCAATTTGTCTCCATACTTGTATAGTTAAATCATATGAATTCAATAATACAAAGTATTTTGAGTTTATCATCTCAAATTTCATGAGATTGTGCTATTTGTTTATGGGTCTCTTTCAAAGAAATGGTTAAATACTATGAGTAGATAATAGTGATTTTAAGTGTGCAGGTTGGATTTGATAAGGAGAATTTGATGGATAATAGGAGTGGGATTGTTGGTGTAAGACACTAACAGTTGATGCAAAGCATCAAAAATTTTAAATCCACCGGTTGAATGCCATTTGCTGATAAATTTGTCTTATGTATTTGACTCCATGACCCAGAATTGGCACTGATTTATCTTGCAACTTAATGCATCTCATAAACAAATTTTAAATGTAAAATCATTCTTGTTCTTATTGTTTGGACAGTTGTGTCTGGCGTGTTCTCCTTGCTGATTAATGAAACTCATTCAATAGTTTTCCAATATTGAGTGATACTTTAGGTTTCTCAGCATATTTCTGTGAGAACATAATCTATTAAGCAATATCCTGTTACTTGTGTGTTTAGATTGCTTGATGTTGCTAAAGGGTTACCCCCTAGGTCTTATAGAGCCTGAAGTGTAGGGGAAATGTGTATCCATTCCATTTCCTATCAGTTGGCCACTAGTGGTTGTAGTTATCCTTGACAGGGGTTGGCTACCTCTTAGAGATCTACAATCTCTATGTGGATTTTAAACACCAACACCTTCCTCTCTCCTTCCCTCTCTAATTCTCTAAATCTCCCCTCTCACTCTCTTTACCTACCTCTCCAACCATTACTCCCTACTCTCTCCACTCTATCTCACCATTCTCTCTCTCTTACACACCTCTATCTCCCTCCCTAGCCTCCATCCCCCTCTTTCTCTCTCATCATCTCCTCTCTATCTAACCATTCTATCTCTACATATCTTTATCTCACCTATCCCTCTTTACCTCTCCCTTGCTCCCCTCT
Organism: Sequoiadendron giganteum; assembly: GCA_007115665.2. Classification (NCBI taxonomy): domain Eukaryota; kingdom Viridiplantae; phylum Streptophyta; class Pinopsida; order Cupressales; family Cupressaceae; genus Sequoiadendron; species Sequoiadendron giganteum. The sequence continues at coordinate 538,088,218 of CM021101.1, forward strand.
CTCTGATCATACCTTCTTCCCCATATCTCTCTACTTATCTTTATCTCATCTATCCATCTCTACCTCTTCCTCCCTCCCACCTCTCTCTCTCTAACACACACACATACACTCACTTATATATCCTTCCTACCTCTCCCTCCCTCCATCCCCTCTCTACTTCTCTCTATCTATCCTATCTCTCTACCTATCCTTTCCTATCTGCTTATCTTTATCTTACCTCTCCATATATTTCCCTACCTCTCCCTCCATCACTCTCTCTCTCAATCTCACCTATCTCTCCCTACCTATTTCCCTCTCTACTCTCCTCTCTCTCCCTCTACCAACCTCTCTCTCACTCTCTCTACCTCTCTCCCCCTTCTTTCTCTATCACTCGCACTTCTTTATCTCACCTCCCTATATCTCTACCTCTCCTTCCATCTATACTTATCTTTATATCCCCTTTCTATTTTTACATACCTCCCTCTCCACCCCCTAGTTTTTAGAGTTGATGGTATATTGCTAGGTGTATAATGTATAGAATTTTAATTTAGGATATTGGGTATAGGCTTGATGGTATTGGGTTTAGGATTGAGGTTTTAGGGTATATGGTTTAGGGTTTAAGTATAATTTTGAGGGTTGAGGG